>CM071929.1:31314267-31857190 GCA_016081115.2 Rehmannia glutinosa | reverse complement strand
TGGAACATGAAAATAGCCATAAAAATTTGAATAACAAAGGCAAAGCTAAATCTGTGAAGAAATCTATCATTTATTTTATTGCTTGGGTTACGTACAATAGCCCATTTATCTACGAAAATAGAACTTTCTAAGATTAGACCTTGTCCTCAATCATTGGTAATACTAAATATCCTACAATCATTGGTAATACTAAATATCGGCCTAACAAACTTGATGATATGAATTTGAGGAATATATGGTATATGCGGTACCGGCTATTATCTGCGATGATGGGAGGTTTTGTACTATTATTTGGGACCCGCAATTTGAATGGCGGGTGCCAAGGTGGCTGTGAGAATTGCTATGTTGATATCCCCGTCATGGCGGGGGTGCGGGTGGTTTGTGAGAATTCTTTATGTTGATATCCATCATAACATCAAAGATTACACACTTTGTAAAGATGGAGTTGTTGGAACTAAGATACGGAAACCTAGTAGAGCGAGATTCTAATTGGATTGTCGGGACAATGTTCTAACAAAATCAAATAAAAATGGCGTAGAAACCAAAGTCGGATGATCTTGTGTTAAACAAGATGCTCGAGGAAGTTGAAAGGGAGCTTTTTTTAGCAAACCACATAAAGGAGATTGCCTTGAAATGTGGGAGTGCTTTGGAAAAAGTAGAAGAGTCGAATGAAATAAATTCAGCATTTATGATATAAGTGATGAACGATCATTAAATCGAGAAATGTTGTATTTATTAAAGTATCTTTCTTGAAAGGAAAGAGGTAAGTCTGTCAAACGGTTTTGTCGTAGACATAATACCAATAAGCATGTTGATTTCGAAATAAGGGTTATTTCGGTTGACTACGTGAAGTCATAGGAAAACCTTGTGGATTCGCTTACAAAAGGCATAAATCGAGATCAATTGTATAAATTAAGGGAATGGGTTTAAAATCCGAACTTAAGAATGTTCATGCGGTAACTCCAACCTTGTGAATTGGAGATCTCAAGACCTTGGTTCCAAGGACAACTAAGTTATGAATGTTCGGTGAACACTGGATAATGTGTTGGCTCATTCTCGATACATCAAGTGAATGTAAACCTGCTTGAATGCGGTGAGGTTAAGTTTAAGACTTTTAATGATTCCTATATCTCTAAAGGTGGAGTATTGCGGATATTCTTCAATAGGAGATCACCTATATAAGTGAGAAGTAATAGCCAGCTTCAAAAACACTTATGAATCTAAGATATGGTCCAGGGCCAAATGGACACAACGTGAGAACAACAAGTGTTAGAGTTGTTGTGTAAATCTTGTTGTCTTGGTTTTACACAAGCGGTTTGAGTAGTTGAGGCATCAGCGTCACTAAGCGGCTAGTAAATCCGATAGTATTTTACTAAGGAAGGTTCAAAGCCACAAGCTACCTATCGATGCAATAACGATTAGGGGCTTTCAAGCGAATCTGCATACGTATGCATTAATTTCATTCATGTGGGGGATTGTTGGAATTTTGGTCTACGAGGAATGGGTGTTGACCCGATTTTGCCCATATAATTAAGTGGTTTCCATTAGTGGAAAATGAAATTAAATTATTTGTAAAAATTCTACTAAGAGAAGTAGATGAGAATAGCATTTGGAATTTCTCAAAACCGATTAGGGTGAATGAGATATTAATCTTTAGAAGTTAGCCACAATACAATAAATGGTATGGAAAATGGGAAATGTGGGGGAGGAGAGATGCTCCATCCCATAGGAAAAATGAGGCAAATTTGCACACTTAATATATCCCAAGTTTGACATATGGGTTTGGGCCTTAGGGGCACCCAAGTTTTTAAGGGTGAGGACTACGTCTTGTGGGTTTGGTTAAAAGACACACGCTGGCTACGCCACCTCCGCCCGTCGGCCGGCCGCCAGTGCAGGTCGTGGGCTTAGGCTTTAAGGCCCTTATTCTTTTGGACCAAAAACCTTTAAAATTAAATGTTTAATTAATTTTTGTAATTAATTAAATAGATTTAATTAATTTTTCATAATTAATTAAAAAGAGTTCAACGGGAAACGTTTGACCCCATTAGGCGGGAGCCACGACCTATGCGGTCGGGTGTGCTCCTGCGCAAATATTCGGTGGCGCAAGACGGCACGGCCGTGCGGTCGGGTCCTCTTCCTGGCTTTTATGGCCGCCAAATGGCTGACGGGCAAGCGGCGGCCCGTGCAGTCGTCATGCTCCCATGTGCGGGTGTCATTCATGTCTGGTGTCTTTTTCGAGCCAAAAAGACGTGTTCTTCCCATATGAGGCGCTGGGCCATAATATTCGATCCGCAGGTATTTGAAAAACAAAAGCGAAATGATTAGATAACAATAGCAAGGCATTGCATTTTGCATCTTGTCATTCATCCCTTGAAATGCTTGAAAGTCGAAAAAAACACTTCATGTTCGTTGTATTCAGTTTTTGCAAATCTTAGCTAAACCGGAGTTATAAGTCGTTGTATCTTAGAAGCGGCGCGAGACTAAGCATTTGTATAAGGCGTTTTAGTCTGCGGAGGCGATTCCAAATCGAGGCCTCGACTTGCTTTATACAAACTTATCTCTCGGCCATTTCTTCCAAACAGAAACCTTCCACTAGATATAATTTACCCAACAACAATGAGTTGCCTAAGTTGGAACTATCGGGGCTTGGGAACCTGCAGGCGCTTAATGCGCTAAAAAGACAAATCTTATCTCAGATCCGTCTTGGTTTTCTTAATGGAAACCAAATTGTGCGTGATGAAATTCAAGCAATCTATATTAAATTGGGTTTCGATGATTGGCATGTTGTTGATTGTGATAGGTTGAATGGTGGTAGAAGGGGAAGATTATCTTATTAAGGAAATCGGGTTATGATTTCCGCGTACAATCGATTCGGCACACCATATTGAGTCTTATCACTATCGGTTCATCGATTTGGAGATTTCGAGAATCTATGGTTGGCGAGAAGAAGATAAAAAATATCTCCGTGGGATCATTAAAGGAACTAGCGTGGTTCACTATTACGTGGTTGTGCGCATGTGATTTTAACGAGATATTATTTAATTCGAAAAACTTGGGGTCGGATCCGTGATGAGGCTAAGGTACGGGAGTTCTATTTGGCTTTGCAGAAGCTTAACTTTGGATGATTTAGGGTACAATGGGTTTTCTTTTACTTGGACGAATGGCGGACCGGTGAGCACAACATACAAGAATGACTTGATCGATTCTCGCAAATTAGATTGGGTTTCACTTTTTCCGGGTATGAAGTCCGACATCTTCCTCGGATTGGATCAGACCATTGCCCTATTATTATTGAATGGAGGAAAGATAATGCGAGATTAATTCTTGGTAAAAGCCACGACGAAAAATTTTGATTCGAATCGATGTGGTTGTTAGATGAGACATGTTAAACATTCATTAAAAGGTTTGGCAAGCTGGACCCCCAGCCACGATGAGGTGTTGTACATTAAAAGAAGGATTTAGGCATGTGGAATTAAGTTGAAAAAGCGTGGGAAAAAAATCATTTTGGCAACGTTGATCCTGAAATAAAGGAATGTGATGAGCATTTACCAAATGATATAGACAATACACCTTCACCGAGTGATGCTTAGGAATCGGCCCTTTTTTGGAAAAATGGCTACAAGACCTCCAATGTAAACAAGAAAAATTGTGGCATCAACGATCAAGGGCAAATTGGATTAATGATGGAGACAAAAACACGGGTTCTTTCATAAGATTGCGAGTGGTAGACGAGGCGCACAATACAATTTAGGGGATCAAAATTCGATGGAGTATGGATGGAGGAACAATGTGATATTGAAAGGGAATTTGGGGATTATTTCAAAACCATCTTCAAGGTGAATCACAATTGGATATGAATACATTTACGGGCGCGTGGACTCGAAGGCAACATCGAAATGAATGAGTTATTGATACGTCCTTTTGGCCTTGAGGAGGTAGTTTCGGCTCTATCTCAAATGCACACAAAATCCCCGAGATCTGAGGCGAGGCCTTTTCTTCTTTGATTAAGAAAGTCGAGGCCGCCCATAATTTGCATGGTGTTCGTGTGAGTCGAATGCGATGGAAATATCTCACCTTTTTTTTTTTGCCGGCGATAGCATTATTTTTCGGTAGGGCAAAATGAAAGGAAATAACAGTCCCAAAGGATATCATTGCAGCTTACGAGGGCATCGAAGCGGCCGAATTAACTGAAAAATCTGGGAAATATCTTTTAGCAAAGGTATCGAGAATGGCGAAGGAGCATCCGGCCAAGCCAACCTGGAGTTTCATTAGTCGATAAACATGCGATTTACCTCGGTATTCCAGCGGTTGTGGGAAGATCGAAGAAGGAAATTTTAAACGCTATCGTGGGCGAGTTCGGAAAAAATTGAAGAATTGGAAGGGCAAATTGCTATCAGCAGCCGGAAAAATGGTTCTCATTAAATCTGTGGCTCAATCGATTCCCACCTATTTAATGAGTGTTTTTGTTTTTCCTAATGCCGTGTGTAATCAAATAAATTCCATTGTTAGCAATTTTTGGTGGGAGACGGAGAGAAGGGGGAAAGGAGAATTCATTAGCGGGCGTGGAATATTTTGTGTCATACGGCTAAAGAGGATGGTGGATTGGGTTTTCGGGATATCAAGTGTTTCAATGAAGTGGTGATTGCTAAACAGATTGAGCTTGAGACTTATTAATAACGAGAGCTCTCTTCTATCCAAAATTCTCAAAGCTAAATACTTTCCTCGAAGTTTATTCCCTACAACTACAATTGGCCATAATTCATCATACATTTGGAGAAGTATTGTAGGGGGAGGAAAGTTCTTTTGAGAGGTATTCGGTGGAATATTGGAGGCGGCGAAAGCGTTAGAGTTTGGTGCGATCCTTTGATTGATAATCCCATTTTAGACCTTTCACTACACCTATTGATTGGAAGGCTGAACTTACGATGGGACAATTGATGAAAAATAATAATTACGAATGGGATAGGGACAAAGTGTTGGAATTATTCAACGGGGAAGATTCGAAGGCTATCTTAGCCATGCCAATTAGATACATTCGAAAGCCGGACCGAATAGCTTGGCACTTCACAAAGGATGGAAAATACTCGGTCAAGTCGGGTTATAAATTGGCAAAAATGGCGGCGGTATCTACGGGTTCATCGTCATCTTGGTCACGAACAATAAGGCTGTGGAAATGGATTTGGAGCCTTTCTATTCCACCTACAATCCAACTTTTCCTATGGAAGTGTGCTCAAGAGTCATACCAACACGAGCGGCATTAGAGAAAAAAGGAGTTGTGGTTCCAACGTTTTGTCATCGTTGTGGCATAGCCGTTGAAACAGCAGAGCACGTCTTCACGAGACTCGTGATTGGGCGAAATTTTTTTGGGCAGCTTCACCTATCGACTTCGAGTTTCAAACGACATGGAGGAATGGAGTATGGTAGAGTGGCTCAAGTACATGATGGATAAGGGCCATAAAAGTCATGCGATTTTTCGATGCTTTACTATGGGCCGGTTTGGGATGCTTTCGGAATAAGCTAATATTTAGTAACAAAATTGTGGATCACAATCGTTGCTCTTATTAGCTCTTCTAGATTGACGAACATATACGGGCATGTGCTCTTGACTCAAATTGAACGACCCGGATGGAATGATAAATGGGATTCTCCCTCTACGGACTTTGCAAAAATCAATTGGATGCATCGTTAATGGAGGATGATGGTGCGGGACTTGGCATTATCATTGAAACCATAGAGGAGAAGTAAAACAATGGTGAAGATGGTTGAACCCGTCGGTCTGATGGACATAACAGAGGCTCTCATGTAGGGAATGACTTAAACTTGCTCGAAATTTAAAGGTCGGCAAAAAGTCATGTGGAAACGAGACAACATTACCTTATTCTATAGGATGAAACGCCGAATGGAGAATTTCTCGTTTTTTGGACAATTTTAGAGGAAAAATTGCAAATTTAGTCCCATAAGTTATGGTCATTCGCATTTTAGTCTGTAATTTTGTAAAAATGCAGTTAGTCTTTGACCATTTTAACCTTATAGCAAAAAAATAACAATTTAGTACCGTAACTTTTACAAGCAAACAATTATAGTCCCTTATTTTTTTGGAGGTGGCAATTTCGACCCATTGCAAAAATTAGGCTAAAAGGCAAAAAATGTATAACACGACATATGAGAAATCACAACTAGATCCAATATATCCGTCTTAGATAGAGTACGGCGGAGGTTAACGGGCGGGCCGACCCACAACCCGCCACAACCCGCAATTTGGCGGGCGGGATGGGCTAGCCCACCATATTGGCGGGCGAAAGATCCTCAACCCAAACCCAACCCGCCTTGGGCCACGGGTTGGGCGGGCTAACCCGCCATATTTTTATACTGAACATAAATTTTATATTATGTCCTTATTCAAACTATGGAATGTAGATGTAAGTTAATTAAGTTGTAAAAATAGTTGTTTGAAATATTTTATTCATAAACTGAAATAAAATCTTTAAATTGTTGCAGAATGCTTCACTGATAATTCTAAAAGTCTAAGGTAAATAACTCAACATGAGTCTTCTGGTTTCAACAAAGATTTATTTAAGTCATTTGTTTTACAAATAAAACAAATTCGCCGCACATGTAACCTAACCATTGAAACCAACAATGAAACTCATGTTTTTTACAAAGTTCAATTCATTATGAAACATTTAAAATTTTAAAAACTCCCAGAAATATTGGTTTATAAATAAGTCGACTAAAAAATAAACTATTGGTGAATAAATACTGATAAAACGAAGAAACGTAATATAGTACACCAGCACAAACATTGAAACAAAAAGAAAAACTATGATTTACCATAAATTAGCAAATCGACTGAACTCTTGTGTGCAGCTCTATTTTCTGTGGTGACTTCACTTGTTTTCTGGCCAGACTGAATATCAGAGATTTTAGATTTTTTAATAAAGTGACGGGCCAACCCATTCCCGGCCCGCACCGACTCGCCAAAACCCGCGGCCCAAGCGGGCTGGCCCATTCAGTCCCGCCCCTTGGTGGGCTATTGAAACTTCAACCCAACCCCTTACCTTGTTCATGGCGGGACGGGCGGCCCATCGGGCGGGCCCGCCGTTTGTGACTCTAGTCTTAGAGATGGCAAAATATAGCCCGGCCCGTGGGTCGGCCCAACTGTCCCGGGATTTGGATCTAGTTGAGCTGCGATTTTCTAGCTCCGAAAAAATTCGAGTTTGTTTGGTCGATTAGGGATGTCAACGAGGCGGGGGGGGTGGGAGCGATCCTCATCCGCGGCGCGGAAATCCTGTCCCGTCCCAGTGAGACAATCGGGAAAATTTTCCCCCGTCCCTCATGAGGATTCCCGCTCCGCTTTAATTTTTTTGCTAAAATTCAATTTTTTTATAAAAATAATTATTTTTATATTAATAAATTAAATAAAAAACTAATAAATCACTCATTAATAAAATAAATTGAATATTTTGTTATTTTTCATATTTAATGTGGATATATTTATACTATATTATAAATATTATAAATATTATATTATATATTTAATAAGCGGTTCCCTCATGAGAACGGCGGATCCCGCGGGGCTGGGAGTATGATCCCAGTCCTCGCCCCGTCCCCGCCCCCACGGGAAAATTTCGGGAATCCCGCCCCGTCGGGCGGATCCCCGGAGGCAGAATCCCGCCCCGGATTCGGGCGGATCCCCGGCCAGGAATCCCAGCCCAGCTGTCATCTCAGGTCGGCCAACAATGGCTTGACCAGGCAATATCCATGCACAACATGAATTTTTAGGTTGGGTGGACCATGCATTTTCACTAGGAATGGTAATGGGGCAGGACAAGACGAGTACCTAAAACCAATGTTTGAAACCCGGACTGGACCCCCCGGTTCGACGGGTTTAACTAGGAACATTCATATGTCCGGCCTGGTTTTAAATTAAAACCGGGTGGCTAAAAATTATTGCCACCCAGTCAAATTCGATAAAAAAACTCGGAACCCGATGACCCGGTTAACCCGGTTCAATTTATTTTAAGCAAAATTTTCTTTATTTTATTACAACAACTGAACGGAAATGGTAAATTTACATATAATTTTTCCTTGTATTCGATTTATACGTATATTTTGATATTATAATTTATTAAATTATTGTTAAAAAAATTTATTAAACTTATTTGTATTTGTTATTTTTTTTACATTTGTACTTTTTAGATCTTTTATATTTGTAAATATATATGTGTAAACGTATATGGATCCAACAGTTTTTTTAGAAAGGTTTAACCGATCGAACCAATGATCCATTGACCCGATTTATTAATCCGGTTTGATGTCCTATTTCGAGTTTAAAAACATTGTCTAAAATGACGAGACCCCCATCCTTAGAACGGGCCGGGGCGACCCCCGACCCAAATTAAATTAACTTAAATAGGAAAAAAAAGAGAAAAAATATTTATTTTTAATATATTTATGAAATATTCTTTACAAAAGTTGTTATTTTCAATTTATAAATGCTAGATATAATATTAAAAGATAAAATTATATTATAATATGTATTATATATGAAAAGTATATATTAAACATATTAAAAGAATAAGCGAGACGCGGGAGGGGGGGAGGTGTACCAGCGGGGTGAAAGTAATACCCAAACCTAATCCACCTCACCAATTTTTGAACCAAGACTTAACCAAATTAATCATTTGCACAAATAAGGGTATTTTGGGGATTAAGAAAGCATAAAATGGCCCTTGAGGACCAAAATTGCAACTACTAGGAACTTAGAGGACTAAAATTGCACTATACTAAAACTTATGGGACCAAAATACGAAAAGGCCACAAACATATGGGATCTAGACGCAAACTTCAAAACTTATGGGACTTAAATGCGAATAGCCATAACTTATGAGACTATTTTTGCAATTTTCCCCAATTTTAGAAAACATTTTTCACCTTTTTAATTCTTTTGATTGTGTTTTTCCGAGTTTTGTTAGAAGGTCGGGTAATTCTATTGCTCATTATTTAGCTCGACATGCTTTTGCTTTTAGTTGTAATGAGCCAGATTGTTGAGGATATTCCTAACCATTTGGTAGACATGGTTTCCTCGGAGGTTATCTCCTAATATTATTCTCGTTTTCTCCTAAAAAAATAATAAACAAGGTAATAATTTATGTTTGTTAAGTTTTTACATTATGTATATAAGTATCCCATATTTTTTTAAAAGTAATGATTGCGTTGACTAATGCAAAGAGTAATATAACAATTGTAATTCTCTATCAAATACAACTATAATATTTATTATATTTTGCAATAATTTCCAAAAATAATGAAATCACGCTATAATGCTCTAACAAATATAGTTGTTTTTCGGCAGAATCAATAGATGCTTAATTTAAAAGTCAATTATTTAATAAATACTAATAGCTAATGAGACAAAATTCCGGTCACTGAGGTAGTTTCCAAACTGATAAAAAATTGTAGAGAAATATACATAACAAATATAACAACAATTTAATGCGAATCAGAACAATACCTTATGTGTGTAATTATAGCGTGAATACAAAATTGTATATATGCATTTTTTTCCTAAATAGTAACGTCTTCATGCCTATAAATATGTAATGGACGATGATTTGTTTTCATTGAAAACTACGCGAAACTGCAATATCAAAAGCTTATGTTCTATCTTTCGCGAATCATATTCAAGAAAGAAAATAACGATGGCTCCATTAATTACCCTTATACGCAGTGACGGACGCAGGATTTCGACCTTAGGGGGCGGAAAACGGACCGAGTTTATAAATTTATACTATGTGAAATTTTTTTTCCATATACTAACCATAATTAATGGTTTTTTATATTGTAAAAGACAATTATTTAAAATTTTATCAAATTTTGGGGGGAAAATTGTAAATTAGTTCATTTATTTTACCTTTAAAAAATAATTTGGAAACTTTTTTGGGGAAAAAGAAATTTTTGGAAAGTTTTTTGGGGGAAAAGAAATTTTTGGAAAATTTTTGGGGAATTTTTTTTTTTTTTGAAAATTTTGGGGGGCAATTGTAAATTAATTTATTTATTTTACCCTTTAAAATATAATTTCAAAAATTTTTGGGGGAAAAAAATTTTTGGAAAATTTTGAAGCGGGCAGTGGCCCCCTTGCCCCCTTGGGTCCGCCATTGCTTATACGCAACTTGAACACGAACAAGACTCTTTGGGCTATCAAACTAAGGCTCGTGCGGATGTACGAAACCATCCAAAATTGAAATAATAGTTATTTCAAAATATTTCCTAATTATTTTAAAATAATAGTAAAAAAATTGAAATTATTTTGAAAATCCAAAAACTTTAAAAAAATATGAAAATTATTGAGAAAACTATAAATTATTTTTTTTAAATCGACATTTAATGTAAAATATTTTAAATTCCAAAATTAAATAAAAAAAAGCAAAAACTCTTTTAAAATTTTGAAGTTTTTTTAATAAATTCTGAAACTTTTCTAAATATATTCAGATTTTAATATCCCTATATTTGGAATAATTTTAAGACTTTTAAATAAATACTAGATTTTTTAAAAAGAAATTTCAATATTTTCTTTAATTTTAAGATTTTTTAAAATAATTTTAGTTTTGTTAAAAAAAACTCTATGTTTTTACCCTTTTTGAATTTTATAAAAAAAAATCATATTTTTTTGGTAAGATATTTCAAAAGTCCTCAATAGTTTTCTGTTTTAATCTATTTTTCAGATTTTGGGTAAATTTCCATATTTTAAACAATTTCAACATTTTTTATTTTATATTGAATTTATTTTTAATATGTGAAGTAATTGGCAGATTTTTTACACAATTTTTAGTTTTTTAAACAAAATTTCAGATTTTTAAAACATCGTTTAATTTTAAAAACAACTTTTTGAAAATAATTTTGAATTTAAATAAATTTTAAATATTTAAAAAAGTGTATTTAATTTTTATATTTATTTTTTAACAATTTTTCATTGTAAATTCAATTTTTTTTACTGTTTTAGGATTTTTAAACAATTATTATATTTTTATATTTTAATTTTTAGATTTTAAAAAAATTTAATCACATGAATAAATTTCAAATTTAGAAAAATAAAAACTCTTTTTTTTTAAGAGTTAAAATAAGTTATAGGACCATTTTTGCTCATAACGGGTCCAAGTCAGCCTCATAACGGGCCCTGTGCCAATCACGTGATCTTTTGTGGTGGATTTGTAGCTCCAGCCAATTAAGGACCAAAATTGTGACAATTTTAGAGTTATATGACTAAATTTGCAAAACGAAAATCGGACATGACCAAAATTGCCAACTAGATAAGTTACAGCAATATTTTTGCATTTTCCCCTTCTATATATTTAGCCGAATATGAACTTTTTCCCCTCCCCTGTCACTTCAAAATCACAGTTTCCAAGAATCAGTTTCAATCTTCCTCTTGTCATTATCCTTCCCAAGAATTTGCCGCCCTCACCTTTGCAGCCCTCTTTCTGTAGAAAAAGCTACTTCAAGACTAAACGCAAAGACTACGTGTCACCAATATCTAACAAGAACCGTCAATATCGTTAATATTGCCGCTTCGCGCACGGCGACTCCGATTTAAGAGTGGGGAAGAAGCCAACAAACCCCCGCAAGTACCAGACTGAGTACTACAAATTATTCTTGGCCGGCGATTGCCCATATGGAGCGGCTTGTTGGGTATTTACATGCCCAATATGATATAATAAGCGCTAAGCGGGTCTCTTTAAAACCCCGGGATGCAAGGATGAGGTGGTCGGTATTCTCTTTTCGAAAAGTACTTGCTACTTTAAAAATTCTTTGGTCTCGTTAATCGCATTAAGGCAACACTCCCATTTGATTAGTACCATATACAATGTTACGGGAGGTGTAGGCTGCGTGACAATTAAGTTGGTTTTCTGTAATTTGTTCTGATGATTATGCATGAATGTGTGCACATACATATCTTCAAATTTTAAAGTGCACATATTTGTAGTATCCTGACATCCTATTTTTGGAACTTATTGTCATGAACTTCTTCTTGTTCTCTTAACAAATAAACGTGCGACTACTCTTTCAATCTCCCATTCCTATTACTAAGTTAGTCTCACTCAAGTAATTGTGTGGGAAGCAATGTTTGAAAGTGGCTAGAAAAAAAACGTGTAAAAATATAAACGAATTATTAACGCAACTCATACTTAGAATTAATTTCTGATTGAATTACAAATGATAGTTCCTATCCTATCTATACTTTTCCACATCCCTAATAGATGGTGGTGATTTGTTTAATCCAACGGTTGGAAGAAACTTTCTAGAATTCTTCATAGTATACTCCTCCAAGATGTCCTTTGATGTTTAAAATGGAATTTTCTGGGACTTTTCTAGAATCTCTACATATATTCCTACAATTCCACTATGTTCTTATAAGGAAATCTCTAAAAGTTTTCTACTATTCTCTAAAACAATTCTAGACTAGTTGGCCTAATATGTTGGGCTAATATTATAAATGGACTACATTAATAGGCCTAATATCTCTTCCAAAGATTTCTTTTGTGTTTACTTAGCGATCATTTTTTTATACTTCTTCACCCACTAACACTTTTGAGTAATGCTAACTTAACTAATCGCGAGGAGCGATTCAATGAGATATGGCCGCACAATTGTTGTTAAGGGAGAATAAGCCTCTCTCTCTATACCAAGTACTTTAAGAAGTTCCTAAATATTGTGCACCCTCTAAATTATAAGATAAAAAATACCATTTTCATTTTTATCAACAATTAGCTTTTGTATCAAGAATTACAAACTAATTACATAATTAACATAAACAAAATGTCACCATTCTCAAGTGTTAATTTGCATAGCCAATTTGAGTTTGAAACCATTAATTTATATGAATAATTGCAAGATACAATGTTATGGCTTTCATGTGAAGAGTAATTAAATAAATACTAATAATGATATAATATATTTGAAACAAGAAAGAACCTAAAGCATGTACAACTTGACCCTACAGGGGCGCGACCATTGACAATCTATCTCATCTTATGCTGGAGTACCACTCCAGTCCAATCAGTCAAATGAATGAGCATCGTAATGCCACAAAAAAGTAATAAGTGGATAAGTTAAGTCAACACAATACGACGAATACACATCGGACATCAAATACTTAAAGGGGTCTATAAGCCCAACTACACAACAATAATTGTTCAAATGAGAAATGCCAACAACGACGACTAAAGAATGGATCATTTCTCTGTCCGATCATCCTCAGCGCAAACCTCAATGTGGAGTGGCTCAATTTCTGGTTGTTGAAACAACGGGGGTGAGAAAAACCTCATTTGACAGGTGTAAGTGTGCGAGTGTGGTTTATATTTTTCGAGAAAATATCGCCTCTTCCAAAAGATGAATGTTTCATGATGCACATGAAACATGATTTGCAGTCAATACAGTAATCAAATGGATTATACACATAGCAGGATTAGCAATCGTATCAAATAGATCGAGTACAGTCAAATATAGTAGTCATTTCTAAACATTCAAAGTACTGTCATCAAGTTACGGTACAACAGAATATAACAGCAGAATCATGTTGATCAAGCATTGATTCTTTTGTTATGCCTTATGGAGGTTGGACGTTGAACATACTCGGTATGCAGTGGTTGAGAACCCTCGAGCCATTTGTCGATGATCATCACGAACCGACCATGGAGTTCAATAGATAGGAATTAGGAAAGCAAGTGAAACTAGTTAGAAATAATAAACTCATGGCAAGACAAGTCGCCTTCGCTCAATTCAGCACCTTAATCATTGACGGAAATGTTAGAGAGGTGTACGCATTGTCAACTGTTCTCATCGAAAAGGAAAAGGTAGAGCATACTAGGATAGGGGCTGAGGAAATAACACACACAAAAAAAAAAAAAAAAAAAAAAAAAAAAACCAAAAAAAAAAAAAAAAAAAAAAAATCCCTTGGTAAACCTGACAGCTAAAATTGCTTCTTGATAAGCGAAACTTGCCTCATAGTCATACTAAGAAAAATATGTTCTTCCATTGGTGCAACAGATTATAGATCTAACCCCTGCCTGCTGGCCACCATTGGCATGCAGGCAAGTGCAAGTTACTAAATGACCTAGTCAACAAAATATAAAGAGCAGATTCATAGTTGCTTGGATTTAAATAATTGAGCTCAAGTAATTGGATTTGATCAATAACCTGCACAAACTTGGAAGTATTTCCAGTTCCAATTCAAAGGCTTCAGCTTGATACCAAACACTGTTCAACAATCAAAAGTGTCAATAATATAAAATTTACAAATGCACAAGACATCAAATTGTGATTATATGATTATATATCCCCTACATTCCCATGGTAGATGACTCGTTACTCTTAATTCCTTCATGGCTTTAGAATATACAGCACAATCAAATTTTTTATACACATTATTTTCACTTAAAATAGGTACACATGAAACGTTATGTCAGCCAAATTAAACTGCAACCATTTTTCTCTCTTATTTTGATTTTTTGAGGGTGGAGGAAGGTGGGGCCGGTTGGGGTTTAGAGTAAATCAAATTTCAGCATTTTCGATGCTCAAATTTTCATTATCTAGTGTAGCTGAAATTTTACATCTACACCAAGATTGATGGGTGCTTATCATTAGCTGCAGCCCAGAACGATAAAGGAAAGCACGTTGACAAAGAAAACATAGTGTAAATCAATTTCTTCATATAAATAGTTCTACTTGCACAATACTAAATCTGTCGATAGACTGTTTACCACTAGTCAAGTATCACTCTTATATTGGCTCCATTTGAAAAAATCATCTTCGTCATCATCTGACTTCATAGGGCTTTGGACTTCATTAAAGTCATTTGCTACATCCTCATTCCCTTCTCCCTGAATGTGCTCACCTTTTGGTTCTTCTTCCTGAGTGTGCTCACCTTTTGGTTGTTCATCCTTCATGATGCATTATGAAGGCATAAGCAAATATAATAAATAAACAATATATTATTAATTATAACAGCCAAGTGTTGCTTTGAAAAACATAAATTTGGAAGAACAGCAAATGACATACATCTGCATTCGAGGTCCCCTCATCTGCCACTTCATTGCCTGTCAAATCTATTGAGTCGTCTTCATCAGCATTTTGTTTTTCTTCAGCTGCAATTTGCTTTAAGCGTTCTATTACCTTTTCAAAATGGGAATGATCTGCAAAATGAATATACCAAATATTTAAGCAGGCAGACACTCCAGCAAGTTATAGTAAATTTCTCAAAACATATATAAAGATATCTCTTCTTCCAATTTATATACTGTTTTTCCTCCCAAAGATAATAAATCTTTTAGATAGAGAGGAAGAGAGATAAAGGCATAAGTTGACCTTTGGTACGGTTAGTCAAAGCATCACGAAGCCTCATTGGATGCTGCCGTTCTTCTTTTTTGTACTTCAGCTTTACTTGTCGGCGAGTACGATCAGGAAAAAGCTGTTGTATCATAGAAAGATCTGTCCCAAACTGCCTCACGGCCTATCAAATAGGTAGAAACAGATATTAAGACTCGTCGGCGAGTGGGTGTTCTCAGTGAATTAAGACTAGCTAAAGAGGATTCAAAAATAATTTCCCAAGAAAGAGATTCCAGAAACAATTCAAAACAAAATGACACAACTATGCAAGATATGGTCCATTGACTGAATACTGTAGGCAACCTGAGATCCAAGCTATGTGATATATATATTAGTGATGCAGGAAGATTGAGGAAACGTTCATCCCTCTCAAATTAACATATAGTTAAAGTATGCATTTCATGAGAAATGAACTCAACCTTTTTTGGCAAGGAACTGACCCACTGAGAAAATGTTATTCAGTATTTGTGGTCTAATCATGCCCATACTATGAATTGGTTTTACTGTTTATTGTAAATGTCTAGCTAATAATTTAGTTCTTCTCTATCAATAGGTAAATTTCTCCTAGCTAGTCATCAAGCCCTATAAACTCTTTTACAGGGTCTCCTTACAGAAGCAGTTTAGTTTGATTGTGGAATTTCATTAGGCGGAAGATGAATACCTTATGGACTAGTTGATGAAATTGATGACTTTTACATTTGCTCATTTCAACAATCAACTAACAAGATGATGACTTGGCAACAACTTTGGAATTCGCAAGTTTACAGCATGGGAAGCCAGCTATTCACAACATGATCATTGACCACAAGCTTTCTTTTTCTTAATAACCAATCGTTGCAGAAAACAAAAGCTGATTTTCACCCTTTTTACACAAATATATGCAAGTATCAGGAAAGCATACCTCATAGAACAGCTCTGTGTCCTGTTTTGACCATCTTGTGCTTGGTGTTTTGTCCATGTAGGTCTGGTAATTGAAGAATACGGTCGTATCTTCAGCCATAGCACTTCCTTGTTCATCATTATATTCTAGACCTTGTTTAGAAATAAAGGTCTCATCTTTGTTATAGAGACCTGAAGAATCACCATTACTGCATAGCAAAAATAAACAGAACCATATATCATTCTGCATTGAACAATAATGCAACAGATTTATGTACTGTGTGTGTAACATAAATCTAGGGGAAACACATCTTAAAAGTGGAATGGAAGAGACGAATATAATTCATAAGCATGCTACAACACAGAAGTAGTTTGATATATTAAACAAAGATACAAATACAATTCCGCATGATATTGAACATGCTAAGACATTGTTAGGACAACATTCAAGGGAAATTAATCCAAGTTATTATATATAATAAATTACAGAGGAAATATTGCACCTGATCTAAATATCCTTCATTATAATACCTGATCATGCTACAGAAGTTAAGATGAAAGGAAAAGAATACTACTTTTTGTGAACTTGGATATTCACTTGAGTTGCATATGCATCACATCCTGTTAGAGAAGCACCTAAGAACTCAAAAGACACCCTAACCCCAACTCGTTTATCATACATGAACACAAGAGAACTCATGTCACTAAGATTAGCATTCAGGTACTACTGGCAGAGAACATTACTCTCATAAGAAAACTAACAAGATTTTTCTCAAATGATGAAGATCACTAATTTGCCAAACACTACATATTTGATATTTCTCATCTTTCTAGATGTCACTCACCCTGGACAGAGTAGTGTAAGCAGCAACATCAAATATAGATCATTGAGCCAAATCTTTTGTTTGGATCATCACCTGAACTTATTAGCACAATCCACTAGGATACAAGGAAATCAGCATGTCCTACTAAGAAGTTTCTACAGAAATTGAAATCAAGGATGTTATTTCATAAATTATCTACTCAAGCCCAGACACTGCAAAACATGTCTTGACAAAACTAATACCCATTATTTCTCACCCCTCTTGTTCCAACCGCAACAAGCCTGTAACTTTTCTCAAGTCAAAATACAAGAGTACACATAAATTCATCCACGTGTTTTGTTTTTCGGCCAAAATATAAGTAAGGTTTCTGATTCAGGAGTAGATTTTAGTAATACAAGTTAAAAGTCAACATTCACCCATACCAAGGTATACCCAAATCTACATTGTCCCTCACCAAGCACACCCAAATCTCCATTCTGCATGTGTCTTGATTTACCATCTATCTTTAGAAATGAACGAGATTTATTACCTTTGTTTCGTTACTGGTGCTCCTGTTGCTGCCTCATCTTTTTTCTGCATAATGTAAACAATAAAGTCATACTTCTGAATAAACATATAGATCCACTAGTATTATCTGGAAACTACTGAAGATGATCCCTTCAAAACTGGGATTTACACTGTACACAACTAATCATACATCCATCGGTAGTAGTTAGCTCAAGCTATAACTAGACCAAGTTCTAATGCATAATCTACATACCATCAGCCGGTCCTTGTGCTCTGCCAGCATAATTAAATCCCTAAGAGGCACCTTGTGGTAGTCAATCTCATCTTCAGGAGTTTCAAGCAAAACCTTGTCCACTATATTGGAAAGGTTCTAGTCAGTACATTAATTAGGAAGCAAAATAAACAGCAGCTCTCAACACCCAAAAGTTACAATATACCTCGTCTTCGCCGAGTAGAATGGGAGAACTTTTTAGGCTTTGCACCTGCATCCTGATCTGATGCCTCCTTGGCCTTCTTTCGACTTCTGGCTGGTTTTTCTTTACCATCATTAGCTTTTTCCGACTTCCGCTTCAACTTTTTCTTTTGTGATTCACTCTCCACTTGAAATTCCTCATTATTAATGTTTTCCTCTTCCCTAGCCAAACTGAGGGGAAATTCTTCAGAAAGCTCAACACTAGCGAGAACTTCATCCTCATCCTCATCTACTAATTGACAGAAATTTGTTTTGTTTTTTCTTGGTCGTAATGATCTACCCGTTTCATTCTCCTGACTGGATGGGGATGCTTTTTGCTGCTGTGGAGAAGGAGCTGACACAGTATGAGCATTACTGCTTCCAGTCTTTGCCCGGCGAGAAGCCTAATGAACATAAAAAATAATCCAAATAATATTCAGAAAAGTATGGAACATGAAACATACATACCATAATACTAGATAAAGAAACAATGTGTGCATATCAACTTGTGCCAAGAAATAGCTTACAAGTTTTGCAGGAATTTCGGCACATCCTCCTCCAGATGGATGCCTGAATCCAACTGAGCCATCTCCAGAAGATTCATAGACTCTTCATTCAAAGGAAGTTCAGAGGTTGCTTCAGTTGGCAAGGTATGAGTGAAATCCAGGGATGAAAGATCAAGAACGTCATCCTGTTCAAATGTAGGAATTGAATCCTTTTCGGCATAATTAATTTCATTTGGAACAGATTGAGAACCAAGTGAGTAGGAAACAGACTCGCTGGCTTCACACATCTCTTTATGCATTTGTATCTTTGGCTTTGGTTGAAATTTTCCTTTCCTATGTCCTGGAAAATAAGGACCATATAAATTTCTTAAAGTTTACAATACAAATAAAGCTCATAAAGCAGGCAATATAGAACTTACCTGATTTAGTTGTTAACTCAGTCATATTTATAGAATCCATGGCATCCATTACCTGCAATAGACCAACTTAGGCAATAGATTCAGCCAAATTGCAAGTGTTCACGTTTAGAGCTTGGCCCTGACCTCTCTTCCCAAATCACTATCGTGCATGTGATCGCGTCCGCCACTACTTGGAACATTAGGCTCACCAGCAGTTAAAGAATCCTCAACAGAAGAAAAACTGGAATAGCACGCCCTCCTCTTGCATCCTCAGGGTTTGGGACAGTAAGAGCTACCGCCTCTGAAGGAGGGACAGTACATTCTGTGATATAGTTTGAAGTAACTAGTTTTAAGTTTTCTAATTGACCACCAAGATTAGCTGAAGGAAGCAATAACATGGCCAATAAAGAGATTATTTCTCACCCATATCACTAGAAGTGTGAGGTAGAAAATCACCAAGAGCTTCAACTCAATGAATATGTCAGCATTCTGAGATTAATGGAAATATATGCATCAGCGGACTAAAGCAAACATCATGCAATGGAATTATGGTACTCACCTCTCCTACTGATTTTTCCATGAAAGAATGCCAGGCTCCATTGTCGTTAGGCACGGCATCTGAACCTGAAACCACTAGAAGAAACCAACAATAGTTTACTATCCATTTATTCTTGTAATTATCATAAGTCTTAAAACAGACAGTGTGTAAAAACATACAATCTTTTGTTAGATAACTATAACTACAACTAAATACTGCTGCAATTAATTAAAAAAAAATTACTAACAGTTCTCTGATGGCTTTGCAGTCCCCACAGGCTCACTTAATTCACTCTGCGTAGAATCAATGGTTTGTACTGCTTGTAGGTAGAAACTGAAGTTGCAGCTGACTCCTTTCTAGTTGGTCGGAACTTTGCTTTTGGCTGGAACTTTCCCACTGCCCTAGCTGCAAAAGCATGAAAGGTTTTGTTTATATGCTTTAATTAAAATTGCAAAACGAGCCACATCTGGAAACAGGTGGACAACACTTTTTACCATTCTTCACTGCTTCATCAGCAAAAATATCATCCAATGGATCAAAATCAGCGCCCATTGCAAGATATCCTGAATCATAACAATCTTTTAGTTATAGACAGACATGAAAGCGACATCAAAAATACAAATTAGAATCTTAAATATTTCCAATTAGAAATACCACATCATACTTATCACCTAGATAGCAATAGAAAAGATTCATATTGCAGGACGACTACCATAGTACCATGAGTAGAATGATCATGTTAAGACATGTTCACATGTGCGTTAAGCGTACAATGCAAGGAGATGAAGTACGGTACCACACTAAGTTGCAAAAAGGAAAAGGACATCCATGACATTATATGTTCAGAACCTTGACACTACAAACTTAGCACATTCATACAAGAAATTGTCGAAAGAAGAAAGGCTTGGCAAAAAAGCTTATAAGTAGGGGTGTTCGTTTGGCAAACCGAACCGAAATCTTGGTTAACCGGCAATTCGGTTCGCCAAAAATCTTAACCGAAAACCGAACTGATTTTTTTTATTCCAGTTCGGTTTTAACCGAATCAAATTTCGGTTTCCGGTTCGGTTTAATGTGAACTGAAATTTTTTGATTAAAAAAAAAATTTGCTTGCAGCTGCTGCCCATTGCTGCTGCATATACTTCCCCAAGCTACTGATTGCAGAACCTCAAGAGAAACCTAATGCATACAGAAATCGGACTAATTATCTCTTGAATCTTAATCAGAGTGGCGTTCGCGCCAAAAAATTGGGGGCTAGGGTTTTGAAATACCTTATAAATATGTGATTGAATCCTCAGAGTTCGTAAAAATGATAAAGCGGCTGAAGGAGGCGATGTAGAAAGGAATACCTAAAGGGAGGAGGAGGAGTCGCCGTTGTAGTAGATTGGTTCCCGGCAGGGTCTGCTCGTTTTAATTCCTTCTACTTTCTTCTTTGTTGTATTTCTTTCTTTTTCTTTTTCTTTTTCTTTTGGTTGTTTGATAGTTTCCTAAGATTCAGTACTCAACAAAAGAATAAAATAAAAAGATTCCTAAGATTAAGATTTATATGATTTCAAAAAAAAAAAAAAACAGATTTATATTTTTTAAGGCAAAACAGATTTATATTTTTTAAGGCAAAAACTTGTATGAGACAGTTAGGAATGGCAAGGAGACGGGTCGGGTCGGGTCGGCTAGGACACATACTTGTCCCGTGCCTAGAACGGAGCGGACAGGTCGGACCCGCCACTGATCGCGGGGCGGCCCGTTTTGCCTTGTTTTAAATTAAAAAATAAATTGAAAAAATATACATTTATAAATATTATTCACAAAATTTATTATTATCAAATTATAAATATTAAATATAATATAATAATATATAAAAATTATATTATAATATATATTATATATGCAAAATATATATTAAAATATATTTTTAAACTAAAAAATCTAGGCGGGGCGGGTACCCGCGGGGCGCAAGTGAGACTCAGCCCCGCCCCGCGTCACGGAACGGGGCAGGGCAGGTACCCACAAGTCGGGTCAAAATTGTCATCCCTAGAGACAGTCTCATGGGCATTGTCCATGAGACGGATCCTATATCTAATAAGATTCCAACCCAGACCCAAATCCATAAAAAATACTCATAATTTTTGTATTTGGTATGATCCGTCTCATTAACATAAATCCATGAGACGGTCTCATATAAGACCCACTTCATTTTTAAATCAATATTTCTTCTTCAAGAAAAAATTCAATATATATATAATTTATGGACACTTTGTGAATAATCATTGTAGCTGTAGCATTGATTTATCGTCTGGTTTTAATTGCTAATATTTTTAATTTTATAGAATAATTAATAGGAAAAATTACTGTCGAAATAATACTTTGTTGGGAATCATTAGTTGATAAATTTTCATTAATTAATCTTGATAGATGCATTATTTTTGTGTTAAAAATTGTGATTTAAAATTTTATGGTAAAATTTCAATATCAATGTTTTTGTTGGTTGAATAATTATTTTAACAATAGTTGTTTATAGAATTATTTAATATTTTGACCATTTCAAATTATTTTTTTGTGAAGTTTATGAAACTAAGCATTTTTGAATATTTATATTTCTTTTTATTTTTTATGGTCATGAAGTTATGATAGCTTCATAAAAATTCATCAATTATATTTTTTATAACATCCAACAAAGTCCATTAAATTTTATTAAATATACAAAATTCCATAATATAAAATTTTATTATAATTTGATGGAATGCATTATGGAATCCACATAATTCCTTAAAAATCTAAGAAATTTCAGTAATTACAAAACCTTCAAATTCCATATTGGGGGCACCCTCCAAAGAGTGACGCTATTGACACCTCATTTTCCTGTAGACACACCCACTTCTAAATACACCACCACCCATTTTTAAAATTATGACACAATTGCTAAATACATTCTCCATAATTTTCAATTTGACCCTTGCATAAAAAACCTTAGGTGGCACGATGGCACGCTGGATTTTTTGTCATAGTGCGTGATCGTGCCAAGTGTCGTACTCTACTATGAGAAAATATTTTCAACCTTAAAATTTGAGGAATAGCATATTTTATGTTATAAACTAAGAATATGCATTCATTAGTTGGGGATATGAATATTTTATTGTCCGTATCTTCAACAATTTGGGTGTTGGAAATATCTAGGGTTTATAAAAAAAAAATCAACTTTCTTGAAGAAGAATAAGAATGTGGGTGAATGATGTGGGTGTATTTAGAACTTCTTTTAAGTAAGGGTAATATAGTCTTTTAAGTGAATGTCATTTTTGCAATTATATGGAGGCGGGTGTATTTATCAATTTTGGGGGTGAATGGCGTCACCCCCCTCCAAAACCTCATGAGTGTTTTTGCAATATCCCTTACTTTGATGAAATGAGTCATCTATTTGCACCATCTTTTCCTCTAAATACACCCCGCTAGAGATGGAAAAATGACCCGTCTCGATGGGTACATGCTCCGCCCGTGACCCGGTGAGGGGTGGAGTCGGGTAGCACACTTGCCTGTGGGTACCAAATACTGCCTACATACCTATGTAGTAGTTTTATTTTTTTATATATATACTTAATATAGTTTACATGTATATTATTATTATATAAGATAATGTAGTTTTTATGTACTTCATATTATATTTAACATATATAATAATAATTTTTATAAATAATATGCTTTTATAATACAAAATATACAATAAAAAATTTATTAATAATATAAAATAAAATATAAAACTTTAAAACAATAAAATTATATTTAGAACGGTCGATCTACCCCTCCCGCGACCAGTGGACGGGAGGGTCCCCTCCCCGCCCCATTATCAATTTATTATCCCCACACTCCGTTTCAAAATACACCTCCAACTCTTTTTAAAAACTCATCCATTACTTAATACACACCATATATTTTCCAATTTGCCCTTCCTCTATTAAAACCCAAATTTTCTCCAAAATATACACCCAAGCCAAAAATACTCAAGTTCTATAACATTTTGGTTCCTTATCTGTCTCTAAAACCTTCCACTATTGCCATTAAAACATGGAATAGTTGTATACGATCAAGGGCGGAGCCAGGACGCTTTATCAGGGTGGGCCGATACACGAAAATAGGGTGGACCGGATAGAAAATCCAAGAAAATTAATACAAATTATAACTAATTTTTTTTTAAATTTATCACTATAAACTTTTTTTTCTTAAAAAGAGGTGAAGGAAATTAGGGCTAGGGCTCCGATCGATCTCTCTGCCCCGCCGTATACGATGTTGTTAAGAAGTAAAATCGGAAGATACTTATTTTATTTATCCACGTGAATTCTTTGTGGTCCATATTTACAATAATGTGGATATTGGAAATCTAGTATTCACAATTTTTATGGAGAAGAAGAAGAAGAATGCGGGTGGAGTGGGGTGGGATGGGATAGGTGGAAAGAAGATTATAAGCTTTAGAAAAGATAAGAGTATATTTAGAACTTCTTTAGAGTAGTAAATGTATGAAAAAGTTCATAAATATCAATCTAAAAACTTTCATCTAAATATTGGTGTCTTTTATTAATTTCAAAGTCAAGCTTCAATAAAAGCCTTTTAATTTGTTAGATGATGGAATTGATTGGCATATGCAGAATTATGACAACATTAACAATAATCTAAAGTCAAGTACCTTTTCAAGTCGATACCAAATTATGTGGTCTTTCAATTACAATCTTGGTCCTGTCCCCATAAATAAGACCCACTAATACGCACACACTTGTAAAGTTGTATTCATAGTGTTCCCAAAACAAATGTTGAGAGCATCATGCAGTTTCACAATTGATGTGAATAATGAGAAATCTTTGCATCATTACGTATAATGCTTGAAAAATGGAATTAAACTGTGAATGGAGATAACTGTTTTGTGGGTTCTCTCGACTTTCGTCAAATTTTCAATAATGCAAGACACATGTACTACAATGTTTTCCAAGAAGTTTGGATATATATATATATATATATATGATGTCAAAATGCAGATCATTCCTAGTTACGGCAATTGATTTGATTGTCCAATAGTCTACGTCCTTAAGTCAAGGCAACACCAATAGCAAATGTAATCTTGTGATCGGAATGAGCCTGCAACACGAACATATAATATTAGGAGGGCTTTGGGATTGTCTTAAGAAAACCCATCCGATGTTTAAGACAATCCAAAGTGTAGAGGAATTAATTAATTAAGTAATTCAGTTTTAATTACTTACAAATGAATATAGAAAATCATTTATACCTGAAATGATGAGCTCTTGGGCATGTGTAATGAGATGGGCCTCATGGGTTGTAAGCATTGCACTTAATAATATTTTGACACAACACAATTAATGATTATGGGCTAATTAATTTTTGAAATTAAATAATGCGATAAATTGGTAATAATAAAATATCAATTTTACCCCATTAATATATATAGATCAAATCTCAACCGCTAGACCAAAAGCTATAACTGATGGTTAGAAGGATCATTTTTCCCCTTAATTAGCAGTGCAGAGCCCCCACGTTTCACGTGTCGCGTGGGCAGGCATTTTTCCCTTAAAGAACAGTTTTCTGTGTGTTAGCTGCTGTGGCAGTTGTGCATACCACAAACAAAAATGAAGAGAAATAAAGCAACATAAAAGGGTGGAAGCAGGATGACCAAAAACTAGGGATGGCTATCTAATGAGCAATCAATGTATATAAATGCCTATGATATGACAAGCAATTGTAATAGAATTTAAAGACACATCACTCTCATGGGTCCTCAAAAGTTTCCATGTCTTTGCTCAGTATCACACCCATGATCTAACTCAACATTTAATATCATTCAAGCTTATGAGCTGTTGTAACTAACCATTTAATAGCATTTCCATATCTAACCACTGTAAGTAACAAATCACGTATAAAAATGAAGGTCTTATAACCACTTTATTTAGAACCAACAATGGACCTCAAAAACCAACCTTTTTCAGCATCTGATCTTCAATCAGCCCAGGAAAATGACTTTTTTGAATCCACAAAAGCTGCTGTGAAGCTACAAAAGGTTTACCGGAGTCATCGTACACGCCGCAGATTAGCAGATTCGGCATTTACAGCAGAAGGACTCTGGTGTGTTCTGTCACACTATCTTTCATTTGAAGAAATATATTTGACAGTGATAATATTTTTAATCTGGTGAATAAATAATATGAAGGTGGCAAGCAATAGAATATGCTCGTCTCAATCACAGCACGACTTCTTTCTTCAACTTCTTTCAACCTGAAAAACCATCTTCACGGTGGAACAGGATTAGCTGGAATGCTTCAAAGGCATGCTATTTTGAGTAGCAAAAATTTGATTTTTGATTTTTGATCTTGAGAGCATGAATTTTTATAATTTTCTTTTATAGGTTGGGAAGGGCTTAAGTGAGGATGCCAAGGCTAAGAAGTTGGCTTTCCAGCACTGGATTGAAGCTGTGAGCCTTTTAACTAAAAATTTTCCTGCAGAAAAGAAGATCAGTTTGCTCTCTCTTTGTTTCATTTTGTTACTATCCTGATTATGGCTGTGTACAGATTGATCCCAGGCATCGTTATGGTCACAATTTGAACATATATTTTGATGAGTGGTTTAGAAGAAACACATATCAGCCATTTTTCTACTGGTGAGTCTATAATTTATGCAACTATATATTAAGATGCCAGCAAATAGCAATTTAATATATGATTCTTCTTTCGTAGCACAAGAAAACAACGAATGGAGCATTTATGTTGTGAATCTATTTAGACGAATGTCCTTTTCAAAAAAAAAAAAAAAAAAAAAAATTTAGACGAATGTTGACTCCCAAATTTTCCACTTTTTTTAGGTCCTTTTCCAAAATCTTTATCATACTTCTAAGAGTTAATTACAAAACCTATCCATGAAAATTAGCCTAATTAAAAAAAATACCCAGTTATCTTTCAAAATTACAAATACCCCTTGACAATTGTTTATATCTTACAAATTGCACCAAATTGCATCATCGAGGGGTATTTGTTAGATAAATACAAGGGATAATTACAAAAATATCCATGTGGTTTGGGTTAATTACAAAAAAAAAAAAACTATAGATGTTTCAAAATTCCAAAGAAAAATCCCTCACGTTTATTTTTGTCTTAAATATTTTAAAGGGATAACTATAATATTTTTATAAATGTCAAGGAGTTTTTTGAAATGTTTTTGTACTGAAGGACAAAAATGTAAACAAGATCAAAACTCAATGGGGTTTTTGCAATTTTCAAAGCTCTCTGGGTTTTCTTGTAATTAGCCCGAACATCAAGGTTTTTTTTTTTTTTTTGTAATTATCCCTAAATACAAACATACAAAGGATATTTGTAACATTTTAAGGGGGTATTTGTAATTTTGAAAGATAACTGTTTTTTTTTGTAATTAAGTTAAACCAAGGGGTAGTTTTTGTAATCATCTCTACTTTTAAAAGAACAGAGACTAACATTCATTATGAAATGTTTTGTATGAAATACACAATTATTTTGTCGGGATTGTAACTTAAGAATCTTACGAAACTCATTGAGTTTTGATACACAAGCATATTTGTGCCCTGAACTTTTCTTGCCAGCATTTCTTACTGGTACCCTTATTGACCAACCAAGTTGTGCAATCAAAAGTGCTAATACACACAACAGTTATCCTAAGATTCAATGTGTTGGCTAGCGTGACAGTATTAAAAAAGAAACAACATGAAACCAATGTTTCAACGTATCGTCTCATTCCTTTCTTGCATGTCATGTTATACGTTGTTTAGTGCACTCAATTGTGACGGCATTATCATTCATACCTCGACTAGGTTGGATATTGGAGATGGAAAAGCAGTTGATCTTGATGAATGCCCAAGATCAAGACTTCGGCAAGAATGCATCAACTATCTCGGACCTGTAAGCAACAACAATAGATTATGTGCAGTAACATAATTGTCAAATATTCGGAAAACATAACACCATGTCTTTTCATATGAATTTAAAGGCATTTTACGAATACCTTTTTGTATCATCTATTATTATTTTTACTAATCTTTGTGTATTGATGAATCAAGCAAGAGAGAGAGTGGTACGAATACATAATAGTCGAAGGTGCTTTCATTCACAAGCAAACTGGAGATCTTCTCGACACAAATGAGGAAGTTATGGGATCTAAATGGATATTTGTGATGAGCACGTCTAAGAAATTATATGCTGGAGAGGTGAGATCAATATCAGAAGTGTAACACTATATAAGTTATTATCTTTCAATATCTTATTCTTCTTGAGGGACATACTAAACCATGTTATTTTCAATTTTTATCTTCAGAAAAAGAAGGGAATATTTCATCATTCCAGCTTCCTCGCAGGTGGTGCCACACTAGCAGCAGGAAGACTTGTGGTAGAACATGGAAAGCTCAAGGTTTGATCTAACAATAAGGATAATTACAAAAACTACCCCCGATGTTTGAGCTAATAACCAAAAAACCCCGAGATTTTTGAAAATTATAAAAATCCCTTTGAGGTTTGGTTGTGTATTACACTTTACCCCTTCATAAGAAAAAATATTTCAAACAATCCCCTTTACATTTGTAAAAATATCTCAGTTACCCCCTTACATTTAAGACATAATCAAACTTTCAGGGAGATTTTTGTAATTTTGAAACTTCTTTGGTTTTTTTTGTAAGTACCCCAAACATCAGGGGTAATATTTGTAATTATCCCTAATCTTTATTATGTCGAAAGCAAGAGTCTTAAACAATTGTAGCTATCTAGGACATGAAAAAACAAGCTCTCTGAAATCATAAAGGAAGAAGAAGTTAAATATATTGGTGCTTCCAGACATATATTCTTAAAGTTGCCCAAAGATAAACAATAAAATAAATTAAATATTTTTGTACAAAAGCCAGAGAGCATGTATGAACCTAATTCATGTAAAAAGTATGTTTGCAATTCATCGAAAACAATTAATATGGTATATCTTTTCAGTCAGTATCAGCCTATAGTGGACATTACCGGCCATCGGACGAGAACCTCAGCATCTTTCTCGGCTTCCTACAGAACAGTGGTGTTAACCTTGATGATGTTCAGGTAAAATTTCCGTACAACTCTTCATGCAAGTAAAAAACTCTCAGCCTTATCTAAGATGTGTTACTTTATCTTATGCGTCTGAATATTACCATCTTAGGCAGGTAACTTTCTGTATCGAACATCACCAGAGCGATTACAACGACAAATCAGCCGAAAAATGTAAGACGGGAGTCCCAACTGAATCACAAGAAGCCAAATGTCATGTTGCCACTAATTGAGCCGAAACATATATAGTCACCGTAATAGTTTAGTCACCGTAATAGTTTCCGAGAATCAATTACAGCAAAGGGTCATGTCCAAGACAGATTGGCAAATCAAGTGGACAAGACGAGCAAGCAAGCCCACAACTTGGACACTTTGCTGACAAACATCAGAAATGAAAAGAACGTGTCATGGAGATTGTAAACTCAATTCTGGAGTTCCTTAGCTCATCAGCTTCTGAATATGTTCCTCATAGAAGAAAATCCTCAAGTGTCCACTACCAAGATGAGGACAAGAACACTAAGTTTATGCATCATAAGTCTTTTGATGAATCATGATCGAAAAATATATTTTTTCCGTTTTGGTAAGTGAATGACTTGTACATCACGATAAATTGGAAACAGCTCTAGCTATATCTGTTTCCTTAACCAAAGCCTTCTCGTTCTCCAAGTTTCAGACTTTGGAGATTTCATTCCGTATCTTAGAATCAACTTTAATATTTGGCAGCATGACATGAGCTGACAATCATCATCTAGATCAGTAATCAAAACTCTTTTTAAGCAGTTATATAGCAAATCGCTTAAAAGATTAGAATACATCAAACGATTAAGGTCAAAATCCCTCCAGAATCATGTTTTAAAATAAATACAACGGCTTTTTCTAAAATTATTTGTATCCACGCATCCAGAATTAAAGCATTCCAACTAACAATATCATGCAAATCCATCTCACGAGAAGTCTTGTCGGGCTTCTCAAGGTGGCCAATTTTCCGTGAAAATCCAATACTACCCGATTTTCATAATCAAGCAATGGAACTGCATCCCACCTTGATTCCTTTTTCTTACCTAATGCTCCAAGCACAGAAGCAAATCTACTTAACATTAACCAAGCCAGTTACCATGAAATGATCCATCTTATAATGATCACAGATGCACCTAATATGATCCCATAACCCTTCCTCATTATCCCAACTAGCTCAAAAATGAAACACAATCAATAGTACTTGGCCGTGCACATCAGACACCACCTTACGGACTTTAACAATCCACATACATTTTCCATAAAATTTAACCAGACAATTAAATAAAAAACTATTGACATTTACTTTAGCTAATTGTAACGGGCTGCCCAATTTTCCAACATTGAGCTAGGAGGTTAGCCCACAATCAAGCCCACAAGATGGCCTAAATGCTTAGGCCCAATTGTACATAGAACACTCTAGATACCACCTGTCACGGACTTGTTCCCTTAACAATGAACCGTGCGGCCTTAGTGCTCTTCCGCCCCTCGCGGTTGCTAAGTCAGCCTCTCTCGAATGTGCTTCTGTGTGAAGAAGTGTAGAATGAAGGCAAAGTAAAGCAAGATAGTTGGGAAAGAACACTTGTATTGATTCACTCAAACTTGCTTACAAGACTTGTTGATTTACAAATGAAGTCATGCCCCTATTTATACTACTCCACCTCCTAAATGGATGGTGGTGATACATTTGATCCTACGGTTGGGAGTAAGTCTCTAGACTTCTCCATTAATATTCCTTGAATATTCTACAAGATATTTACAAGAGAATTCTAATGCTCCTACTATTCTCTACAAAACTCCTACACATGTTCTATGTATAATTGGGCCTAAGCATTTAGGCCATCTTGTGGGCTTGATTGTGGGCTAACCCCGTACTCAATACTTGATCAAATGGAAGGGGCTACCCGAGTCCGAAGCAACATGGGAACTTGAAGAAGACTTGTGGCAGTTCCGACCACAACTTCGAGAGTACGAGACGACGAGGACGCCGCCGGGTTAGGTGGGGGAGAATGTAACGGGCTGCTCAATTTTCCAACATTGAGCTAGGAGGTTAGCCCACAATCAAGCCCACAAGATGGCCTAAATGCTTAGGCCCAATTGTACATAAAACACTCTAGAATGTGTAGGAGTTTTGTAGAGAATAGTAGGAGCATTCTAGAGAATTCCCTTGTAAATATCTTGCAGAATATTCAAGGAATATTCATGGAGAAGTCTAGAGACTTACTCCCAACTGTAGGATCAAATGCATCACCACTGTCCATTTAGGAGGTGGAGTAGTATAAATAGGGGCATGACTTCATTTGTAAATCAGCAAGTCTTGTAAGCAAGTTTGAGTGAATCAATACAAGTGTTTTTTCCCAACTATCTTGTGAGCTTTACTTTGCCTTCATTCTACACTTCTTCACACACAAACACATTCGAGAGAGACAAGTATACTAATTTGTAGTAATCCCATACGAGGATGTTAGTGCTTGTCCAATTTGACGAGGTTTCTCACAGGCATTTTGTCGAACAGTTTTTGCACCATCAATGTAGTCAGAGTTTCCATTTACATATTGTGATTACGAAGAAATGATTGCTCCTTTGGACGTCTGGGTGGGATTGGACGTCTGGGTGGGAACCCAGACACCATGAGCCGTTGATGGTTGAATTTGTTTGGGCGCTTGAAACGTTTTTTTAATTAATGTCAATGATGAAGAGTGAAGACACAACAAATTATGATATTTTATTTTTTTACTGTAAATGTCATGGATTGTGGTACCAATATTTAAACTAGAAGTACTAAAATTGACAACAATCACTAATATTATGATATAATTTTTTCTGACTTTTTGTCTGGAAGGATGGAATGGTTGAGGAAATATGAAAATGACATGGGGAGCAAAGTATAATACATGTAAAAGTGAATAAAAAATGTCTAAAGTCTAAATATTTGTCATTCATAAAAACGGGACACTTATTAGTCATCTGCGCACCAAGTGTACTACATCTAGTGTAGCATGGATAGTACCAACATTAATGTCACACCACTGCAGAAAAATCTTATCCCAACTTCCCTCAGCTTCAATTTCTTGATATAAAAATCTCTCGACAGACATGAAAACAATTACATACCATGGTAAAATAGAACCATGCAGAAAAATCTTATCCCAACTTCCCTCAAGCTTCAATTTCTTGATATAAAAATCTCTCGACAGACATGAAAACAATTACATACCATGGTAAAATAGAACCATGTCCAAAGAGTTATTACAAGCTTGCCTAATATCCAGACAAAGTTATTTCCATATGGTACTTAAAATTTTAACCGATAGAGTTACATCGTATATTCGTTGCAAACTAAACGACTATATTATGCAACAACAACGGTCTCGGTAGGCTTGGATTCAGGTTCGGCTGCACCCTTCGATTCCGGTTCAGCCGGTGCTGGTGCATCGGCTGCTGCTGGTGCCTTGTCGACTTCCCAGAAGGAAGTAGCCTTCCCAGTCTTCGAAACAGTCTGTAAAACTGCTTCCGGCTGGACGTTGCCTTTCACGGTCACCTTTTGCTTCTCGATATCAATGTCAAATGACTCGACACCTGCACAACAAGACACCACAAATTGTATGAATTTTTCTGGTTGACGAGAAATAAATCTCGATGCGACAAGTGTGCATGACAAATTCCAGTTTCGCGACATATAAGGGTTGATTGCAAAACTTAAATTACCTTTGAAGTTTCGTCTAATTACAAGAAGACCCCATTTTTTTTCAAAGTTACAGATATCCATTTAATTTTTATTTCTATTTTACAAATTATTGCACCTACCGATGCGGCTGTCTTTGTAAAACAAAAACAAACTTCAACACGGGTTAAAAGATAATTGATTTTTTTTAATTAGATTGAACCTTGGAGGTAGTTTTTGTAATTTAGCCCAACATATAATCTTAATCATTTAGACCATCTACGGCACATGGTAAACAATAGCACTAGTCCTACTCCTATGGCACCAGGAAATCTTTTGCAGATAGTATAGGGAGTGTTTGCAACTCTAAAAAAAAGTGATTCTCAGCTTCTAATATTTTTTCTAACTAGAAGCTGAGAATCACTTTTCTTTAGAGTTGCAAACACTCCCATAATCAAATGACAATATAAGCTTGTGTGATTACCCAATAATCATATCATCAACAGCAAGTTCCAAACACGAAACACAAACTAATCTTCCGAAAGCACACAGAGTTTATGTAACTAAAACCATTTTTTATACCATTTCTTTTGAAATGATATCGTGTTCAAGAGGACCTTGAGTTTAGAGTCTGACAGAAGGGCCACCAAGGAGCTCCGCTTGGTTGCACGAAAAATAAAGTCTATAACATACAAATGATCTAAAACCACATATATCAGATTCATGATCATACCACGTGCATGTTCGTGTATGAAGGAAATAAGCCTAATAGACGAAGTATATCTTGAACAAATTACTGAAAAATAACGTAAAGCCACTGCCCACTAGATATCACACTTGAGACTAGAATATATAATGAGAGGAAAATAAGCCAAAGTAAAAAATGAATAAGGTATTTCGAGATTACACCATCTCCTTTTAATTGAGTTTTGTCTTGCATTATAGAAGCAAAAACGTAATCGACAAATAAGCAAACGTGCAATTTTATGGTTCATGAACGTATCTCCTAATTTTCATCAAACAGACTATCCCAATATACAAGAATTGAAGCCTAAGAAATATAAGACTCGGAACTTAACAAGCATTCGACATCCCACCTCACAAAATGAAAACTCAACTCTATTGTTTCTGTAATCAAGCATCAATACAATTTGAGACGAAAATGCGTTAACATTTAGAATCGGACGCATGTTGGATTTACAGAAGTCTTAAAAGCTTCAAATTTAAGTATTTCTGATTCCAAATCAATAACTTTCCGAGTCCTTCATGTAATTGATATAGAGAGAAGGTAACAAACCTTCCATCTTTCCAAGAACCCGCTTTACGGCTCCAACGCAGCCTTGGCATGACATGCCAACCTTCAACTCAACAGTCTGCAGTTAGAGACAAAGTTACAAAATCATCGAAATTAGAAAAAGCCCACTGGAAAATTACATAACAAATATGACACCATCTTATTGGATCTAACATAAATGTATATGCTGCAACTTATGTATAAATCCCAGAAGTTGTTCTCACATCAAATTCAGCTCAGTATTTCTATTTTCGCCCCTTGTGTCCAGGAAAATGACACAAAATCAACAAAACAAGATTCACAAGTGGAAAACTTCAATTAAATGTTTCAGCTACAAACAACAGGTTTCAATCTGTGATCTAAAAGAAAACACTAAAAAAATAAGTTGAAAGAAAAAGTCAAGGCAATAAATTAACCCAATGAAGGAGCAACAGAATTTATGCATAAATTAGCAGACTTAATACAATTTCTAAACCAAACCCATATATTTCCTCACCCTTTCAGCTTAGAAAATTGAACCCCACTTCATATTTCTCACAAATCTAATTCTTCGATTATTGTTTTTAAGCCAGACCACCATGAATCACCAATCAAGCTCAAAGAACACAAAAAAACAACATGGGCTATCATAAAATCAAATGAAGTGATTCAACAAAATTACAACACCAATAGCATTCTACTAATTTCAGAAAAACAATCCAAAGGGATGGAAAAAAAGGGCTCACCTGAGACATGATGACGGAATTTTTCTAATTGATTAGAAGATAACACCGGGTTGCAAAAAAGTCAGAGAAGATTATGATAATGGGATGAGACTTTGGCTTTGGGTTGAGGGCGATATTTATAGAGCAGAAATTTCTTCAACGGAGAAAAAGGAAGGGGAAAAAATGACAACTGACTTACAGGCATTTTGAAATTTGATTTCTTTTGCATTAAAAATAAAAATAAAAATTGATTCCTCTAAAAAAGATTTGATGTCATTTCTTTTCTTTTTTAAAATAGAAAAGTGCTTATAATAATTGGCAAAAATGTTAAAACAGTGCCAAAAATATTCTATTTTATTTGAAAATTTTAATTTAATCATATAACTAATAAAAAACTAAAATTAAGTTCAGATTTGACCGACAATTTAAAACTGGTACTGGTAGGATAGTATGATGTAAAAACACATATGACTTCAAAATTTTGGAAATTTCTAAATGTTTGGACCAAATTATATATTTGGACTTCCCAATATGATTCGCGACCCAAATAGGGAGAGAAAATGTATACGAGTCTTGTGTAAATATCATATATCTTAATACATTGACAGTTTGATATTTTTTAATCAATCTTATCTCCCACCTAAGCGTCAAATATAATGTGACAAAAAAAAAAAGAAAAATCCGAAAATATTATACGCAAGTCGTGTTTTTCATGTAACAATATTCAGTTAATTTCAAAATTTGTGCATAAATTTGGACTTAATTCGAGTCTTTTTTTTTTAGTTATATGACTAATTTGATTTTTTTAATTCAAAGATGGTTGTTTTTGACACACAACATAATTATGGAACCAATTTTGTATTTTTCTCTATAATAACTTATGTGACGCATGTATTAGGATCTTGATTTTTTTAAATGTGAATCTTATTTGAGACTTAATTGATCCATGAACATATGGTAAGAGATCAATATCATATAAATGATATATAATATTTCAGTTAAACATCTATAAATTAATAATACTTAGACTACCAAAATCTATTAATTTAGCGAGATATTAAATAATTGATAAATTAATAATATATTAATTTATAGAAATACGGCCTGTCGAATTTTTTTTTTTTGCTCGTGGAAACTGCCATGCTCGTCTACAAACTATTAAAGGATTACAAAATATTGAATTGTTTTGTAGTGCAGGTATTATACCATTGCAAAAATATTGAAAATTGAAATTGTTGAGTTGTTGAACCGACGATATGTGAATTGTGAAGTTGAAAATAATAATTCTATTATAGATCTCCCTTATCAAAAAGAAGTTCAACAACAATGACATTGAGTAATTTTTGGTTAAGCTAAAAAATGCACTAATTTTTTACTACTTCTTTTTTAGAAGACTAATTCTTTTTACTACCTTAACAAAAGTTAAAGATAAAATTCAAGGTGATATCAATTTTAACAAAAAAAAATAATTGAGTTATTTTTTATGAAGTCTTCATATATTAATCGTAAATGTATATATATTAAGAAATTATTAATTTATATATTTCATGGGACCTATATGAATTCTCATATTTGTATTATCTTATAAATTTAGCGAATCATTAAATTAATATGTTGTCCTCGAGTCGGGACCAAACAAAACTATATATTATTTAAATGAGGTTATTAATTAATCTAATATTAAATTATCGAGACTCTAGTGTACATAGCAACAAAGGGCAAAAAGTACATAAAATTTCAAATAGTATAAATATAAATTATAACACAATATAATACATATATACAAAAAAAAAACCTTATATAAGAGTCTTGTTTTTACCATCAAATAGTTCATAAAATTTCAAGTTTTTTCATAAATTTAAATACTCTTGTAGTTTCATTTTACATGCAAGCCCAATATTTTTCATAGAGCCTTTGATATTTATGGTGAATTTCAAATTTTGGTTGTGACGATATATAATTATAAATTTATAAGATGAAATCACAATTTTATAGAGTTACCTTACTGGTGCAAAAAAGTTGAGTGTTTAGTTATATCAAATATTTATAGAGTTAGGTTAAGTGCAAAAACTTCTGTACATTTACTATTTTTTGGGTTAATTAGAAAAAGATCTCTAAAAGTTTGTTTTATTTACAGAATTAGCTAGTTCTTTCAGTTGTAAATGATAAATATTCCTTTAATATTTATCTCCACCTTACAAGCTGTACGTTCTTAAAGGGGCTATTCGCGAAACATTAGTTGTGAAATTTTAAGCATTTAAAGTTTATTAAACTAGAAGAATATATATTTTTTTAAACAAACCTCAAACATAGTTTTTGAATATTAGCATAAAAAGAAGAGAAAAAGATATAACGCCGAAATACATTCATAAAAATGCACAAAAAACAATATATTTGAATATTAACATCATAAAATTTGTAAACATTCCACTACAAAATTCATATTAGCTAGCACATTAAACTAAAGGGAGGCAAACATCATTTGTGATATATTATAAATAAAATTAATTGTTGACAAACAAAAGAGAGTAGCATATTAATTAAGTTAATGTACAATAAACTTAAAAAACTTTCGTAGTAATTAACTTTGCCACATTCTAAATAATATAAAACCACATTTTCTTTAGCTTTTCTTTTTTCCAAAATTCTTTTAAATATATTCTAAGATAATGAATTCAATTTTTCCATAAAACATTTCAAATGTGAGCTATATTATCAAAGAGTTGAAATAGTGCGTATCTGATTCAAAGACGTCTATCTTTTAATAATATTCGTGCATTCGAATATCAAATTATTCGATTGGTGACGAGTGTGATAAGTTAAACCATATAAGAAGAGAGGTGGGTATCTACATAAACAAACATTTTTGTAACAAAAAAGAATTAATTTGAACAAACAATTGTAAAGTGCTTAATAGTAGACAATATAATGCAATTTATGACCTAAAGTTGTTGAACATAAGTTAGGGTTGGTGACCAAAAGATTTGACATCCCTTAGAAGGATGGCATATTTCATTCTTTTAGTGGACCTAAAAGAAAATACTGCTTTCTTTTCTTTTTAGGTTGTATTATTAGTAGTACAAAATATACTCTTTATCCCCACGGTACTACATAAGATGTACTACTTATGAAGTACAAGTACGTGAAATATATTGGTGTTTTTTTATTCTTTTTTTTTCCTTTTAAATTTGTGCAGGGCAAAAATCCCATAATAAAATAAACAATATGTTTTTTTAATTTTTCTTCCAAAATTTGGAGGGAGTATGTTTTAGTTGGACCAAATTTATATGAAATCGAATTTAAAATTAAGATCAAGTAAATAACCAATTAATCAACTTTGCTCTATTTGTTTTTGTTATAGATTGTGTATCTTCTTCATATTTGTGAAATGAGAGAAACTTGTTTATTGATACTTTGATTACACATATTTATACAGAGAATTGTATCAACAAAACTAATGTAACAGTAATAGTTACACTCTAACTGAATAACAGAAAGTAGTTAAAATAACTAACTAACTACTTGTATCTATATGTAAGTATATACTCTAATATTCCCCCCTCAAACCGAGCTGGGGGTAGCTGGAGAGTGAGTTTGGAACAGAGAGTCTGAAACCGCACAAGGGAAAGGGGCTTGGTTAGAACATCTGCGAGCTGAGACTCAGAAGGCACAAACCGCACATCAACAACCTTAGACTATATTTTTTCTCTAACAAAATGAATGTCTACCTTTATATGCTTAGTCCTTTGATGAAATACAGGATTAGATGCCAAAGAGATGACACTAGAATTGTCACACCAAAGAATAGTAGGGGACTCAATATGTAAGCCAAGTTCATGAAACAAAGACTTAATCCACACAAGATCAGATGTAGCATTTGCCAAGGACCTATACTCTGCCTCTGTACTGCTCCTGGCCACCACCTGCTGCTTTTTGGAACTCCAAGTGATAAGATTAGGCCCAAGAAACACACAGTACCCACTGATAGACTTCCTGTCATCTGAAGAGCTGGCCCAATCAGCATTTGCATAGGCCTCTAGATTCATCCTGGGAGAAGAAGTGAAAGTAACACCCAGAGATTCGGACCCTTTCAAATATCTGAGCACCTTCTTACAAGCAATCCAATGAGACTCAGTGGGGGCATGTAAAAACTGACTGAGTTTGTGGACAACATAGGCAATATCAGGCCTTGTCATGGTAAGATATTGCAAGCTACCAATAGTACTTCTGTAGAGACTAGGAAGAGAGAATGGGGGACTGTCATTGAGAGAGAGTTTTTGGCCTGAACAATAGGGCGTAGAACTAACTTTACAATCCAGCATATTAGTTTTAGCAAGGAGATCAGCAATGTATTTTGGTTGATTCAGAACATAACCACCAGTCACCTTATGAGCTTCAATCCAAAAAATAGTGAACTTCTCCCAGATGTTTAAGAGAAAATGCTGAGTTTAATTTCTGAATAATATCCAAGACAAGTGCGGATCATCACCAGTAATGAGGATGTCATCCACATACACCAAAATTAGAGTGAGTTTGCCAGCAGCTTGAAGATAAAAAAGAGAGTTGTCTGAAGAAGATACACAAAACTGGAGAGAGAGAAGAAAATCCTTAAGTTTTTCAAACCAAGCTCTGGGAGCCTGTTTAAGACCATACAGAGCTTTAACCAACTTGCGACATGATGAGGCTTCTCAGGATGTATAAAGCCCTCAGGCTGAACCATATAAACCTCTTGTTGAAGAGAGTCATTGAGAAATGCATTGTTTATATCAATCTGTTGTATTGACCAGGCCCTTGAGACAGCTAGAGAGAACATGATTCTAATGGTGAGAGGCTTAACCACTGGACTGAATGGCTCAAAATAATCAAGCCCAGGAATTTGCTGAAACCCCCTTGCAACAAGTCTTGCCTTAAGTCTCTCAACTGTACCATCTGCCTTATGTTTGACCTTGAATACCCACTTATTAGAGATTAAGTTCATATCATCAGAGGGAGGCACCAAATCCCAGGTATGATTCTTAATTAGAGCTTGAAATTCTAGGTGTATTGCAGCCTTCCAACCAGGGTCAGACAATGCTTGACAGACAGAAGATGGTTCAGTAACAGGTGGTGAAGAGACATTGAAAGCTTTAGGCCTATAGATTCCATTTTTGGATCTAGTGATCAGGAGCTCTATGAAATAGTTGTTGAAATGGAGAAGAATTATGTAAAACAGTAGTAGGGAGAAGATTAATGAGATAGGTGGCAGTAGAAAAAGCATCCCACCAAAATTTTAAGGGAAGATGAGCATGAGCAAATAGAGTCAGACCAAGATCAACAATATGCTGATGCTTTCTTTTAGGCATACCATTTTGAGCATGTGTATAAGGGCATGGATGTCTAAACATAACACCAAGAGACTGCAAATGAGAAAAAAGTTTCCTATATTCTCTCCCCCCAATCACATTGAAAAGCCTTAATTTTAGAAGAAAATTGCCTCTCAATCATAGAGAAGAAATGCAACACAATAGAATAGACTTCATTTTTTGAGACAAGTGGAAAAATCCAAGTATATCTTGTAAATTCATCAAGAAAATGGATGTAGTATTTATATCCATCACAAGAGGGAGTGGCAGCAGGACCCCAAACATCAGAATACACAAGATCAAATGGAGCCGCAGATTTAGATTGTATTGAAGGAAAATGCATAGAATGCAGCTTGCCTACTTTACACGATTTACAGAAATTCAGTTTATTACAACTGAAAGGAATTTGAAGATGTTTCATGCCACTAGCAAATGTAGAATTACATGGATGACCAAGTCTGTGATGCCAGACATCAAGAGAAGAAACAATTGAAGCAAAATTACATTGTGAAAATGAAGCAGGATCAGACAACTTGACAGAAGCAGAGAAGTGGCTGAGATCAAGTTGATATAGGCCCTCATTGAGAACACCCTTCAGCAAAATTTGACTGGTTATTTTGTCCTTAACAAAACAAAAGGTATCATGAAACTCAACAAGAACATTATTGTCTTTTGTAAATTGAGAGATACTGAGTAAATTCTTGGTGATATCAGGAACACACAAAATTTTGTGCAAGGAAAGAGACTGAGACTGAGATAGACTAGGAAAGGAAGATGAACCAATATGTGAAATAGAAAGATGTGAACCATTACCTACTGTCAGCTTGTCATGACCATGGTAAGGAGACTTAATGCTGAGATTTCCAAGCTCAGATATGACATGTGCAGAAGCACCACTGTCAATATACCATGAATTATTTGCAGCAGGATAAGTGGTAGTGTTCATGGCATAAGAAGAACCAGGAGAAGATGCTTGAGGCATCTCAGACAGATGAGCTTGAACAACAGGTGTAGCAGGAGCATCCAAACCAACAAAACTAACATCAAACCTCTTGAAACACTTAGATGCAAGATGGTTAGTTTTACCACAGATCTGACAAGCATGTTTGTTCTTACTGAACCTTCCTCTTCCACGACCCATATGACCAAAACCACCACGAAAACTAGGATTCTCAGATCCATTAAACCGTCTTTGAGCAACATGAGCTGAAGAGGACAATCCAATAGCTGGAAAAGAGGAATGCACAATCCTCATTTCATGAGACTGTAATGAAAACTGAACTTCCTAAAGTGTAAGAGTATCATTGCGATTTGTCAAATTGACCACTATACTTTCATACTCAGGTCCAAGACCAGCAAGTATATATAAAATGAGATCATCATCACTGATCACTTGATCAACAACAAGCAAGTTATCTGCTATACCTCGCATTTGCAAGAAATAATCATCAATCGAAAGATCACCTTTCTTTGTAGTCTGAAGCAACAATCGAAGATGCATTACCCGAGCTTTAGATGAGGATGAAATAATTTCTCCAAAATAGACCAAATCTGAGAAGAGTTTGAACACCTATTAACATGACCAAGCATACTCTCCGAGATTGAGGACAGAAGCCAGCTAAAAAGATAGGCATAACTGCGACTTCAGGCTTGAAACTCCGGATTAAGAACAGGAGGAGAATCGGAGGTGCCTTGCAGAAACTGAAAAGGAATTGGGATAGTATCGAGCAAAAAACCATCAAAACCGTGTGCTCGAACGGTTGCTAAAACCTGTGATCGCCAATAGGTGTAATTGGATCTATCCAAGCGCAGAGTGATGGTGGTGAAGGTAGGAAGAGAGATAGTTGAAGCTGACACTACACCAGAAAACAGTTCAGATAACGGATTTTAGATAGCGCTTTTAGATGGAAGTGCTATTGAAAAATTCACAGATATTTTAGATAATACTTTTGTAGAAAAGCGCTATCACAATAAACCATATAATAGCGTTTTATTAACGAAGTGTTATATGAAGAAAACCAAAGATAGTACTTAATTAAATAAGTGTTATATATGTTTTTGGAATAACGCTTCGTACAACAAGTGTTACCCTAAAGCGTTATCTAAATTAATAATTCTAATCCAGTATATTTTGTTAAGATAGCGCTAATTAAAAAACGCTGTATATTTTCTCATAATAACGCTTTGTACAACAAACGTTATCTTAAAAGTGTTATCTATGAAAAATAATTTCCTTCCAACACATTATTCTCTCGCGCCTAATTGGTTTCTTCGCAAACCTTTTCTCAATAAAACTTCACAAACCGGTCTCAAAATCCTCACTCAAAATCTCGCAAAAAAAACCCAGGTCTGCTAACTCCGAGCGTGACGATTCCGCTAAAAGGACACCTGCAAGCTGCAACTCCACCGCCGACCGCCGTGTCTCCGCCGTCCCCCGGCCATGGGTTGAACTATGTAAGTTAAAAATCTTTTGCTTTCTCCCCCTCTTTTTCTTTCTCGTTTTTTCCCCAGAGTAGTTGAATTTTTTTGGTTGAATTTCTCCTGAATTAGGGTTTCTAAATTTGAAAAAAAATTCAAATTGAATTACGATTCTTTCACTTTTTGCTGTTTAAAATTGGTAATTTTTGGTGGGGTTGATTTCTCGAACGGCGGCGTTGGCTAGGCCACGGAGATGAGCAGTTGTAAAGGTATATGACTCTTAATTTTGAGGAAATTACACAAAATATCCTAATTTTTTTTTAAAAAAAGACAAAATACCATCCTATTACTAATCTACCCCATCCGGTCCTAAACTTCCCAAATATACCCACCCCTTTACTTTTCTTATCTACATTGAAATCTTCACCTCCGATCAACATTCTCAACCTAAAAATCCTCGAAGTCATCGTCCTTCATTATACTAATTGTATTCTCTGTCATAACTCCATCCATAAATCAAAAACCAGAGCTGAAAAGCTATAACCATGAAAACAAACAGAGCCGAGATTGATACTATGGCTAAGCGCTTCGAGAAACATAAGATCGAGGCTCTTAAATCGGCTTTGGAAGAATCTGAACACTTAACAAAAGAGAAGAAGATCGAACTTGTGGCGGCTACAGGACTGGATGTGGAGCAGATAACCAGCTAGTTTAGCCGGAAAAGGGCACGAAAACCGCACCACGTCACCGCGCCGTTGACTCCGCACGTTCCTTTCACGTCGGGGACTCACCGTCGGCGAATTTTCTCCAGCGAAACTGTAGTTCCGCGAAACGCTACGGATTTGATTTCTACCATTCGACAGAGAATAACCGTTTCCCCTCCTCCGGCTAATCGGCGTCGGAGTTGAAACTATTTAAGGTATCATAACGACAATTGGTGACTCGTCGTAAACAAAGTTCCGGTGGCTGACCAGATTTTGCTCTGACGGTCTTCGAGAGTGCAGTAGTCCTTTGAGCTGCAAAGCTTCGCGGATTTGTTTTAATATCTCTAAATTCTTTGACGGTTCATCGATTCCTCTCATTTTCAATCTGTTCTCAATCTCTCCATAGATTGATACACTATGTTTCAGCTCCGGGAAAAAATCTCCCGAATCGAAGAAGCTTTTCTAGTGCTGCGGAGCTTTCCATGGCGACGAAGAATTAAATCCACCTCTATTCAAGCCGTTAGGCATTTCAGTGGTTTTGTGAGCATTCTTCAGTATGTAGTTGTTGGCTTCCGTAACTGGGAGAACGGTGTTGTTGGCTTTCGTCAGTCGCATCGCTCGAAATACTATTGGCGGTGGATCGAATTGATGTGCCTGTGCGGATTTCTTTGGGGTGGAGTCCTCATTTTGCATCGGTTGTTGCCCTGCTGTCAAGTGACAGATTAATTGATTTTAGATTTTTGTAAAGTTTCTTAGCACAGATTAGGAATCGCGGTCATGTCGAAGAAGATGATGAATATTTCGAACGGGGCGACGAGGAATAGTGTGAAGATTTTGTGGTTGATTTCGAGTTTTCATCCGACGGGGTGAGGCTCTGCAATTGTTTGATGAAATGTCGAGCGAAGACTCAGAGGTTAAACCCAATTTTCTGTGTTCTTTTATTATTTTATTTGAAGTTTTTCGTTTGTTTCGTTGTTGTTTCGAAGTTGTTTCTTTTATGTTTCTGTATTTCCATTTATTTGTTCTCTTTTATTGTTTTGATTTGTTGTGTTATGTATCTGACTGTGTATGTTTTTTTATTTCTTGTTGTAGTGAATGTGAGATTTTTTGTTGCTTGTTATGCCGAGCACTTTATTGGTGAGAAGGCTATGGACGTCGAAGCATTTGAGATAGAGAATGAACAAGCAAGGCCCAGTCATCTGCTTCACAATCATGCTAAGTTGAAGCTGCAAAATGGTGATGACGATGACAACGATATTGAGTTTCTACCTCCACTTCCTAATGATTTTAGAGAATTGTTGTTATGTAAATCTTAATGATGATGTAATCAGTTGAAACATGTAAGAAACATAAATGAAACATGTAAGAAATAATTGTGAAACAGGGGATCATGTGATAAACGTTTGTAGTAAATTGCTTTTAAATTTAGATAAATAGTGTAGTTTTTTCCCATATACTCTTCGGCTTTTTTTTTGTCATCCTTGTAAATGTTGATTTTTGCTTCATTTCGATGTCTGCATGTCTAATCTTGAACTAAAGAACTCACGTACTCTAGCAAAGTTACTAGTAAGTTTTTTCCCCTACTGATTGACGACGATTCAATAATTCTACGATGTTGGAAGTCAATACAAAGTATTTTTGGTCCGATAGTGGAGTCGTGTCCATTTCTCGTAGCGATGATGCACAAGTAAGCTCAAATTTTCTGAATTGAATTTGTTGTTCCAATATTTCGTTTAGGGTCTTTGAATGTGCGATCCATTGGAATCAGTATTCTTGTTATTTCAAAGTTGGTATACTCTCTATTCTCTTCCCATTATCCATTGTGGCATACCACAACTGAGATTTTCTCTATGTAACTGTGGAATTCAATGAAAAGTTAGGTAAGTGAAACATATAAGAAACATAAATGAAACATGTATGAAACAACAAAGAAACAACAAACATGTTTGAAATAACAAAGAAACAAAAAAGAAACCAACGCAAAAAAAATCATCAGAAAATGGGTATTTTTGTCAAAAATCAGCAGAAATGGGTATTTTTGTCCAAATTCAGTGGAAAATAGTATTTGTGTCCAAAATCAGCGAAAAATTGGGTATTTATGTCCTTTTCCCCTTAATTTTCTACCCATTCAGTCTCATATACTTCTCGAACTCAATAGTATTGGAGGTTTTAGGTGAGAGTCACCTCAATTAGCCCAACGTATTTCTGGTCCAACTTAAGTCATCTCAATTAGTCACCTTAAAAAAATCTAGAAGTTTAATTCCGTATTATATTTTCTTCATTCATAAGTAAAAATATTTCAAAAATCTTCTGATATTTATTGAAATATGAAGAATTCGAGCTGCCATGAATTTAGCTAAGAAAAGTACAAAAAACTGAAGAGAGAGGAAAGAGCTATTTTATTCATCTGTAAAATGTGAAGTAGCCAACTTACAGCAGTGTAGCAACTAATTGGTATTTATTTATAGAAGGAAATAAAAGGAATAAGAAAACAAAAAAACGTGATGCCCAAATGACAACTTTATAACTAAGCCTATAAAATTTAAAACATAATCAAACTTGAGGGATCTTTTTTAATTTTAAAACATCTAAATTTTTTTTCTTTCTAAATAGCTCAAACCTCATGAATTTTTTAAATCATCCCTGAACAATAATCTAAAGTCAAATACTTTTTCATGTCGGTACAAATTGGGTGGTTTTTCTGTTAGCCCGACTGAAATTGATCAATCACAAAATTTTACGTGATCCGAGCAATTTGAAATAGGATCTCGAATCATAATGCGTATTAACATGAGTCAATTAATTCGTAACAAATAAGAAAGAAAATTGATTACCCTTGTAGTGTGCTTTCAAAATTTTCTCGTAAAGACTCCACGCTCCAAACTCTCAAGTCTTATTCGGTGTTCTCCAAGAACTCAAGTGCAGTAAAATCTCTCTTGTGTGTGGGGGCACAAATGATCGATAGATGTAATTAAGTAGAATGAAATAATGAACTATGGAAACCTTTGCCAAAAGGAACGTATTACTTTAGGTGATATTTTGATTGACAAATCAAATTATATTGATTGGCAAATCATATGATTTATCTTCTTTCCAAAATTATCTCAATCAGTCCATTTAATTAAATACACTGCACTAAGAATTTATTCCAGCTTTTTTTAGAGCCACCAAAGGGACCTGATCGGACCCAATTAGACTAAACTCTAATAAATTAATTTTGATTCAATCAACTCTTGATCAATAAAAATAATTTATTAATCTTATTCCACTCCACTAAAGAGATAAGATTGCACTCTTAATCTAATTGAAATTACTAAAACCAATAATTAAATCCTCTGATTAGTCGATCTTACATGTCACCCCCATTTATCAACTAATTATTAGAAATAGGATAAAATGACCAAAATCTATTTTCTAATATCTATAAATCTCAATCCTCATCTTCTATCTGACAGTCCCGTGTGATTGCCATCGCATCATGAATTCAATAACCAATGTCGAATTACTGAGCTCAGATTCTACTGTCTATTAGAAGAACACATGAGATTATGATCATGCCTATTAAATAGGTGGCGAATTTCATATTGTGAATATATGTTCCTTGTTATTTCACTTTAATTTCTAAAGCATCGAGATATTGATCATCAATTTAATCTCAATCATTGATGCATCAAAGAACTTCAAGTTAGTAATAAAAGTTCATTACTCACTCAGGATTAATAAGGTGTCGCGTATGATAAACAAGTGAAATTAAATATCTATTGGTCAATTAAATATTTAATTCACGTGGTCCAGTCCAATACATTTAGAAAATATATGTTCCTTCTTATTTCATTTTTTTGTGGGTTTGTTAATACATTTATGTAAATTTTGATAAATTTTGTTTAGGTATATGAAATTAATTATGTCTATCGAATTACAAGAGGGAATTTTCATTTCCCCCACACCCACTCTAATTCAGTTTTTCCGTTTCAAATTTTGAATTTTGTTTTTAAATAAAGAATAATTTATACAAATTTTTTGGTAACCTAGAAATATTTACAGTATTTTCTAGTTTACCAATTTTAGTTATATTTGTAATCTAAAGTAAAGTTGTTGTATTTGCATTTTGTAAATAATTTCTATATTTTCAATTTTATGATTGGCAACAGTGATAGTATTATTCAGGAAAAAAAAATCATTATTGTAAAGGTTTTGAGATAAAAATGAAAGCCCTTATTATAACGTAATTAACAAAATATTTTCCGTAAATGATAAATTTGTGAAAATTTCAATGAATTTTCTTTGGATACTCCTTAAATGCAGTGAAAAACCCTGATAATTTTATTTTTTAAGTTTCTTTAATATAATAGTAAAATAAAGAAATTTTTAAAGTTTTTTTTTAATCTGAACTTAATCTATTGACTGATCACATCGCCATGTTATTTTGCTTTTTTTTTAGACATGCTTTGATGCTTATTAGTTTTTCCCTATTTTCATAAGTGCATAAATTACATAAATTATTTTTAATATTTAAAGTTTTAATTCATAATTTAAATTAAAGTCCTGCTTAGAATAGGCAATAAACTGATTACTCATAGGACATTCTATAAAACATTTTACGAATAATGAGCACAAAATTGTCAAAGTTCAAATTCCTAGTTATTTAGCATGAAATGACTCTATTCATAAAATTTTAGTATTAAATACTTTCTCAATTAATGCGTTACATCAATTACAATATGTGTAGGAGTCTTTAGTTTATAAGAAGGCAATTTTGTCTTGAAAAATTATAATAATGTTTTTCAGTATGACAATTATCAAGTAAAAATATATTAAAACCTTTTTTTCAAATAAAAAAATACCAAATAAAAATATATTAAAAAAAGTTCTTTTTTTCAAATAAAAAATACAAAATTAATTGGCTCGAAATTAATTTATCTCGTTTAAACTTGGTTTGATTAACATAAACTCTCCCCTCCCGTCATTTCAAATTTCTAGTTCAAGAATCAGTTTCCTCCTGTCATCCACATTTCCCAAGAACTTGTCACCCACCCTCTCCGTCTGATTTGAGAATAGGAAAGAAACCTACTAATTGTCTGAAGTATCAGGCGGAGATTTGCAAACTAATAATTTTTTTAATGATTCTATTTTCTTGTTATTTTTTAGTTCAAACACGATACCCAAGTCATTGAGTGTCCATTTTATAAAGGTGCCAAGAAATGTTATGGCGGCTGTGGGCTGATGCACAAGTGAAGGTAGGTTGTTAATTTTTAATCTTGGAATTTTAATTTTCATAAATTCTTGATTTCCTTTTCCATTTCTTCTTTTTGTAGTTTGTTTTGGGTGATGAGTAGGTTTACGCTTAAATCACCCGGAATAAATAGTACTACTAATATTTCACCAGCAATTTTTTTTGTGTATTGTAAGATCCACTCACGAAATTAATATTGTCTCATATAAGACCTTGTCTTTATTTATAAGAAGAGGATGTTATTTAGGCTAATAAATTAAATAGAGTTTTTGGTGGAACAATATTAGCTTGTTAAAAAATGAGCCAGACATCCATATTTATACTAAGACTATACTAAGATAACTTCCTAACTAATGGCTAGGATTTATTTGATATAATGACTATTATTCAACCACTAGAATTATCTTCTAAAATATCTAGTTACCTATAAGTTTCTACAAGCTTTCTTCAACTAATATCTAAAAAATTTCTTTTAGACATTTCTAGAAAAAAATTTATAACATAGGTCATTTGGGCTTGGACTCTTATTTTACCATTTAACTCAAAAATATATTTTCAAGCCCAATATTATTTGGATCCAAATCAAATTTAATTCCAACAATTTTGTATTACTGTTTTAATATAATATATTAGTATGACACTTGACTATTGGTAAACAGACTATTGACAAATGTAGTATCTGTGCAAGTAAAATAATTTATATGGAAAAAATAGATCTACACCATGTTTTCTTTGTCAAAGTGCTTTCTCTGCCCATGACTGCTTGATGTTTTTTCATCATCGACTTTATTGTTTTCGGCTGCAGCTCAAGATAAGCACCCATCCATTGGCGGAGGGAGGGGGGCCAACATGGGCCCTGGCTCCCCGCCATTAAAAAAAATATATATTACAAGCTGATTTTTTTTTTAAAAAAAATAGTTAAAATTTAGGTGAATTTTCTATTAGTTTTTCATCTGGCCCACTCCGATTCCGTGTATTGGTCCACCCCGTAAAATTTCCTGGCTACACCACTGCACCCATCAATCTTTGTGTAGATGTAAAACTTCAGCTACACTAGATAATAAAAATTTGAGCATCCAAAATGCTGAAATTTTATTTACCCTAAACTAGGGGCGTAGACAAGGGGGGGCCACCCCGGCCTCCCGCGTACCCCAATTTTTTTTGTCCCAGTTTTTTTATGGACAAAAAATGGAAAAAAGTTTATACATATAATTTTCAAGGGGAAAAATAGTTGAGCTAGGGGGAAAATTTTTTGGGCTAGGAGTACTAAGCCGGGCTGACTACGCCCCTGCCCTAAACCCTAACGGCCCCACCCTCCTCCACCCACAAAAATAAGTTGTGAAGGAATTAAGTGTAACGATCAGTCATCTTGTCTTGTACATTTGTAAATTCTATATAATTGACACTTTTGATTGTTGAACAGTGTTTGACATCAAGGTGAAGCCTTAGAATTGGAACTAGAGAATACTTCCTTACAAGTTTGCACAAATTATTGATCAAATTCCATTTGTTGAGCTCAATTATTTGAATCCGCCAAGCAATTATGAATTTGCTCTTTATGTCTTATCTTTTATTAGTTACGAGCATGATTTTAGACTCGGACTTAGTTTTTGAGCAAATTTATTAATTGTGTCCTGGGTCGTAAAGTCGCAACCCAAGGAGAATACTTTTATTTTGGTTGGTCGCGATTTTACAGTTGGACTTAGGTTCTCTAGTCACTTATACTCGCACGTCACTCTATCGTGAAGTGGTTGCAGTATTAGAGCTAGATTAAATTCTAGTCACTTACACTTGCTTATGAGTTCGGATACATCACATAGGGAGTGTTTACAAATTCTAAAAAAAAAAAGTAATAATTTTTTTCACGTAGGAGCTAGTATCACTTAATTATGGACCAATTAAGAAAATGAAAAAGCAAAGAGACGATGATATAATTATGTTCACGGCAAAAAGGGATGGAGAGAGCGTTTTAGAGAAGAATAAATAGCCCGCCAACCCGCATTAGAAGGATGTATTGAGTCCCAGAAAAATGAGTGCTTTGGATTTTCACACACTTCATATTTCTTATTTCCATTTTTGTCAACCAATCCACAGTCTTCACCCTTCAAACCAATGCAGCATGGTCTTAATTTATTGGATAAATTTCCTACAATGAAAAAGAAAAAAAAGAAATTAAATTAGGATGTCAAAAATATTTTCGCTGAATTTTGTTGTATCTATAAACTTTATAACTATATGTGTGTCCTCAACTATATGTTACAACAACTGTGTCGCTAATTATCATCCGTGATAACTTGAAAGCAATCTTGTCACAATCAAATTTTGTAGAAATTGTTATTTTTCTTATTATCATTTAAACAAATATATATTAAAACAATTTAATAATTATATATATAAAGGTTTATGTAATATTGGAGCCCCTAAAAATCGAGGGTCCTAAGCTGCCACCCTCGGTGACTACCCCCAAGGCCAGTCCTGTATTGGGAATGGATACCACACAAATCAATTGAACTTCTCTTCCCCAAGATCGAGAAGTACCTTTTTCAGATAAAATTAAATACCGAGACCAACCAAAATGGACAATATAATATCATTGGGCAAAATTATAGCCATCTCCCGCTAGACCACTTTCTTCTTTTTAGTTGGCCTAAATAGCATTTTAGCCTTTTATGTTTCTAGAATTTCGTTTGACAAACACTATTTTATGAAAAATGGCAAACCCAATGATGTCGAGAACAAAATTTGGTGACATGGCGCTTACTTGACAACAAATTGGATGACAAGAGGAAAGTTGACAATCATGTGTAGGTGTGTTGTGACTTATTAATAAGGGCCAAATCACTTCTCCGAGAATGCGCTTTTTTCAGGATAAAATACTGAGAACACTCAAAGGACTGAGGACACTCAAAGGTAGATTTGGCAAAATTGGCCTGACCTGACCAATCCGCATATAAAATTGGATTGAGCTTCATTTTTAGAGGCATGTAAAGGACCAATACTACTTTGGCCCGACCCAAACGAGGCCCAACAGGCCCAAACGACCCAACCAAAAATACACGTGTCGGCTAGGTAGGACCACAAGAAATGTGGAGTGATGAAATTTCGGTCCGACCCTGCCCGACCCAACTCATTGCTAGCTCTAGCTAAAGTGGACAATGCCTATTGGGTGGGCGCTAACAATAGTACCTATTGGGCGAATCAAGCCATCCCTTGTCACATCACATGATATATGTAAAAATAAATGTTATTTTCTTGCTTCATACCTGGAGGGTTTTGCTTTGTTTTCAGGGCTGAGAGGAAAGCAGTATAGAGGTCAAGATATATGAAGACTGGAGCAGCAGATTCATTGTTTAATGCCCCAATACTCTGCTTGAGCAGTTGGTTATGGAACTGTGAAAAATTATTTTGTGCTGCATTACAATTTGCATATGCAGCTGAGGCAGTATTTATAGGCAAGCAGCCCAGTGGTTCAATCCCTGTGATGCCTATTTTCTTGATTCCAAATCCTTTTATCCTCTTAAGATTCAACATTAGCTGATTAATCACAGATCTTGTGAATCCTGGCAGATCCTGTTTCAGGAAATTAGATGGTAAAAATTAGTTGTGTTGATTTTGAGATTTAATTTACAAAGAATTATTAAACATATATAATATATGATGAAAATGCTTTACTTGTGTAACTATGTATATTGTAATTTATATTTATTTATAGATTCTTTTAGCACAATGATATATTTTCTGCATCCCGAAATAGTTGGCCGATAAATGTTATTGATTAGTTATTTAGCTGAAACTCAATAATATATAATTTAGCTAATTTTTTTTATTGAAGAATTTAGGGGGACTACTAAATATTTTCAGGAGACTACTAATATTTTTAGGAGAAAAGAATTAATATTTGTATGGGGAATTACTAATACTTTTTACGAGAAAAACTAATATTTTTCAGGAAGTATTACTATAATACTTTTAATTGGAAATCATAATATTTTTCAAGATGACTACTAATACGTTTTAGGGGGATTATTTATAATTTTGAGGGGAAAAATTAATATTTTTCATGAAAAGTATTGTGCAAAGGGGTTACTAATACTTTTCAGAAGTACTACTAATATTTTTCAGAGGAAACCTAATATTTTTAATGGCAGTGATACTATGTCACTGCCTAATACTTCTCAATGGGACAATTAATATATTTTAGGTGGATTACTAATATTTTTGAGGGAAAAATCAATATTTATCATTAGGACTACTAAAAATATTGTTCAACTGGATTATTAATACTTTCCAGAGGCACTACTAATACTTTTTGGGGAAAAAGCTAATACTTTTAACGGCACTAATGATACTATGTCACTACCTAAAATTACAAAAATATCACTGGTCCAGAGATCCCATAGCATCATACCAGAATATTAAAAAAATGTCACCGCATTCAAAATCACAAAAATGCCACCACATTTTCATAAATACAAAAATGCAACCGCCCTTTTGTAATCGGGTCATATTAGGATCCATTTAACGAATTTGAACCCATTTGACCATCTGCCAGAAGTTTTTGTCAAAAAATTAAAGTTATTAATTTGACTTCTTAATTTAAATAAAGGGAAGCAATAATTTTGGAATACAGGCCTAGTATGTCTCAGTATCTAGGAATAATTACAAAAATTACCCCCAAAATTTGAGCTAATAACAACAAAAGATTTTTGAAAATTACAAAGCTTCTTTAAAGTTTGATTTTGTATTACAGCTTGGCCCTTCATGAACAAAATATTTCAAACACCCCCCTCACATATGTAAAAATATTATTACAGTTATCTATTCATATTTAAGATAGAATCAAACCTTAATGGGCTTTTTATAATTTTGAAATTTCTGCGGTTTTTTTTTTTTTGTAATTGCCCCAAACATTAGGCTGGTTTTTGCAAGTCTCCCTAGTATATATTACTTAGAGTATTCAAGCTCTGAAAAGAATTTCGGTGTTAATTAGTAGTTAATACAAGCTTAATTTCCTAATAATTACAAAAATGACCTATAGATGAACAATAAGAATGAAAATCGATAAACAAATTGATTGAGTTCAAGAAGCATTAGCAAAAAAAAATCAAATTATTTTGGTCAAAATCCCCACCCACCCCACCCCATACCCAATAATTGAAAAAAAAAAAAAGAATCTAAAAAACAATTTTGCCCTTAGTTAGTTTCAACATATATAACCTAATTTGCCCTTTCTTGTTTAGGGTATGTACCTCAAAATATAGTTAGCCTATCCAACAAATACAATTATGATTAGTTCAACAACTTTACCTCAAATCTGCCATTGTTGGCTAGATAAGCAGAATAGTCATTGCCTGCCAGCGACACAAGGGCAAACGACGAACTAAGATTTTGAATCGTGTACACGTTGTTATTGATAAGTTGTTGGAAGAAATCGATCTGTGTAGTCATGTTTGGTTGATCAACCAAAGTTTTGAACACTCCTGTTCCTCCATGAGCAAAGTTGATCCCGTATCGTGTCGTTTTCGTGTTGAAATTCTTGAGCTGGTATGGCCATGGGGATCTTATACCAACAAATGAAGCTGCAAATTAAATGTGTGTAGGTTAATTAGGGAATGAGATCTCCTATTTCGCTTTTCCCTGTTTGATTCCATATTCCATATATTTGATGAATGACACATGTACAATTGTGACATGTGTCATTCATTGGAATAGAGAGTGGAACATGAAATCTCACTCTGTTAATGAGGCATGAAGCTCAATAATTTGTTAAACCTCAAGTAAGAAAACAGAATTTGAGGGAAACATTGAAAAGAGGTATAATATATTGAACTAAGTGTTGTATGCTAGGGAGTATTTTTTATTTATTACCAAATTGATTTATGATATATACGCACCTTTTACACACATAGAGAGAGAAAGAGATGTATATTCAATTGTGTAGGTGTACATGTTCTAAAACTTTTGCCTCTTGCTGTCTTGCATATCATGATTTAATATAATTTTCTTAAAAAAATAAATAAATGGATTGCATGCATAAGTACATCAAGTTATCAACAGTAGTAATTAATATATGTGCATTTAATGGCCACAAACAAATACATGATTTTAGTAATATGGTACCTTAATTCAAAGTACGTAATTACAAAATCGATCCAATTAAGAATGCATCAAAAAGAAAATAAGTGTGTGTAATTATGGTATTCGCAACAGAAAAAAAAAATCACAAGTTTTTGGAGATAATTAAAAAAAATGCATACCTATATAATCTGTAAGAACACGACCATCAGAAAATCTTCCAGATGGTTTTCCAGGGAAAGTGATCCCATATGGCTGTTTCCATGATTTTGAAACGGAACTAGGCAGGTTGCCTGTGTCAGCGTACGAGTCCCCGAACACGAACAACTTCATTACTACTGCTTTATTCTTCTCATTATCCCTTTCTTCAACAAATCCATTTCCAGGAATATTACTTGCTTCTGCATAATTATGTATAAATCAATTTAAAGTTTTTAATTTGGTTGAAGAAAAGTGTGAAGTAGGCTAGGTACCTGTTGAAAGAAAAGGTAAAGACAGGAGGAGGCAGATGATGATGGACAAGAATCTCCAATGCTCCATTTTAACTGCTCAAAAGACATGAGCAAAAACCTTCAATATATATAGAGAAACAAAGAGAGGGACTCGATTGGATATGCTCTCATTTTTTAATTTTTTTTTATTTTACTAGAGAAAAGTAGTAAAAGAAAAAATTAAATGAAATTTGAGAATATGATTGGATATGAAATGCAAAAATAATGAAAACATATTGAGTATCAATTCTTTTTTTTTTTTTTTGGAATGATTGATGCCAAAAGCAAAAACGTAAAAATAATTTGGATACCAATACCTAAATTATCTCATATAATAAATTATATATCTTAGTTTGAGGGAGAAAAGTGTATATATTTATAGTTTCGATATCACAAAATGTGTCATTCATTTAGTTTGAGGGAGGAAAGTGAAGTTTTCCACATAATGAAAATGATATATTTCACTATCTTTGTTGTTGTCTTTTTTGAGTTACCACTTACCATACCGCTTGACCAATCTCAGACTTGAACCAAGGACCACAAGGGCTCATTCGGGGGTGGAGCCAAGACTTGTTGTAAAGCCAATAGTGAAAAAACGAAAGATCACATGTATATATATATATATATATATATATATATATATATATATATATATTTTGATGACTGGAGGATCATATGAGGCCAATTGTTATAGGTGAGACACAATGACTCATCCCATCCATCCACCATTATTAAACAATGGCTGAGATTCAATAGATAAACATAACATTAATAGTTTACTTTTATTAAGCTAGGGGTAATATAGTCAATAAACATCAATTATTCTGTTGCACATGGAAGACAATCTTCTCACGTTGATTCTCCAGTCTCTCACACCATAATTCGCGGCAAATTATGGAAATTACAGAAATCTCTCAAAAATCACGGTGATTTCCATAACCACAGAAATCTCTGTAGAATCACGTCGATCTCCATAACCAAAGCTTCAAAGAGACGAGAACACATAAAAATAGTGAAATAATATGGAATCGAATCCATTTGGAGAATCATCGCAAACTACGGGGCATTCTGCAACAATGGAGGTTGAAGAACTCAGCTTCAATGAAGAATCAGCTGAAGGTATGTAAAATTATTGAGTAGGATGAAAATCGAATACTCATGGGTAACGTTTAAACAATATAAATACACTGCACATGTTGAAAAAATGAATTTCAAAGCATAACCAGTACAAGGTAATTAGATTCAAATCTTAAAAACTGTAAGAGCTTCAATGAAGAAGATGAAGTTCGAATACTGGTGGATACTGCTCTATACATAAATTATAATGCATAAATAGTATAATTACGATACATACATAGCAATGATTTATTGCATATATACTACTCTACACACGTGGACAAATGTGTGGTAATATGGTTTTGCAAATAGATATCGGTGTACCACCGCATATATATCATGTGTTTATTGTTTATACGTGGGTGAGAGTAATTTAATCATAGTCGTCATGGGAAAACAGGGGGGCTATATAGGATTGGGTTTTTGGTGCATATAAAGAGATGTAATATTGCATATATAGAACATTTTCATTGTATATTTGTGTTTGCCACAGTAATGATGATATAAGCCCCAGCGCAGAGGCTTGTCATATCTCCAGGATCTACCAAATATCGGGATCCCCGAGATTGAGCAGAGAAAATACCTCGATTGGAATGCAATTCAATACATTAGATGATGGTATTCAATTCTATAAGAACTATGCATCAACCAAATGGTTTTGATATACGTAGGAGTACATCTAGATGCTATAAAAATAAGGCAATACGTGTGCGATTACATTGTTTGCAAATGAGAAGGTTACAAAATATTAGTAATGCGCGTTCGAGATAATTTAAGTGCACGGATGCGATAAGGGGTAAAACTAAAGAAAGCCTAAAAAAAAGAGCATCCGGTCGTGTCGGGTGCCGTGCAAGATGTATATTTCAACACACAAATGCCAACACATACGTGATCAAACAATTCGAGGAGCGTCACACACGATTCTATGAGATCCGAACAATACGGACAATTTCTTCGAGTAAACAAAATGAGTTTTGGACACAAGAAATTCATCATGGATCGTACTAAAGGCAAACATTGGATCAACAAAAACTCATAGATCAGTATAGCCAAATGGTTGGAGGAAACTCACAAGTTGGTGCATTGCAAATAGATTTCAAAAATTTCAAAAGGGACTTGAAGGCTTACATATGCGGCGATGCACAAATGATAATAAACAATTTCCTAAAGAAGAAAAAGAAGTGCCCCGGTATGGCCTTCAATTATGTTTGTTGATGAAAACGAGCAAACAAGGTTGTTCTCGGGGCGATCCGTGTCGATTCAAAACTATACTGTCTTTGGTGATGTCATCTCGTTCGATGCTACATACAACACAAATAGGTGAGATGCATAACACTGTTTACTACATATATATGTTGCAACATACATATGGATATTATAAAAATGCTGCACAGCTATATTAAATGTGGTTCTTAAACATTCTTACAGCTAGACCTGCATATTTATATATTGAACACTGCATATATATAAATATACCTCTGCATATTTATATATTTAGTTCTGCATAAGACAAGACCAAATGCACTGGGCACTAATTTATTCCTGTCTTCAGGTACAAAATGGTTTTCGCGCCATTCACCGGGATTGATAATCATCGACGCTGTATAACATTCGCAGCAGGGTTAATATTGAAAGAGGACGAGGAATCATATATTTGGTTGTTCCAAAGTTTTTTGAATGCAATGGGTCGAGAGCCACACTACATTATAACCGACCAAGATCCTGCAATGAAGAATGCATTCCATGCTGTTTTTAAGAAGGCAAGACACAGGTTATGTATGTGGCATATAATGGAAAAGGTGAGCTCGAAAGTAGGTCATGTACTGTCCAGTAATGAAATATTCATGCGGAGGCTAAATTCTGTTGTTTGGGACCAATATCATGGGCCGTTTGATTTTGAAAAGAAATGGCATGAAATCATGTGTGATTTTCAATTAACAGAGCATCCATGGTTTAAAAAAATGTATGATATTAGGCAAAGTTGGATCCCCGCGTATTTCAGGGACGTGCCAATGAGCGGGTTGCTACGAACTACTTCAAGGTCTGAGAGCACCAATAGTTGGTTCGGAGGGTTCACAAACCCTCAAGTCAATTTGGTTGAATTTTTTATGCACTTTGACAGCGCTATGGAGGCACAACGACATGCAATTGACAAATTGAACAATGAATATGAAGGCTTCTAGTCCAAAATGCGTGACACCATTGGACATTGAAAAACATCATGCGAATCGTGTACACGCACGAGTTTTTTCTCGCATAAGCAAAGAAATTGAAGAGGCTTGTTACAAATGTTCGATTGTACAAGTCACCAAAGATATTGATATACCACTTACTCGATCAAAGACGACAATGGTGGCATTTTTGAAGTCATGTACAGAGAAAATGAAACGTGGCGGCATGTACATGCAAAAAATTTGAGCAAGATGGACTAATATGTCGTCATATGTTCGTTATTTTCAAGAATCTAAAGACGATACCGCAAAATACCTACCCACAAGGTGGATGAAAGCGACCTCTTTGATACAATGCACACAACGAGGACGTTTGTACCGGTTTGAAGGGGAAGAGGCAAACAAATCTTTGAACAATCTATGGGGCAGATTTTCATTGTTGCATTGCCCTTGCATGTGGCAGGATAGACAAGATAGAAGAATTGTCGGGTATAATATCGACACACAAAGATAAGATGTTGTCCGAGCAAGCAATCGAGGCCACCAAGACATGCAAAAAAGCAATTATGGAAACCTATTGTGGCTCCACGTCGAAAATAGACATCACGGTATTGCCACCAAAACAAGCAAAAACAAAGGAAGTGGAAGCCGAATAAAAAGCCGTTTGCAAAGCCAAAAAGAAAAAGCGATCAAAGCAAGCACAAAGCTAAGGAGACGATGCGGGATATGTGGTGAGGTTACAACACATAACAGTCGAACATGCCCCAAAAGAACTACAATGTTGCCGTAGTACTTATTTTGTTTGATACAATTTACAATTGTTGGATTTTTGACATTCTCAATCATTATGTCCGTTTGATTTTGCGAGTTTTCTAAGTGCACATTAGATTTACACCAAAACTGTTGATTAAAGTAATATTTGCATTTAAGTTATACTATTTATGGATGGATGTCTAATAAGTATGCATCCTCGCTTGCCCTAATATATTTGCATATGTCTTTGGAAGTGTTCATTAAATATGCAACACATCATATCTAAATATGCAACACATCATAACTAAATATGCAGTACTTCAAAACATGCCAACTACAAAATCATATAGTACATAAACATGTATTTATGCAACACAATGATAATAACAATGCATAATTTGTACAATAACTATGTACTAAAGTGATGCTCCGCAAAACAGGGAATAAAAAAAAACTAACTATAGATTCATGGACACAGCAGTGATATATTTCTATTCATTTTTGCCAAAAAAGGTAATTACACTAGCCAAAAATCCACTGCTGCACAATTCTAATACCAGAACTACTACATTGCTACATATCTAAATACTAAAAACCACCAAGTACCAGTAAGATGAAACAATTCAATACAAAGTTGCACCTTTAAAGGGACACCAAAACAGAAAATTATCCAGAAAAACCCCCGAGGTACAAATTTTCTAATACATCTTTTCATTAGACGGGTAATAAAACTAAGTGTCTTTCTTCCCAGCAAAGAATTTCTTTGCCTCTGGCATGATCAAATCCCTTTGCTCGCTCGTTCTTTCTTGAAGAATAGCACAACAATACAATGTCCTTAGTTTTGTCATCAGAGATATGTTCTCCTTCTCCAGGCCAGCATTCCAATTCCTCATGCCTCCCCCCATATATGTCTCCATATGTCGCATTGCGAATATGCCACAATCAGTCTTGTTCTCCGAGTCCCTCCATGGCATCACAAGCCTATCAGGTTTGGCTTTTTCCACTGTATAAGATGATTGATAGCATGAACGGGCTAGAAGGTATCGGGAAAATAGTCGGATCTGCATATAAACAAAATTTAAATATCCATGCATCATAATAAAAGTAAATATGCATCATAGTAAAAGTAAATATGCATCATAGTAGAAGTAAATATGCAACAAAATAAATATAAATATAAATATTAATTATATATGCACAGAGACAACAAACTCACCAACAAATTAGGAATATGCTCGTATTTATCAAGTTCGACCCCTCCAACCGACGAGTTATCCAGAATGTGACATGCCCTTTTCTTCAAATCGAAACAAATCACATAAATGTGCTCACTCTTTGCGGATGGGAAAGAAGAACTAGGAAAAGAAAAAAAGAAATTAATCTATATTTAAAAAAGAACAAATAATAACAAACAAGCATTAAAACGCTTAAACAACAATACCATTTCAATCGCCGCACCGCTTTGCGCTAAAATCCCCAAATTCGTCCAAATTTTGTGAAAACAAGAAATAAGACCTTCTTCATCCAAATCCTCGGAAGGTGATGCAACCGTTTTCAACTACAAAATAGAAAAAATTAGTTCAACTGAAACAATGACTAAAAAACACAAAAACATAACAAACAAAAAAAAACAATGCAATAAAATCATACAAAGACAATATATCGTCGCAAAGAACCTCAATGGAGATCCTGCACCCTCGCTTGTTCATTTGCATTCAAAAGGATGGACCATATGTCAATAATCAAATGCTAATATAAGATCCCGGCCTCATAGACTCAAAGTCTTCCCTCATCGAAATCCGATCACCAAACTTGAAAAGGACATCACACCTGCTTATATAAAAAAAATGTTACAAAATAAATAGAACAAATTATCAACTAAAAATATAATAGATGACAGAAAACTCAAATAAAATATTACATACTTATCTCCACATGGATTCTCAAAAATCCATTTCAAATCATACTGGTTCTTGTTGAGCTTCTCACCACGCCGTCAACTTGTCTTGCACGAAACGGCGGCACGTAACCTCTGTTTTCCGTGGATTCCTAACACTCTTCCTTGCGCATACCTTGATCGCCCCCAAAAGTTGGAGCTTTACCACGGCCAAAGAACCCGACGAACCTCAACACCAACACCAATTTGAGCATCCAAATTTCTTGCCACTCCATCACCACCAATGTTACTTATTTCCCCCTGCCATCACACAAAAATCACCAAAACCAAATAACAATTACATAAAGTATAACATGAAAAAATAAACACACGACAACCAAAAAAATAAAAACCAAACTTACAAATGAACTTTGCCACCGCTTTCATCTCCTACAACACCATGAACAACCGTTTCATTGTCCACATCGTAAGCGATAGCCTTGGTTTTTTCCACCTACAGCATAACAAAACATAAAAATTATATTCTATTTCATCAATGGCAAAAAAAAAAACTTTTAAACAACATAAATTATGAAAAACTTACGACTGGGACATTGTCTCCATCCGCATTCCGTTCTTCCTCCGCATCTGAATTTCCTTGATCATAGTGTCGTGACGTCTCCAACACAGCGTCCCAAACAGGATTATTGAAATCCTGTGTCACACCAAGACTAAAACTTGGAGCATCATCATACCACTTCTTAAACTCCTCCCTCTGCAACAATGCATCTTCCACCTTCTCCAAAGCAGAAATATTTTCAGCGTTGTTCCAAAACGCCTCATTCTGCTGTGTTTCGCTTACTCCACCTTGATCTTCACTTGTTTTTCCACTATTAAAACAAATAAACTTCCTAGCAACATCCTCAATTTTACCAAAATCGATTATCCGAAAAGCCCTTCGAGCATTCTTGACCAATGAAATGATGTCAACAACATCGGTCGCTATGCGAGCCAGCTTGGCCAACACCTTCCCAAAGATACTATATACAAAATGGTAAATCATAATTTATATGCTATACCATCTTCAATTCTCGTAATAAAATACTAAATATGCAAATGTCTTTGTGCTAATTATGCATCAAACATACTCTAAATATGCGGGGACATCCGAAACAAAAGTGTACAATCCAATTATTACGGAGAAGCAATATTATCTATGCAATGATCAGAAAAGTAAATATGCATTATAGTCATACTAAACATGCGCAGACATGATTGAGCCAACATATGCGGGGTGAATACTATTGCTTATATATAACATATGCAATAATCGTTCTATAAATATGCATAATATCCATAATAAATATGCAAAAAAATAAGCATGCAAAAACATTGGATTCAAAATTATAAAACTTCAAAGTGCATGTAAATGTACGAACATCATCACCTCGAGAAGATAATCCAGGCACATCCTTTCCCTTGTCAACACCACCCGCCACACATTCAGAACATCTTCGATGGGCCTTCACCATCAAACAACCCGTCAAGATATCCCAATCCAAAGCCACCATGATCAATATCACTTTTGCACCTCTCCTTTAATAGCTCGGCGTCAAAAGCCAACATGCTTGGGGACTGTTTAACGCCCCTTGTCAACATAACCACTCTATCAATGTACAAACCCTCATTACAAAAAGCCATGTCACACACATAAGATAATTAAACAACCAAAAAAAAAATATATAGAAAAAATATAAAACTCACAATCAAAAAAAAAAAAGGAGGGCCGTTGAAATAAGTCTTTTTTTTTTTGAACGCCATCTATCGATGTTTGTAATCAATGTTTTTAAGGTGTACTCACACCAATTCAGCTTTCCTAATATTTGTAACATCACCCAAACTCTTCATAATCACGGGATTAATATAACCACATTGTTGTATCGTGCCGACTATAATACCATCTACCAAAGCAACAAAGTGCCTCCTAAACCACACACCACCATCCTTATCCGCCATCATTCTCTCGACAAACAGTCTCGGGAGTAATTTTATAACCACCATTAGGGGCCATTTCAAAAAAACTATGCCACTCATCAAATACAAAGACAAGTCTCGATTTCGTCTTCTTCTTCTCAATAGGGATAGGTCCATTTGGAAATCCCAAAGACCTTTTCAACATCTTTCACATCAAAATGTATAGACCTCCCTTTGGGCAATTCAAGTTCACAACCGACGGGTTAAAGTTGTCCACTAACCAATACACGAGCCGCGACGGAAATTCATCAACCTTTAATTCCAAACTACCGAAAACCCATCTCAACCACAACATTCTTCTCGTTGGCTCTCTAATTCCTTCATCGCCCAAACTAGAGCCCCCGGCGTCGACCTTGTGCTTATTGTAGGAATTCATCCTTCGCTGGGATTTGGTTTTTTTGTTTCTTAACACCGAGGCTCACTTCCTCGCCAACCTCCAACCGTGCAAGCTCATGTCTTTTTTGTTGTTCCTAGCCATTTACCAACAATAACCTACAAACACAAAAACAATGAAAAAATGTATCGAGGACAAAAACCTAACTATGTATCAGAAACATTCTACTATAGCAACAAACCCATACTAAATATGCATCAGAAACATTATAACATAGCAACAAAACTAACCTACGTATATATACATACAATTACACCTACTACAAAAATTGAATACCACTAAAACACAAACTCGCAGTCACAAGGAAGAACACAAACCCACGAATGCAACGAAAACCGCAAGAAAACTCACCATTAAATCACAACCTCACCATGAAAAACACGAACAAAGAATGAGAACACAAAACACTAAACCCTAGTTGAAACAAAACCACCGTATAACAAAAAATCGAACGCAATACTTTCGTTTAACACATAAAACATAAAAACAATTGGGGTATAAAACGAACAATTCCTAAAAATTCGAACAGTTCTAAAAAATCGAACTCCGTGATACCTTGTTCTTCCTCATTTGGTAGTTGAAAAGAGAACGGGCACTCTGACTTGCTGAACGAAATACCGTCTCGGACTTGGCGTCGATGATGGAGAGATTGAGATGAAAACCGAAAGTAAATCAGTGAAAAGATTAAGAAATTCGAAAATTCACCGTGCCTTGGAAAGCGGGATAAGCAAGAGTGAAAGGAAAGGGGATGAACAGACGTGTCTTTTGGGGAGAATGTGGATATTACCAAATTACCCTTAAGTTGGCGGAAATAAGTGTTGGTGGGGAAGGAAACTGAATTAAATCACAAAACTTAGATTTGTAAAAATCAAATGGGTAGGATGAGTCCACTTGGTCTCACCTAAGGAGGGTCACACACTTGAACCAAATCCTATATATATATAAGATAACAAAGTTTAAATACATCTTTGATGGATATATATATATATATATATATATATATGATATTGTGTTTTGTTATCTTCTAGGGTTTTAGGGTTTTAAAGTATATGTTATATTTTTAGAATTGATTTGTGTGTTTAGAAGTCTTTTTATTTTATCTTCTATGTGTCCACGTTAAGTTAAAAGTTTATTAAGGTAGAAATTTGATATTAAAAATTGTTCATTTGTTATTATTTTTAGATAGTCGAATATTAATAAAGATTTAAGATTTCACTATTGTTCCAAGCACACAACGTTCATTTTTATTGCTTGATGTGTTGCTCTTCAATTCGTTAAGCTTATGCCTGCATCAAATAGTATTCATCATATACCAGTTTAAATGAATCATGTTGCCCAAACAGGATCCACATTGCATAAACGACATCACACAGATTCGTCAAAAGATCGAATTGTTGACACAACAGATAATCACGTTCCACGCCCAGCAACTATAATACTCTGTACATTTGAAGTACAATGTTCAATACACATATTATGATTATCTGTGTAATACTTGTCGAATAATACTTAGTTTTAATATTTTTTGTAATATTTAAATAATCCAAAATAATTTATACATATTAATTAAGTACAACATAACTTATAAAATAGAACATTAATAATTTATAAATACACTAATTATTAATTATTAAATAATTATTTTTTAATTAATGCCATAGTTGTTAATTAATTAAATAGTATAAATTTATATAGTCTAATCATTAGTATATATATGGTTTCTATAAAAAAATAATATCAAATAAGACGTATTTTCACTTCTGAATATTTCATTTACGTTCGTATTATATTTAATTTATCTGTATGTTAACAAATCAATGTATTTATCATTTTCGTACTTTTTCAGTTTGTTAACTATAATTTTTCACAAATATTAATAATATAAATACTCGTACGTACCAATCGATGATTTATTTTTGTCTTGTGTTTAACTAACTAAGTCTCATTCCAAAGTCTTCACAAAGTTTATTAAACATTATTTGCACAATATATTAATAACTAAATAATTATTCACGGAAATTTCACTTGTCATCATCTCTTTTCTATGGAAATTTGTCAGTTTTTTGAAGTATATTATCATGAAATTAAATGGCAATTGTATATAAATTGACAACATCGCACAAGATAACCACAAAATAATATAATATCACAAACTCAAAAAGAAAAATATTACAAAATCAACCAACCTCATAGCAATACAAATACATATATTCACCACAACTTGTCATGATAGCATAAACTCCTCGTCAAACCACAACCACCACTCTTTAACTACTAGTACTGAATTCAAATCACACAGCCTCTCATAGTGAAATACCCAACTGAAACTTTATCTGTTAGAAAATTAGGGACCGGAACAAAGCCATGACAATAGTAATGTGAGAAAAATAAAGGTAAAATGACACAAATATTTTTACGTGGAAAACCCCCAAATAAATTTGAGGTAAGAACCACGGGCAAGTGTAGGAGCAATTCACTATAAAAATAGAGATTACAACACTTTCTCTCTAAATACAAGGAGAAACTATATCACTCTTTCTCTCTTGAAATAGGAGAAACTAATACTCTTTAAATTGAAGAAATGAGAAACTTGCAATTTGCTTGCTTGGTTGGGATGATTTTGCATTGCCCAAGGATGCCAATTTATAGGCAAACTCTAGCAAACCTTCTTTGACAATCCCCAACTACTTCAATTAGGTAGCCACCCCCATATGCCACAAAAATCCACCTACCAAATCTACCAAAATTGGCTTTACATTCTACATTCCCCACTTAAAGTCAAATTTGTAATTTTTTTCATCATTCTCTACACCGCCAATCATGCTTTGCTTATGTTTCGCTTAGGCCACATGAGGATCTGCGCACCATTCGAACTTGCCGTGTTGATTTGTTTGGTCATGCCATCTCTAGGTTTTCATCAAGATGGGATCTTTTGCATATACACAATCTTTTCTTGTTTGTGCCCACTCCTCCAAGAACCTTTAATCCAAATCGCTTCTTTTGCAAGCTTGTGTGTCGCCATGTATTCTCGCTTGATTGTAGACAGAGCTACAACAGTCTAGCTTTTTTGAAACCCGACCATACCTCTCCCCTCGCAAAGTGTAAACACATAGCCTTTGTAGTGGATTTTCTTTTATCAAGATCACCCGCAAAATCCGAATCAACATAACCCCCGACAAGAAAAATCCGATCCTCCATAACATAATGCAACATTTGAGGTTCCTCCGATGTACCTCGAGAACCCTCTTCAATGTATCCCAATGCTCTCTACCAGATTCGCCATGTATCGATCGACCGCTCACACCGCTTGTGCAATGTCCGGTCTTGTACATATCATAGCGAACATTAAACTCCCCATCGGCCGATGCATACGGTACTCGAGACATCTCCTCCTCTCTGCTTCATTGCTAGGACACATACTTGAGGATAACTTGAAATTAATAGGAATAGGGGTAGAAACTGGCTTACAATCTTGCATGTTGAAGCGTCGCAAGATTTTCCTGAAGTAGTTCTTCTGAGAAAGCCAGATCTTCCTATTATTTCTGTCTCGGTGAATTTGCATCCCTAGAATCTTGTTTGCTGGTCCCAAATCCTTCATATCAAACTCCCTAGCCAATTGTGCCTTCATTTCTTGGATCCGATATTTATTGGGGCCTACCACCAACATATCATCCACATACAACAACAAAATAATAAAATCATTATCATCAAACCTTTTGTAGTACGCACAATGGTCTGAACTAAGTCTGTTGTATTCAAGGCTCATTATGAAGGAATCAAATCTCTTGTACCAACACCTCGGCGCCTGTTTGAGACCATACAGAGATTTGTTTCAGCAAAACCTTCTGGTTGAAGCATATAAATTTCTTCTTCAAGCTCTCCATGAAGAAACGCAGTTTTTACATCTAACTGCTCCAAATGTAAATCAAATGTAGCACACATCGCCAGGACTACTCTGACTGTCGTGAGTCGAACCACCGGGGAAAATATCTCATTGAAATTAATACCCTCTTTCTGAGCATATCCTTTTACCACCAGTCTTGCACGATACCGCTCTACTTGATCGTTGCTATCCCGCTTGATCTTGTAGACCCATTTATTACCAATGGCTTTTCTGCCGTGTGGTAACGGTACAAGTTTCCAAGTTTGATTCTTGTGGAGAGCTTCAATTTCTTCATGCATTCTTTGTCATCCACCGAGATGCATCTCGAGCTTTCAGAGCTTCATGGAAAGTTGATGGCTCTCCATCCTCCGTTAAAAGACAAGATGCAACATTGCTCTCCATAACATACTCCGATTGCCAAGCTGTGGGCTTTCTCTCACGAGTTGACGCCGCATCTTGTAAGTCCAAGTGGCTACAATAATCTAGAGGGGGTGAATAGATTATGCCGAATTTTCGCAAATCACCCTCTTTTTTTCAAACAACGAGAGAATAACTAAAATGTAAAAGCGGAAAAGAAACAACACTCGTTGATTTAAAGAGGTTCAACCCACCTAGGGCCTAATCCTCTACCACCCCAAAGATATCTCGGGATGGATTTCAAAAAGAAAAATATTTTATTAATTTACCAAAAATTAATACAACACCTTGAGGATTACCAACCCTCTTTCACCACTTTGAGGATTACCACAATCCTCTTACACCACCTTGAGGATTACCACAACCCTCTTACAACACCTTTGAAGATTACCACAACCTTCAAACACCTATCACCTAGATCATCCAAGTGTATTCTTACCACAAGAATACTCACAAGGATGTCTTGTGTTGAATGATGACCAAAATCAAGATTACAACTCAATAATGATTGAAACAATATGAGTACAAGTGTAATCAAGAATTGAAAGCCTAGACCTCAAATTTGTACAAGTGAAAGTGCTAAGGCTAATACAACAAGATATATGAAAGTGTTTGCTTTGTTTGCTCTTTTGCTTGTATAGAGTGTTGTGTCTTGTTGCTTGAATGAAGCCTCTATTTATAGGAGAGGTCTTGGCTTTGATTTCCGGACATTGGCTCCTCCTTGGGGAGTGATTTGCTTTACAAAAGAAACCATTTAAAAACATCAATATAGTGTTAGAAATCAATCCCACAAAAAATAGGAAAAGTCATGCGAAAATGCAACGGATAGTTTCTTTGTCAAACAAGGGGTTCGACCGGTCACAGAGAGATAAGATTGAAATTGAATTCTGCGAATTTTTACAGGGGGACCGGTCGAAGGGGGTGCGACGACGCCGCCTTAGTCAGACCGGCCGCTTGCCCTTGTTTTTACGAAACAGAAAGTCGGAACAAAAATCCAACTTGCAGTGCAGTGTCGCCCGCGGTCGACCGGCCGACCACACCGGTCGCCCACCTCGGTCGACCGGTCGCCCGCCCTGTTTTTTCTTACGTCCCATTTTCTGTTTCTTAGCTCAACTCAGTGCGGGTTGCCCTATAGGGCGACCGGTCGAGCTTGAAACAAATGTGTTGTCCAATGTTTTATTGAAAATAAACTTCAAGAAATACTCCGAAAAATAGTAAAAACATTTTAAGTTGATCGAAAATATTTAGACAACATTTAGGGACATAGTTTTGGTTTGAAAACATATTTGAACAAAGTCGAACATAATCATCAAAATCATGATAAAAACATTTATCTAACACATACTTCTTGAACATCAGACTCAACTTGTTCTTGTACCTCGTGCTCTTGTACTTCTTCAGAAGATTTCGAATCTTCATTCTGTAGATTATTTTCCACTATTACTGTAGTAGTCTCCTGGTTCTTTTTACAGTGTTGCTATCTCCCTTCTCTTGCAGTTTATCTTCTGCAAATATCACATCTCTGCTGATGACGATCTTGTGGGTAGTGGGATCCCACAAGTGATACCCCTTGACTCCATTAGCATACCCCAAGAAGATACATTTTCTGGACTTTGGGTCCAACTTCGTTCTTTCTTGGTCATTATACATCACATACACAGGACTTCCAAATGTATGTAGACGAGAATAATCAGCAGACTTACCAGTCCACATCTCCATGGGCGTTTTCAGATCAATCACAGTTGATGGGGATCGATTGATCACATAACATGCGGTTTTGACTGTCTCTGCCCAGAATGTCTTGGGTAGACTTGCAGTTCTCAACATTGCTCTTGTCCTTTCTAACAAGGTTCTGTTCATTCGCTCTGCCACTCCATTTTGTTGAGGTGTGTACGCGCCATCGTGAACTGTCTTTTGATGCCTTCTTGTTGTTGTGAAAGACTCAAATTCATCACTTGTATATTCTCCTCCATTATCAGTCCTTAGACACTTGATCTTTTTCTCAGATTCAAGTTCTATTTGAGCTTTGTAAACTTTGAAGACTAAAAATACATCGGCCTTCCTTTTGATAGGATACACCCAACATCTCCTGGTGTAATCATCAATGAAAGATGCAAAGTATCTCACCCCTCCTAGGGATGATAACGGTGCTTGCCAAACATCAGAGTGAATCAACTCTAAGATGCCTTTACTCTTAGATATTGATCTGCCGAACTTTAATTTGTGTTGCTTACTTGTAACACAATGCTCACAAAATGGTAAAGATACCTTTGTAAGACCAGGTAGTAAACTTCACGCTCAGAGAAATCTTCAACCCTTGTTCGACATGTGGCCAAGTTTGTGGTGCCACATTATCGTTGATTCTTCTGCTGAACCTGCAACTGCAACCTAAGCTTCTCCTCCATGCATTGTCTCACCTTTAAGCATATACAAATTCGCAGCGAGTTTCCCCGCCTTCATTACTACAATAGCTCCCTTCACGATCTTCATGATCCCATCCTCAATACGAGTTTTACATCCAACATCATCCAACTGTCCTAAGGACAAAAGATTCTTCCGTAGACCCTTCACATGTCGTACCTCCGAATGGTGCGAATCGTACCATCAAACATTTTTATTTTGATAGTACCAATACCAACAATATCCATGGCATGATCATCCCCCATAAATACAGATCCTCCAGAGATTGGTTCATATGTGTGAAACCATTCTCGCCGGGAGGTCATGTGCCAGGTTGCTCCCGAGTCTAAAAGCCGGACATCGAAAAATAATTTTACGCGCCGGCGTTGGTTGTTGCTTCGCCGTATAAAACTTCTCCATTTTTAGAGGTACTTGCAACATTCCTTGAGCATTTGATGACTCAGGGTCGCCACTCTTCTTACTCCAACAATCCTTCTTGAAGTGCCCTCTTTTGCCACAATTGTAGCACTTAATGTTCTTTTTACTCCTGGATTTTGATCTACCATGATTTTGACTCCCACTGAGCCACGCTCCGTGGATCTTCCTCTCACCACCGCCAAAGCTTCCGCTGCTGCGAACTTGCTTGTCTTGTCTGTCTTGTTTCTGCGCTACTCTCCTCTTCTAGTATAGAGGCTGCAATTTCATCAAGACTAAATAGTCCGAAAGGATGTTGTTTGTCGGTTGATGATGAGTTGATCGTCATTTAATCTGGTAAACTTTGGAGCAAAAGTTCTGCACGTTCAACAACTTCTATTTTGTAACCCATTGAGGTGAGTTGCGAAAATAGAGTATTCAAGGTGTTGATATGGTCAGTCACCGAAGTGGTTTCCGCCATACGAAAGAGTATACAATTTTCTTTTTAAGAAAATCTTGTTGTGAAGTGACTTGGCCTCGTACAATTTTGTTAGAGTATCCCATATCTCCTTTGCCGTCTTCTTCTCCGCCACACTGGATAACACTCCATCTGCTAATGCTAAGTGCAGATCAGCAATTGCATTGCCGTCCATCTCGTTCCACTTGGCATCATCGGTGATATCTGCGGGCCTGTCTCCAATTGCCGACAAGCAATTGTCTTTCCTCAAAATTGCCTTGATCTTCATTTTCCAGAATGAGAAATTATTCCCATTGAACTTCTCTACATCGAACTTCGTCGTCATTTTGTTCACACCGATTAAATTTCACTTGAACCGAATTCCACTATTCACGTGAATAGTGCGTGAAGTAATCCGTGAACAGTAACCCTTAAACCAATGGCTCTGATACCACTGTTAGAAAATTAGGGACCGGAACAAAGCCATGACAATAGTGATGTGAGAAAAATAAAGGCAAAATGACACAAATATTTTTACGTGGAAAACCCCCAAATAAATTTGAGGTAAAAACCACGGACAAGTGTAGGAGCAATTCACTATAAAAATAGAGATTACAACACTTTCTCTCTAAATACAAGGAGAAACTATATCACTCTTTCTCTCTTGAAATAGGAGAAACTAATACTCTTTAAATTGAAGAAATGAGAAACTTGCAATTTGCTTGCTTGGTTGGGATGATTTTGCATTGCCCAAGGATGCCAATTTATAGGCAAACTCTAGCAAACCTTCTTTGACAATCCCCAACTACTTCAATTAGGTAGCCATCCATGTGCCACAAAAATCCACCTACCAAATCTACCAAAATTGGCTTTACATTCTACATTATCAACATTTATTCAAATTATTTGAAAGGTTGGGAGATAAAATGTGAATGAGATAAAGGAGTTTTTCAGGGGAACATATGCCGGAGGATATTTCCAGCATGCCCTATACTGTTATTCAGAGTCCCCTCATCATTTTGCAGCAGGCGGCGCGTTGCTTCACATTTTTTGCTGCTTGCGATGATGGCTATCACAACAAAAATCAAAATGTATGTGTAATACTTAATGCCTCTAGTGGCCATGATTTCTTCTCACAAATTATTTGATGAATACTAAATAAAGAAAACAAAAAATATAATGGAAGTTGATTTCCTTTTCTATTTGAGAGAAAATAAGACTTATTCTAGTTTGGTGATGGAGAAATATTGGTGCATTTTCTGTGGTATTTATAGTCACGATAGCAGTTCAATTTTTCTTTTTTGACTACATATATGTTAGTTAGCAAATTCTGATATTGCAGCTGTTTTTTGAAACAATGTTCTAAAATTCAAATAATGATGACTGAACGTCAATGAATTAGACTCTTAATTAATTATATATATACATAATAATAATATATGGTAACAAACTAGCACGTTCTGATATGATGATGAGTGGTCCATTAATAAATTAAATCTCCAAAGATATGTGAATTAATTCGATCGCACGTCTCCCTACTCAGACGACTAGTCTTCTTCCCTTGAGTGTTCCTCCATCAATTTCCATTATATATGTTTAGAATAGAAGATATTGTGTGGTTTAGATTAGATATGGGACAATGTTTTAAAAATAATTATATGGGATAATTTCAGAACTGGCAAAATTGTTTTTTTGGTCCGTTAAGTTGGTTCGATTTCGCTTTTAGTCCTTTAATTTTTATGGGTTGCGTTTGGCAAACACTAACTTTTCTAAACCTGCACATTTAGTCCGATTTCAAAATTTTGGGGATATCTCATCCCTAAAATGCTGAGTTTGGCCATTTTTCCTTGAAAGGACTATTTTGCCCTTTTTTTGGAAAATTAAAATTAAAGAAAAAATAGAAAAACAATAATAAATTAAATAAAAATATAAATAAAAAAACTTAAATTAAATTAAATAAAATGGTCGAAACATATATTTTTATATTTTTCAACATTAAATAAAAATAGAAAATAAAAATAATAGAAATTTATTTTCTTTTTTTTTTTCATTTTTCGTCTTTTTGTTTTTTATTTTTTTTTAATTTTTATTTATATTAGAAAATTGTAAATAGATATTAGGGGTGTGCACGGGACTTGGAGATTACCGAACCCGAACCGATATCCGAACCGAAAAATATCCAAACCGAAAATATCCGTTGACTTTTTGACTTTCTCCGAACCGAACCGTCCCGAAAATTTACATGGTACGGTTCTGGAGATTTTTCAAATATCCGTACCGAGAACCGTACCGAACCATACCGAACTGCATCAACCGAATATCCGAAACTAGAAGTGATTTTCAAATAATTTTTATATATACATATATAATATTTTTATCTTATTTATATTTTGATATTGAGTTAACTAAACATTCCTTTGAAATTCAATACTATATAATACTAAAAATTATCAAATTAAAAATTTGACATATTTTATCAATATATCAAATGAATAATTCAATATATATTTAATTCACTAATAGTTACGTCATATACTCATATTAGTTTATTTAAATGAACCAATAAATCAAATTATAAAAATCATATTTAATTTGTAGAAAATGTATAAATTTGATGATATTTTACTTATCATGGATCATAATTACACTCATCCTCTAATCAAGAAAATTAATTGAGTTAAAATTAGTTAAATGATTAGTACATTGCACATAAATTATAGTAATCGGCTAACCAAGAAATTAAGAAAGTTTGAGGCTATGGATTTTTGTTTCATATTAGTTTATCAAAGTTATTAATCAATTATATTTTTCCTAAGTCAAGAATCCATGACAATGTGCCAAGATTATAGAATATTATTGTGTAATAGAGGCTACTAAATTTTTCATTCTTTGAGATTCTACACTTTTAGTACTATTACGAATAACATAATATCTTAAACATATTATGTTAAAATCCAAAAAGAATAATCAATACTTTTAACTATAAATTAGATAGAAACGAATTAAAAGTTAAATTGATATTAAACTAATATGTAGTATATATAGTCTATATCATGAAAGAAATATTTATAATTACAACATTAAAAACTTAGCACTTAAATATGAATTAAAGAAATTTTATATATAAGTTAAATATAAAATATCAAAAAGTTAAACTCATATAATACTAATAGTTTTTGTATGTATTTTTGAAATTGCACTAAAAAAAAGCTTGAAAGTATAACCAATTAATGATTTTTACACTGGCTTTCTTTTCACATTTTTTGTGTGTTTTATTTGTGAAATATTTGAATCTCCATTTTTCCGAACCGTCCCGAACCATTCCGTACCGTCCCATTAGAATCGAATCTCCGTACCGAACGGTACCGAACTTTCGGGACGGTTCGGGATGGAGGTTTTTTTTGTGGTTCGGTTCTGGAGATTTAATTTTGGGATCTCCAAACTTCGGGACGGTTCTGGATATTTCTAAATCTCCGGACCGGACCGACCGACCGCACACCCCCCTAATAGATATATATTTTTCAAGTTTTATTGTTTTTATTTTTTCTTTAATTTTAATTACAGTGAAAATTGTAAGTCTATATTTTTCTTTTTTTTTTGTTTTCTATTTTTCTTTAATTTTAATTTACGGTTGAAAATTACTGATATATATGTTTTTCTGGTTTTCTATTTTTTTATATTTTTACATATAGTTGAAAATTGTAAATACATATTTTTTCTGTTCGTTTTTCATTTTATTTTTGATAATCTTCTGGCTACTGGTCAAATAATCAATGATGATGATCTTATTCTCTATATCCTCAGTGGTCTAGGATCTGAGTTTGAATCCGTTATTGTTGTTGTTCATCTCACCTCTAGAAGTGATTCTCTTTCTCTATCTGAAGTTCAATTTGTGTTGCAATCACATGAAATGCGTATTAAGCAATTGAATTCAGTTTCTTCTGTGAACAACTCTGCTCATATGGCTCAGCGTTCCTTCTCTGGTGATTCGAGAAATATCTCAAATGGTGGTTATAGAGGTGGATTTAATAACATAGGTCGTAATAATAGAGGCAGAGGTTCAGGTTTTAGAGGAAATCGACAAGCATGTCAAATCTGTGGGAAATCAAATCATGTTGCTTCAAAGTGTTTCAAACGTTTTGATATGCAATTCCCAGACATTGATGCAGCTCCACAGGCTCATTTTGCTACTAATATCTCTTCATCTCCAACTGTGCAACATCCTATTGCCTCTCCAAGTTCTCAGGTTGCATCTCAGACTTGGAATCCGTATGCCTGTCCCTCCTCTTCAACCAAGTGGTGTGTTGATAGTGGTGCCTCTAGTCATGTTACAGCTGATTTGCAGAATCTCAGTATTCATTCCAACTACAATGGTGATGACAAGCTTACTATAGGTAATGGTTCACAATTACATATCACTCATACTGGTCATTCCTTTCTTCCTTCTATCTCTTCAAATCAGTCTCTCAAACTTAATCACATTCTTTGTCTTGGTTGAATTTCATGACACTCATTGTCTTGTGAAGGAAAAGGTCACTCATCAAGTGTTATTGAAGGGAGCTCTTAAAGGAGGTCTATATCAACTTGATCTCACTCTTCTTCCTGCTGCTGTTTCAAATCAAGCTTCGAGCCTTCTCACTTTTTTTCAAAGAAGCTTTTTTTATGCAAAGAAAAGTCTGCTGACATCTTCACCTTGTGGCACAATAGATTAGGCCACCCTTGTTCTTTTGTTCTTAATAATGTACTACATAACATTGGTGTTTCAATTCCTTCTAATAAAATTCCTTTTTGTTCGGCTTGCAAATTAGGCAAAATGCACTGCATGAATTTTCCTTCTGTACCTATTAAAAGTACCAATGCTCCTTTTCAGTTAATACATACAGATGTCTGGGGTCCTACATCTGTTACTTCAGTGGATGGTTTCAAGTATTATGTTCATTTTATAAATGATTACACTAGACATACTTGGTTGTATCCTCTTAAACTAAAATCTGAGGTTTGCAACATTTTTCTTCATTTCAATGCCCTTGTTGAAAGACAATTCAATTCTAAAATCTTGTCTCTTCAAAGTGATTGGGGTGGTGAGTACCGCAGCCTAGCTCCTATTCTATCCTCTCTTGGTATAATTTTCAGACACCCCTGTCCACATACACACCAGCAAAATGGCAAGGCTGAAAGAAAGCATCTTCATCTCATTGAACTTGCTCTTTCTCTTCTTGCTCAAGCCTCTCTTCCCTTAAAGTTTTGGTGGAGGAATCTGAGACCAGGGACTTGTGGTTCGATTGCCTAATTATATCAAAGCCGTATTTAATTTATCTGTATGTTAACAAATCAATGTATTTATCATTTTCGTACTTTTTTCAGTTTGTTAACTATATTTTTTCACAAATATTAATAATATACTCGTACGTATCAATCGATGATTTATTTTTGTCTTGTGTTTAACTAACTAAGTCTCATTCAAAAGTCTTCACAAAGTTTATTAAACATTATTTGCACAATTAATATATTAGTAACTGAATAATTATTCATGGAAATTTCACTTGCCATCTCTTTTCTATGGAAATTTGTCAGTTTATATTATAATGAAATGGCAATTGTATATATATAAATTGATAACATCGCACAATTAGATAACCACATAATAATATAATATCACAAACTGAAAAAAAAAATATTACAATTAACATCAACCAACCTCATGATAGCAATACAAATACATTCACCGCAATTAAGTACTTGTGATGATAACATAAACTCCTGGTCAAACCACAACCACTCTTTAACTACTAAATTCAAATCACACAGCCTTGAAATACCTAACTGGAATCAACGTTCATTCAAATAATTATTTGAAAGGTTGGGAGATAAAAATATGTGAATGAGAGGAAACAATTTATCCACCGATCAGACCCCGGAGGATAGTACTTCCAAATAACCCTCCATTGTTATTGTTATCCAGATTCCTTTGGACCTGGAGCGGATCAGCGGCCACCAGATTGAAGACCTGTCCAGTGATCGGATTAGTTTGGACCGCCCCAATGTACGGATTGATCGCCCCTGCCAGCCCCTGATCATCATTTTGCAGCAGGCGGCGTGTTGCTTCGCATTTTTGGCTGCAGCTTGCGACGATGGCTATCACAACAAAAATCAAAATGCATGTGTAATACTTCATGATTTCTTCTCACAAATTGTTTTGATGAATACTTTTAAAAAAAAAAGAAAACAAAAATGAAATTTGCTTTAATTTCCTTTTCCTTTTGAGAGAAAATAGGACTTCTAGTTTGGTTTATGGAGTAATATGGGTGCATTTTGTTTGGTATTTATAGTCACCAGAACTTGAATATGCCCAAGAAGTTCTATACACAGCTAATTATTGGTTGGAACTTGGAAGGTGGGAATAAGACAAGTTCGTTTGTTAATTAGCAATTTTTCTTTTTTGAGTACATAAATGTTAATTAGAAAGTTCTGATATTGCAGCTGTTTTTTGAAACAATGTTCTAAAATTCAAATAATGATGACTGAACGTCAATGAATTAGATTCTTAATTAATTATATATATACATAATAATAATATATGGTAACAAACTAGCACGTTCTGATATGATGATGAGTGGTCCATTAATAAATCTCCAAAGATATATTGTGAATAAAGTCGACCGCACGTCTCCCTACTCAGTAGACTAGTCTTCTTCCCTTTATATTAGTGTTCCTTCATCATCATTTTCCATAATTTATGTCATAAAAAATGTCCTTAATTGTTTACGTTACACCAAAAGATGTTTGATAAGCCTTATGATCAAGTAGATTAAATGCGATTAATGAAATAAATTAATTTGATTTTTATTGATGCTATTATATAAAGTAGTGGGGATTGGGGATGATTGGAGGAAGATATCAAGCTAAATAATTAGTTCTAAAAGCCATTTTCATTTTCCAACTAATCCAGAAAATGGCCCAACTTTTAGACCAATCTGGGCCAATTTTCCCATTAGCTCAATGGGCTTGGGCCCGACTACCTGACCCAATATTTTGCCAACTCTAGAAAATGGTTTTTAGTTCTCAGTGGAAATGAAGTCGTTTTCACTTTCTCATGGGAATAGGTTTTGAAAAAACAACCATTCAATTTTTCATTAAATCATGCAAATCTATGTGAAAACAAATCTCGAAAACTATAATTACACAAATCTATCAAACATACACTTCCAAAGCTATAACCATGCATATTTTCATTTCCAAACATATACCTTAACAACAAACTAAACATATTTTCATTTTCACACGAAAATCAAATTTTTTTGGAAATTCATGTCAAAACAATAGAGAGTGAAAATTGGATTTAGAAATATATCCATATAATTAAACAAAACAGATTAATTTCTGACAAACTATTGATTTTTCTTAAAAAAGGTAAAATATATAAATGACCACAATTGGTGTGACATAAATAAACCTGAAAAATGATAATAAGAGAAATCATCGAATGTTATAAGCAAATAGCTCTGATAAACAATAAAGAACCAAAATGGTGGTTTGAGTTTCACTCTATTTGTTTGCACTACTGTGATTGAAAAGTTGACTAATTTTAGTTACTACCATGTCACTTTCACTATTGCACAAAACTCCAAAAGGAACAATTTTGCCTTTTATATTTTTCAGATTGTATAACCTGCAGGCCAGTATACAAGTCCAAATGTAGTTGCTTTGCATATTTGTACAATTTATGTTAATCCCAGAAATGGAGAGAAGAAATCCCCAGGATGGATACTCAGAATCGATCTGAAAGATGATCTCCGCGAGTTTTTGATATGATCATCCATATAATTCTATTCTGCAAGCTGTGATGTGCTGTGTATCATCTCACCTTTTATCTATACATCTTTAAATTCTGCGTTCTTGACTGATTAAAGGCATCTCTATTGAACGACTAGCAAACGGGAACGAAAAAACCGAGTGGAAGTTGATGATACAATCGACCATGGTTTTTTTGCCTTGCTCCTCCATTTCTGCCTTTGCTGGTGGATAAAACTGTTACACTCGGACTTCTTGTTCTGTTTTGTCGGGTATACATGAGCCGAAAAACAATATATATATTCCTTTAAATCCTGCTGAAAAAAAAAATCAAATGTAAGGTATCAAGATGTAGGTCTTGGTTGGCCCCTACTATACTTGGGTGGGTTCTTCTTGGCAACGTCAACGGTTATCATCCAGCCATTGATGATCTGAAAGCACGAAAACAAATGATCATCAGCTGATCTTTGAGAGTGACAGGCTATCTGAGGTCTTAAAATTTAGGTTAAATTACAAAAAACTATGCTTAAGGTTTAGCCTGATTACAAAAAACTCTCTTTCAAAATTACAAATACCCCCTTGAGGTTTGTAATTTGTTTTACAACTATCCCCCTCAGTAGGTGAACTTTGTAAAATAAAGACAAATCTTAATCGGGTATTTAAGTAATTTTGAAAATGATTGGGATTTTTTTTCAATAAAACTGAATTGTAAAGATAGTTTTGTAGTTTAACCCTGAAAATCATCAACCGCAGCTACCTTTCCATTCATTTCTCTGAGTGCAGTACTTGCCGCCTCCTCGGTGGTGTACTCCACAAAAGCATAGCCTTTGGACCTTTTGGAAATCTTGTCCATTATGATTTTAACTGTTGGCAATGGAAGAAAAACTTGATGAACAAAGTTACTCGAAATTTGTCGACATTCTAAGAGTATGTAACAGTTTCCTGCTTGAATAGGGGCTTTTACCTTCAACAAGTTCACCAAAACCTTTGAACGCAGAGCGTAAGGTTTTCTCGGATGTATAGAAGGATAGACCTGCAGAGACATAATGCATAGAAAGTGTTTTTGGCTCAGAGAATATGACAATGTTGTGGGAAATTTTGCTAGCCACAATTAAAAGGATTATACAGCAGCAATTATAAACATGTTAGGCAAATAATGAGGTTGAAGATATACATATGCTAATATCAAACTGATAAAACCTATCAAATGAGGTTAATGATATTAGCATTAAAAGAAGGGATAACTATGAAAAGTACTCCGGAGGTTTAGTTTATTTACCAAAAACTCCAGTCATCTTTTCAAATTACAAATTACACCTTGAGGTCTGTTTTTGTTATACAAATTACCCCCCCTAACGCCCCTCATTAGGTGCAATTGTAATATAGAAACATATGTTGGGGTATTTGCAATTTTAAAAGATAACTGGGCTTTTCTGTAATTAGGCTAAAACCTCAAGGGTAGTATTTGTAATTATCGCATAAAAGAATGTTGAACCTATATGGTGCAATGGAATCAAAAGAACAAGTCTAATCATCGAGTTCAAACTTCTAGCATTTTAAGTGGAATGTATCTAGTGTTTAATGATTCAAAGCATGAATACCAAACAAAAAACCTCAATTTATTGAAATGGATTGTAGAGCTTTGGGATTAATCTCGAGATCAAATTTATGAAAAAATTCAATTTTGACCTCTAACACCTTGAATCATGCTATAGAAAAACATCTACGTTCCAAAATAGTAAAACATTACAACTAATACTTCATGTGCAGAACATGGGCCAGTACTTCATGAACAGAAATTTCACACGGGTGTGAGTTGCAGTATACCAGTCACAAAGAGCTTCTTTGTTTTGATATTGCTTGTTAGACTTGATGCTGAAGAATCTTCAGAGGCTCTCGAATTCTCACCTGCGAGACGCACATGCGTTAGGTTTAATAGTAGATCACTGATATCAGATATTATAATGTGTTTCAGATAGCAGATCTTAAACGCACTATCCAAACCATGGCCCGGGTCATATATAGTGTAACAGTTCGTCAAATCCTTTAATTACCTAAGCATGAGCGTATTATAGTAAAGCAATTGTACTACAAATTACAGATGTATTTTCCCCCATCCATACGCTGAAAAATTGTAGGATCTTCGCTATATCAGAAACTCTAAAGCAAAGGTAAGCAAGACGAATTGTCCAAGCTTTAATTTGACCTGCAGAGTTTAGAAATAATGAAGCTAAATTTACAAAACTTCTTTTTTTAAGAATCTACTTTTTTATCTTTTATGAGTGTGGATTTGCCTATCTAAAAAGAGTTTCCTGCACTGACAACACCAATGCTTGAATTATTGAACATACGAAGTTGATATTTGCTAGAGAACCAGTCATCGACATCTAGCTGAAATGAATCCGCAGAGATGAAGAAAATCTAGGGTCAACGCTGAGCATGACAGGAAAACGTAGGATGCCAAGACTAATCCAAATAACGTGTTCAATTCCTTACATATTACAATGAAATTATATTGGCAGCAGCAAACAAAATCATCATTGGCACCAAATATTTTAAATGTATATAAAATTTTCTACTTCTTTTCAATAGGAAAATTGAAGACACATGCAGAAATAATTACAACCATCTGATACCATAAACAAAGTCATAAAAAGATGTTAATGACAATTAACAAACCTCCATAATCTTTATCATCTGAATCAAAATTTTCATCTTCCTCGACCGATAAAACACCGGGCACGGCTGCAACAACAAAGATATCCATTGTCACGCCACAAGCCACAAACTATAAGCATAAATCAAATGGATAATTACCAAAAAAGAAAAAAATGAGTTTGGGATAATTCTAAAATAATCCAAAGATATTTCAAAATTACAAAAAGTCATCAGGTTTGATTATGTCTTAGATTTATAAATAACTACATCATTCCACTTAAATAATGATTGTTTTAAATAAAATATCTAAAAGAAATGAATAAACAATTTTTGATTGTTTGAGTACAAACCCATATACATCTATATCTATCTTATTTCCATAATCATTGTATAGTACAAACTTGAATATATGTAAATCTCGTTTATCAATATTTAAATTGAATATATCTTTTATTGATTTTGTACTATATAGTATATGTATTTACATTTTTTCAAGTTGGTTTTGAATCTTAATTTTGTTCTCCAGATTTGTATTGTAATATTAGGACCATATAGTATACTGTTTGAATTTTCATATTTGATAATTACCAGATATTTGGTTGTACTTATCTTGCAATAGTTATGATTTTTGTAAGAAATTAAACAAAATAAATATTTATTTTTGTGGGAAAAATAATTTTAGTAACTGTTAATTATTTTATGAGGGAATAGTAACTATTAAATTTAGGTTTATATTATGGCTAAAATTCTACCAATTATAAATTTGTGAAAATATAAGGAAACTCAATCTACTCAAAATAACAAATTTTAATTATTTAAATTAAGAAAATATAAAAATTGCATATTTTTTTACATTAATCATTAGAATTTACACAAATTATGCAATGATAAAAAATAGATTTACCAAAAATAGGAAAATATAATTGTTATAACTTGGAAAGTATGATGTATTATATAATTTAATATTCTACACTATTGTTTTTATTTATTTAAATAGTCTTAGATTTTATTTGATAATTTTTAAATTCTTAGAACAATTGTAAATGTAACTAGTATTTCGCCCGTGCGACGCACGGGGTGAGATGAATTGTGTTGTTGGATGTAGTTAAATTGCATGTATATAAGAATTGCAATACTAAAGAATATAAATTTTCTCAAAAAATCAAGCTAAATCACTACATTCAATTATTAAAATTTTTGTAATACTTCCTTAATTAATACACAACATTAATCGTCTGTTTGTGTTTTGATTTATAGTCACCACAAACTAATATTTTCAAACTCTTACGATTAGTAGCTCATGAAACAATAACATATAAAAAATATACAATTAGATGCAAAATTTTTAATTAGTATTATCTTATGCAAATCATCAATTTATGAATTCAGACTAATGAAGATGATTTTCATCTAATATATGACCTATATATAATTTATAACACCAACATAAAAAGAGTGCATTTTGAAATCAATGATATAAAGTTGTGCATTTTTAACTTTCCAAAATATAACTAACAAATATTTTTCCAAATGTAGCACTTACATAACACAAATGATTAATAAATAGTCTCCAGTTTAGTTTTTAAGAGAAAAACAAAACTAAAATAAATATTTGGATTTTTACTTACTAATAATTTACGTAATTTCAAAAATTAAAATTTAAAATTACACACAAATAAATATTTTTCCGGAGCCCACCAGTGAAATAAAAGGCCCACGTAGGATTGGGAGCCCAAAATGAATAATAAGCCAATCCAATTAGCTTATTAACAGCCCAAGCCCACTATTCATTTTTTTTGAAAGCAGCTCACTATTTATTTTTACTAAAAAAGCCCAATCACACTTTTCAACTTTCAATAGTTTTAGATGTTCTAGATTATTCTACCAAAATGTGTGGCTTCTCAATAGTTTTAGGGTTCCATTTTTTCATCAAAAAAGACGCCACTATCTTGAGATTTCGCACAAATTTTTTGCAGTCCCGTTCATTTCAAACTTTTTCTATGGTAAGAATTCGATGTCACCTCTCCAGCTCTCCACCAACTCTCGTCGACGATAACCCATCCTTCACGGGCTTAATTTTTCGGCACAAAAAACACTGTATTATTTATTTTCCACTAATAATTTTTTTTTTGACACAAAATTTTTCTAATTTTCGCCGACGTCCCTTCTCAACCTTATCGTCTTTTAGCCAGAAAAAAATTATTTTTCCGATTCAAACAGATAGTTTCAAAATCAACAACATATTTAATGTATTTATATATATATATATATATATATATATATATATATTTGATCGGTATATTTACCGTATATTTCAATTGATATAAGTCGGATACTAATTATTCTCTCCATAGAACCCTATATCTGGAAAACAAAAAAATGTAAATCAATGGTTTAACTTAATTTTTTAGCCATTTTCGATGATTTATGCCTATATCGTCTTCGATGTCAACGATGTGATTACATAAATAATAAGATCTTACGAATTTTTTTATTAATATATTTTTTTAGCATTCTATTTTCTCTAACAAATCTTTCCCTTAATTTTCTGTAGATCATTAATAATTTTAATCATATATTTGCAAGGACTATATAATAGGTATGTTTTTGTAATTACGCAATATTTATTTTCTCAGTATGATATTTTCTTTAAAAAATAGTACATGCATTTTAGATTTGTGTATATTTGGTTATGTTATGTCAATGCGATACCAAAATATTGTTATTCTATTCATTTTTTAAAAAAAAAAATTCATGTTTTTAAATATTCTGTCTAATTGTATCAGCAACATATAAAAAAATTAATTTTATGTATATCCTAAAATAACATACTTTTTTCTACACTATTTTTGTAACACACATACATTTTTTCTGTCTTGTTAATATCATTATTCAATGTCAGAGGTTATTAATACAAAACATAATTGCTGTATGAATCTTGTATCAAATAAGTTTCAAAACTCCATGTTTAAATTTTATTATTTCCAACAGTCTAATGATATTTATATATATGTTTTGCTTATATTGTAATCACATATGACAATTTTTTTGAAAAATAACAATCATATATAATTTTTTTTATCAATATTCAATATAAATATTTATATTTAATCATATATAAAAACACTTGTGCGGAAAAGATGTATTTGTATTGCAATATTTAATTCTACATACACCTTTTTTATTTATATCTAGGATTGTGAGATAAGAAAATGGTCTGTAATCCTATTTGAGTTTAATTTGATTTGTTTCAGGTTATACAAAAGGATGCAGGAAATATATTACAGATAATCTATTGCACATATACAGATAAGACACATTATTCTGTCTTTTCTACTATATATATATATTAAAAGAATATGTGTGTATTGTTTCAATACAAATTAATCTATATATTTCTTGTATTTCAGGATGCGCTTATTAATACTCCCAAGTAACAGAACAAAAAACAAAAGAAAAATTTGTTCACAAATAAGTCAAATACTAATCGATTATATACATATATAACCGTTGATGAATAACTAAGACATTACGAATATTATTTCTTACAAATTGAATATAAATATAATATATATTTTATATTATAATACCATCGTGAATGGTGAAATCAGTGATATCTCGTTATGCATTATGTGTTGCAATTCTGAAGCTCCTGATTGATAATTAAAAATTGCAAATATCGTCAATTGAATTTTTTAAACAATATTTGTATTGCAAAATCAATAGGGATTAGTGTATATGTACCTTCTGTTTATAAATATATAGAATGACAAAATCATGCTGCACACCAAAAAGCAATCCAATGATACTTTCCACGTTAGATACGTCTGCATAACTTTTTGAAGTGTACACCAGCCTTGGAAAATAATTAATCCTACAATTTTAAGGTGTCTTGCCATGAAACAATAGTTTGTATAATGAATTTGTCGTTTTGTATTTATTCGTGTAATGGCCACAATGAATTCTTTAATGGCTTGCGCCTTCCCTTCAAGCATGATTCACTTACACTGTAAAATATTGGTCTTATTTATCATTCCTTGTATTCTATCACCCTGCAATAAGAAAAAAACTTGTCATTTTACAAACATTTTATGCTACAATCAATTTAAACATTGATACAATACACAAATAATTTCCAGACCTCTATGCCATAGAACACACACTCCAAACTATTCATATTAGTTTGATCATCGTCTGCTGGTTTTTTGTGCAGTCAAACCAGATGGAGTTGCAACGCCCATTTTTGCTTATTCATGTTGATATCCTTATTCGATGTGAACACATGAGCCATTTTTTCATAATGAGAGAGAAGGATTGACAGAGTAGTTGAATGAATTGTACAGAAATTTGCAGTAAGAAAAATTGCATTGTAAATCCATATTTATAGGCGAATTTGATAGGATTATTAAAGCAAATTTTTGCAATATGTATATGTTATGTATCACAACTTTAAATAAACCAGATTTTAATTTCCTGTATCGTCCAAAATCTTTTATTTGATATTTTGTAATTATTTTGAAAGGATTTTCGGTTTGTACCTGAGATACGAATTTATTATTTATGGACTTATAATGCAAAACATTAGCAGCAGATTTTGATTTCTTGTTTTGACATTCAAAATCTTTTTTCTTTTTTTTTAATATTTGTCTTTATTTTATAAGATTTTCGGATTTGCAATTAATATATGAATGTTATATTTTAGGAATATTTGTCATACAATTAAGATTATTACAAATTATAGATGTAAACAATCAATGGTTCCTTTATTAATATATTAATTAAAAAAACATTGATGAGGCATTTGTGGCTATAAAACATTCAGCAGATTTCGATTTCTTGTTTTGATTGTTTAGAATCTTTTTTTTTTAATATTTTGTCTTTATCTTATAAGATTTTCGGAATTGCAATTAATATATGAATGTGTTATTTTAGGAATATTTGTCATGCAATTAAGATTAATACAAAATTATAGTCGTAAACAGTCAATGGTTCCTTTATTAACATATTGATTAATTAATAGACTAAACAAATAAGAGATTTGTTTCCATTAATATAATTATTGATATTAATTAATTAATAGATTTGATACCGAAATTGATGCCAAAAAATTGGAACTAATTATTTACTAATTGAGGAAGGTTCGTTTAGGCGGGAAAAAGTTTCTCTTACTATTTATAAGTGAATTGGTTATTATATATATATAGATTTGATTAATTGTTACTTTATCCAATAATTTATTTTTTTGTTATTTTGTATTTTATTATATGATTTTAAGACTTATCAAATAAATTTTAGATTAATTGATAATTTTAAGGCTTTATTTCAGAATTTTTATTTTATTTATATAATTTTGTGAATTCTTGGATAATTTCAATACTGATTATTTTATAGATTTCATATGCTTGTTTTTTAATTTTTAAGTTGTGTGTGCTTTAAGTTCTTAATTTTTACTTGATCAGTTTCACAAATAATGTTTAGATTTATTTAGTAGCATTTTCATCATTAAATAATTTTTACATTACAAATTATGTGAAAATAGGAAAATAATTTTTTTAAATTAAAAAAATATAAAGATAGTTGTCAAAATAATTTTACTTTAATAATTAGAGCTTACCAAATTAACCTCACAGTAAGAATCCGATTTACTGAAAATAAGATTTTTATTTTTTTTAAATTTGGAAGGTTTAATTCAGTTGTCAAAATAATATTATCTTAATCATTAAAACTTACCCAAAAAATCTTAGCATTTTTATTGCAAGTTGTTGACAAAATTAAATTACCATTTTTTATTACTCAGTATTTTTTAATAATAATTAAATATTTTCTAGATTTAGAAAGGTGAAATGGGCGGGAAAAATTTCATACTACTATTTATAAGTGACTCTCTATTTATATATATATATATATATATATATATATATATATATAGATTTTAGTACTAAATACTTTCTCCATTAATGCGTTACACCAATTAAAATATGTGTAGGAGTCTTTAGTTTATAAGAAGGCAATTTTGTCTTGGAAAATTATAATAATGGTTTTTAGTATGACAATTATCAAATAAAAATATATTAAAAAAAGTTCTTTTTTTCAAATAAAAAAATTACCAAATTAATTGGCTCGAAATTAATTTATCTCGTTTAAACTTGTTTTGATTAACATAAACTCTTCCCTCCCCTATTCGGCTAATTTATCTCGGAATTACCCCTATTCAGCTATATATTAAGCCGAATACAAACTCTTCCCTCCCGTCACTTCAAAATCCCAGTTCAAGAATCAGTTTCCTCCGGCCATCCACATTTCCAAGAACTTGTCACCCACCCTCCCCGCCACCTTTATGGAACCCAATACAAACAATCGCACACGTCTTCCTGCACACAGGAGAAGAAGGTATTTCAAAAAAAAAACTTTGCCAAGACTACCTGGTAGGATTATGTAACAAGAACCCTCTGTATTGCCGCTTCGCGCACGGGATTCCGATTTGAGAATCGGGAAGAAACCTACAAACCCCTCTTAAATATCAGACGGAGATTTGCAAACTAATAATTTTTTACGATTCTTTTTTTCTTGTTATTTTTAGTTCAAACACGATACCCAAGTCATTGAGTGTCCATTTTCTATTTTTTTCCAATTTTTTAGGTTCTTTTTTTTGTAGGTACTATTTTGACATACTTTTTGATCTTTTTAGTGTTTTAGTGTTTTGGTTGTAGGAGGGTTATCTCAATTTAGACAAAGATGGGGTTATTTAGAAATTAGAAGATGGAATATTTAGAAATTGGAAGATGGAATATGGATTATTTTATTTATTTATAAGATGAGGATGTTATTTAGGCTAAGAAATAAAATAGAGCTTTTGGTGGAACAATACTTGTTTCTATTGATTATTCTCAAATTTAGCTTGTTAAAAAATGAGCAAGACATCCATATTTATACTAAGACTATACTAAGATAACTTCCTAACTAATGGCTAGGATTTATTTGATATAATGGTTATTATTCAACCACTAGAATTATCTTCTAAAATATCTAGTTACCTATAAGTTTCTACAAGTTTTCTTCAACTAATATCTAAAAATTTCTTTTAGACATTTCTAGAAAAAAAATTATAACATGTGTCATTTGGGCTTTGACTCTTATTTTACCATTTAACTCAAAAATATATTTTGAAGCCCAATATTATTTGGATCCAAATCAAGTTTAATTCCAACAATTTTGTATTACTGTTTTAATATAAGATATAAGCGTGACACTTGACTATTGGTAAATAGACTATTGACAAATGTAGTATCTGTGCAAGTAAAACAATTTATATGGAAAAAATAGATTTACACCATGTTTTCTTTGTCAAAGTGCTTTGCTCTGCCCATGACTGCTTGATGTTCTTTCATCATCGCCTTTATTGTTTTCGGCTGGAGCTCAAGATAAGCACCCATCAAGGTGAAGCCTTAGAATTGGAACTAGAAAATACTTCCTTACAAGTTTGCACAGATTATTGATCAAATTCCATTTGTTGAGCTCAATTATTTGAATCCGCCAAGCAATTATGAATTTGCTCTTTATGTCTTATCTTTTATTAGTTACGAGCATGATTTTAGACTCGGACTTAGTTTTTGAGCAAATTTATTATTTGTGTCCTGGGTCGTAAAGTCGCAACCCTAGGAGAATACTTTTATTTTGGTTGGTCGCGATTTTACAGTTGGACTTAGGTTCTCTAGTTACTTATACTCGCACGTCACTCTATTGTGAAGTGGTTGTGATACTAGAGCTAGATTAACACTTGCTTATGAGTTCGAATACATCACATAGGGAGTGTTTGCAAATTCTAAAAAAAAAAGTAATATCACTTAATTATGGACCAATTAAGAAAATAGAAAAGCAAAGAGACGATGATATAATTATGTTCACAGCAAAAAGGGATGGAGAAGCATTTTAGAAAAGAATAAACCGCTCACCAACCCGCGTTAGAAGAATGTATTGAGTCCCAGAAAAATGAGGGCTTTGGATTTTCACACTTCATATTTCTTATTTCCATTTTTGTCAACCAATCCACAGTCCTCACCCTTCAAACCAACAGCATGGTCTTATTACAACATCTATTCATTGAAAGTGAATAATTAAAAGATTGAATCAGTTTTATTCATTACATTACAATGTGTAGTTACATTTGAATGTAAAATTGCAGCATTTATACAAGTTTTGTTTCCCCTATCTTCTATCTCTTTAATTATGTATATTGCTCTTATTATTTTGCATGTATTTTGTATATCGTCCTCAAAATATGATTAGTATGTTATGTTATTTATACAATTATATTATTTTTTTCGAATGTTGTAAATTGTGATATTTTATATTGATTAATAGTATGTCATAGTAAAAATTAAGTTTATTCAGTTGAAACTATTAAACAGAATTAAAAATAATTTTATTAAACAGGATATATAGGTCGGATCAGGTCCAAGATTTTGATACGAATAATTAAACAGTTTGGGTCTAAGTTGGCTAATTTTGACGCTCGTACTGGACCCATAATCCCGGACCCAACCCGAATTGACACCCCTACTAACTGTAATATTTCTAAAGATATCAAGGGGTTTTTAAATATTTTTTTTCCTTATAAAGGGAAATCAAATCTTGGGGTATTTTTTTTTTTTCAATTTCCAAAAATTTGTGTATTTTTTTTAATTAGACCAAACCTCAAGTTTGTTTTTTGTAATTATCATTTTTTTTATATTACTTGTTCAATACCTTGTAAAGAACTGCCATTTTATGAAAATTTTACATTATAAAACCCTCACTCCCCTGCCCCAATAATTACATCTCCATATTTTTCTACTCCATGATGGCACAATCTCAAGAACAGCCCGTGTGCCCACCACCCGGTCCTGTCTCGCCGCCCAATCATGCGTCTCCACCGCCCGCGCGCGTTTGCCTCACCACCTAATCATGCGTCTCCACCACACATCGGCAGTTTTTATAAAACTCAACTTTGTTGTCGTCTATACATGAATGGCGAGTGTCTATGAAGGAGGTGCAAGTTCCCTCACAGTGACAGTGAGCTGCGCGTAGGCAAAAGGCCGACGAATCTCCGTAAATATCAGATGGAGTTTGTCGCTTATTCAAGAATGGGGAGTGCCTATGGTGCCAGTTATTGGGTAAAGCAACTTTCCCTCTATATATAGAGAGAGAGAGCAAATTGTGGAAATATACCGTTCGGATAGGACAAAGATTTTTTTGACATGTGAGATAAAAAATTAGGTTTTCTATCCATTTTGGTGGTTCTTTTACCTAAATACCCTTATACTTTAAATGCAAAAGTAGGTGGGGTTCTATCTTTTTATTTTTTCTCTCTACTCCTTTTTTGGATTTTATAAAAATCTGACTTTTTGGTAAAAATTTTCGAAAGCCTTCAACAATTTTCATTTTTGAATCCATTTTTCATATTTTTAATTTGAGACTTTTAAATAAATTTCCATATTTTAAGTAATGGTTGTTTAAAAATATTGTAGTTTTTTATAATTATCATATTTAATATTTTGTAAATGTTTTATTTTACAATAACTTCGATTCTTTTTTTATTTTTCAAACAAATTATCGTGGTTTTTTATATTTTAATATTTAGTTTTTAAAATAATTTTGTGGATTTTTGATGTTTTTTAATAAACTGCGAAATATTTTTAAAGCTTATTGAAACAATTTTCAAAATTAATAGTCAATTTTTCAGATTTTTCAAACAAATTGGGGGGTGGCACGATATGACACGATATGGGCACGACATGCATCACAATACACAATATGCATGCACGATACACATATACAATGCACAAGATGCATGCACGATATATACATTACAATTCATGCATGCACGATATGCATGCAATTTCCATAGGCACGATATGCATGCACTTTCCATAGGCATGAAATGTTGACATAGACACGATATGCATGCAATTTCCATAGACACGATATAAAAACAAATGTTGGGGGCATGATATACAAAAAATTTGCATGATATAAAAACAAATGATGTTCGCTGAAACAATAAAATATTGACATGTGCATAGCATAAATTAGGAGCACGATATGACACAATTTGGACACTGTGTATGTATTTGGGGGGAGTGTACATGGTTTTCAAAAAAACAATAATTACATCAGTTTTAAAATTCAAAATCCTCAAATTAAAGGAGGGGCAGTTTGGTCAAATTGGGTAGAAAAGAGTATTTTTAAGTTGGTGGGTAGAAAAGAATATCCACTATTCATAGTGGGTAATTAAAAAATTCCCCTATATATATATATATATATATATATATATATGGGGATTATATAGGAACCCCCTATTATATGAGTACATAGAACCAGATCCAAGCCACAAATCTACTAATTTTGATGGTTGAGATTAAACCTGATTAATATTGATAAATTATGTGATAAAGTCCACATAAGAAAAGGGTTGTTGGCTAAATTTAGTAAATCCCATTAAAATAGGATGAGTTACCATCAAATTTGCAATCACATTCCACCGAATCTGTTATTATAAAATCGTCCCAGCCATAATCATCTTCTCCACCGAGTCTGAAATGAAAATCTTCTCCCACAGTACACAAAGTCGACATTTTGAGAGTTCAAACAAGAAAAAAAATAGATGACACCTATGAAGAATGTTTCAACACTAATGAACAACAAGGTAACCAATTTTCTCACCTTTCGATTGCTTATATTGTCTATTTTTTACTGAATCCAATTAAAATTTGATTCGCATTTTTCTAAAGCAATCATTCGATTTATCATTTCATTTTTTTGTATGTTTACCTAGAAAGTTGCTTATGCGTGTCTATAATCTTGCTTATTTGTGTCAATAAATATGCTTATAATTATGAACATACTTGCGAATCCAGGAAAAATTCAATTCTTCATCCCCTTTTTTTGTATGTTTACCCAGAAAGTTGCTTATGCGTGTCTGTAATATTGCTTATTTGTGCCAAATAATATGCTTATATTTATGAACATACTTGCGAATCCAGGAAAAATTCAATTTTTCATCCCCATTTTTTTTTGGTATGTTTACCTAGAAAGTTGCTTATGCGTGTCTATAATCTTGTTTATTTGTGCCAAAGAATATGCTTATAATTATGAACATACTTGCGAATCCAAAAAAAATTCAATTCTGCATCCCCTTTTTTGTATGTTTATCCAGAAAGTTGCTTATTCGTGTCTATAATCTTGCTTGTTTGTACCTATAAATATGCTTATAAGTATGAACAAACTTGCGAATGCAGAAAATTCAATTCTTGAAGAGCAGTCGAGTCAAGAGCCGACTTCAGAGTCAGAAAGAGAAAACAATCAAAGTCGGGCAGAAATTGAAGAGATGTTGTGGAAAATGTGGAGAAATATGTTCACACAATAGCAGAACGTGCGACAAGTAGAATTCACTCTTATTGACATTATTTTTGAAGTGCATGTTTGATACTGCTTATTTATGCATATTTTATCGCTTAATATTTATGTTTTTTTCAAATTTTGTAATTATTTGTTTGGTACAATCCAAAAAATTGTTCCTAACAAATGAAAAAAAGGCATGTGCTCGATAAAAAATGTTGTGACTGTCTGTTTATTTTTTTTTAAAATCATTTATTCACATATTACAAATTGCATATGATTTCTTATTGTAATGCTTTTTAATACTTTGTACTTTGCTTATTTGTTACTGTTGTAATACTTTTCGACCAAAAAAAATGAACATAATCGATATTGCTAATAATATAATTTGCCATGAAGATAATTGCTTACAAGTCAATTGACTTCTTCTTACAGAGCATTTGAATCTTGCTTACAAAACATTTGAATGTTGCTAAAAGTATAATATACTTGAAAAGATAAAATGTTTGCAAGGCAATTGACTTCTTGCTTACAATAAAGTTGAATTCTGCTTATAGACGAGTTGAATTTTGCTTACATAAGCAACTGATTTCTGCTTTACATAAATATAACAACCATGAACTAACACAACGACAATAATCAAAAAACATTCAACATCAACTACAAGTACGTCAAAAACCTACTAAATTTAAAGTGGCTATAAAACACTCCAAGAATCAACACTTTGATCAAAAGTGAAGCAACAAACGTTTCAGAATGATCCTATTTCATTTTGGCAAACTCCTTCGCCCATCCCAAGACCGCCTCCCTCTGCTCATTCATTGCATCCAAACATATTGCAGCTGTATAATTTCTACGCATTATCAATAGTTGCGCCTCGTCGTTTTTTCGGAGCCTGTTGTCCCAGTTTTTGTCCCTTGCTACCATCTACCACTTTTTTCCCTTATCTTTCCCCACATTTTTCTTACTCGCCTATGCACGATCATCAATAGTTGTCGCCTTCCTCTTCTTGCTCTCTTTAGCCATTTCCAACAGAAACACAAATAAAAAAAAAAAAAAGTGGACACTAGTCATTTAATCAAGCATTTATTGACGACAACATTTATAAAGCATAACAAAAATATAAGTATATTATATTAAATGCGTAAGCATGATATATAATATGAATAAGCGTAATTGTCAACACCAATAAGCGTAGAAAACATCAAACAGGCAAAACCCCCAGGACTAGAAAAAAAAAGTGGCAAATACTAATTACCTCATGTATGAAAGCATTATATAAAACATGCATAAGCAAAATATACAACATAAATAAGGAAAATTAACAAAGAACAATATGCATTTTAAACTTTCATTAGAGCAATCTCCCGGACTTCGTTTTTTCAAATAATAAAGACAAGAAAAATAAAAACACAGCCAATCCCAAGATTTTGCATATACTTGAACATATATAAGCATAATACAAACTATAGATAAACAATGTTTTTGCCTCATTAAAGGAAATCACCCAATACTTGTAAAAAACAAATGTGAGCATAATTATTGACAATAATAAATATTTTTTTGCCTCAATAAAACAATCTCTCAATACTTCTGATAAAGTGGGAAATACTAATTGCCACCCTCCCCCCTTTGACAGGATAACCTGAAACATATGTAAGCATATTACATAAAAATCATAAGCATATTTATCAACAACAATATGCAATTTTAAAACATATCCATCAATGACAATGTCCTACATAAATGCAATAAAAAAATGAACAAAAAAGAGAAAAACAAATTGCCATACCTACAAAAAGGGTGAATGCACAGTTGAAAATTTGCTATCTGCTCGAATAGTACTTGTGGTTCCGGTTGCAGCGTCGAAAAACCACAGACGAATCTGGGGGTATTTCATAGATTTAGGGATTTCTTTAGCAAATTTGGGGTTTTCTGGGCCACTTCTTCTGAGAAAATTTCAAGATGCCCCGAGTGATGTAGATGTAGATGGTTCAACTTCTACTTGATTTTTGACCGATTGATGAGATTGAGTTTTTGATTTTCGAACGAAAGTTTTTACGGCAATTTGTGGTTTTTCACTTTGCTGATATTTCTCACGGTAGGGATGAACAAGGACTTCTCATGGTAGGGATGAGTTTGGAGACAGTTTGCAGGGAGAAGAACCCTTGAAGAATGAAAATGGAGATGTGTTTTCTCACGGTAGAGATTATTTGGGAGACGGTTTGCAGAGAGAGATCTGGTGTTTGCAGGGAGAAGAACTATTCTGACTCTTCGTTTACCAAAGTTGGAGAAGATATGCAAGATTGGGATAAAACACGTTGCCTAAAACCGTTCCTAAATTATAGCCCACTCCCAAAAATAACTTTCCCCCAAAATCAGATTTTAATTAAAATTACCAAAACAACCCTTTTTTTGTTAAGTTATATATTAAAAAAAGGTAAAATTTGATTAATTTCAACCGTTTAAAAATTAAATCAAGGTCTTAGATTTGATCTCGTGTACTCACCTAAGATATGTGGACTCACCTGATCCAAATCATATATATATATATATATGAATTATTTCACAGATTCTCCTATTTAGTATAAAGAGATAAATACACTTACCCATCCGAACTATGCTGATTTTTACACTTTACCCTCCAAACTTTAATTCGTAACACTTTACCCCCTAAACTATGAAAATCGTTAGACTTTACCATATATAGACAATTTTGCCCCTAGGTTTTATTCCTTTTAAAACAATAGTTCAAGTTATCCCTTTAAACTCTATTTTGTGGCAATCTACTACATAATAATAAATTTATTGCATTAATCATTAAACATGAAAATTTTACTCCTTAATCAATTTGTTTTCGGATTTTTCGAGAAATAAGAACCCGATTTTTCTGTAACTTGTTTTGTTCGTGGCATTGTTACACCTACTTAGATCCATCTCTATTCGAGGTTTTAAATGGATCATGTCGGGTTTCAAAAATTATAAACTCAACAAGCCATATATTTATCAAGATCTTATTTCAAGAAATTATCCGTATACAAATTAAGTCTTTAGACTCGAAAATGAAAATAGTCCATTACGACCATATCGGCCCAACATGCTTCCGTAAAATTAATAAATCCCTTAAAATTCATACCTTCTTTGGCCAAACAAAGACCGGGTTAAATGGTTCGCAACACCACCAAATCGGAAAATTATCGCCCCGATCGTTTGACGAACAGCTCTCACTGTTCAACCTCACCCTCGGGAAGATGATCTCGCAAGTTATCCGACTCCTTCAAGAATCGCCAAAGACATGACCTTGGTTCGTTTCCTACTCCAGGCGTATAAGTAATTCTTAAACGGGATGAATTAATAGTACATTATGAACACATGTTGAAGCGAAAACCTCTTTTTATTAAGAACTTATAGGAATATTTATTACATTAGTAATCTCCTTTTGGGAGGAGAATCATTTGGGTTTAGCCTCTCATCATCGATGAGGCTTGCACTTGAAAACACATAAAAACTTAAAACTAAAACACTCAAAATATTACAAATTTTTCTCTCAGACTTTATTATAAGAAAACTAAGGAAAATGTTCGATGTCCCCAGCTTCCTTCAAATCCTGCATTTTATAGAGGTAAGTCCGGACTTCAAAGGCGGACTTCAAATCTTGTTGATATATATGACGCCATCTTTGTTTACGTCATATCCCACATTATTACCTCGCCACCGTGGTTTCTTTTTCTCCCGTGACTCACCCATGTGATGTTTGTCGGGGAATCTTTTAAAAATTTGGTTTACGTGGTCCCCGAGGATAACGCGTCTTGTGAGTTGGGCCCTTATCCTTTCCAGCTACATGATCTTGTCGGTCGGGTTTGGGTCGGAATCCTTTCCCAAACTCGGGTTCCTTCTGTTCGGGGCATGCTTGACAGATCCGGTCGATCCAACGGCCCACATGCGCCATATTACGAATTTCCGGTAAGTCTCTTTTGCTTGTCGGAATCTTGTTTTCCCGCAGAATTCTCCTTTTGGTCTCGAAGAGTTCCTCCGCAAATCCCGTGGTTGATCCGGTCATCGAATTCAAAAGGAAAGATCCATTTGCCGACTGGGAAGAACTTGAACGGATATTTGACTTTGTCCATTTCTTAGACAAACCCAAAGACCCCATGCTCGTGCCTGGGTAGAAGCTTCGTCTTGAGAAAATGCTCCTACTAACAATGGTCCTTCTTCCTGAAGCCGCTTTAATGTATTTTAAAGCATTTCCATCCGATCTTCTTAGCTTGATGAAATGAAAAGCTTCATTAAAGCCTTTCTTCATTTGTTCGGGAGCGCACCGATAAAATACGGTTCAAAATATCTCCTCGGCCAAGTGTGGATTATTGGCCCAGTCTCGTAAACCGCTTCCCCAATCCATTTCGGTAATTTTGAAATTTCTCGAAATCCTGGTGACACGTATAGATTGAAGCTAAAGCTCCAAAAGTATACCATTCCCCGTATTTCATTTGGATGACTTCCTGGTTTCATCCAAACTCGGGATACTTGCCGAGATATCAACCATTGTTTTTTTCCGGTTAATACCTTGTCTTGTAACTAGTTTCTCCCATTGCCTCGATATACCCGCATAGGAGAAATCTTAATCTCGTCGCTTGAACCTTAGATTTGCCTGTCTCGGGCCTAAGATTCAACTCTCCCTCTTTTACCCCGGAGGTCTTTGGGTTGACTTGAAGACTCGGGTTGTGACACCGGAGCTTCAACATTCGCTGATTTGTACACCTCGGGGGATGCATCACCGCAACACTTGTGATTATGGTACTTGAATCCATAACCTCCGGGTTAGAGCCCCGTACTCTCTCGGCCCCTTTTTGCACCGTAGGAGATGCGGCCTGGAAGAGAGGCCCTTGTAGTGCTAAGAACAATTGTCCTTGAGCGAACCGGCATGCTCGTATTTGACTAAAAACGGATTTACGGTCACTGTTGAAGTCGCCCGGAATTCGCATTGAGACATAACGTCCCAAAATCTCGCTTCTAGACTCTCCAGGTTTTCCCCGAGATGTCTTACTCGTTTAAGGACCTCGCAATCGAACGCGCGTCTTCCATCTCGTGTCAAGAAATCGCAAGAATATTTTCATGAGATTTTATAATGACAATATCATAATCATAATATTGACATTCAGCTTGCCATCTAAGTAATCGAGCCTTTTCTCGGTTTTGATTCAATTTTGTTTTTCGTAAAAGTCTTGACACTTGAATTATCAATTTTTAAAGTAAACTTTTTAGCCATAAAAATAGAGGCCATTTTTTAAAAGCCTTTCTTGCGCAAAGAATTCTTTCTCGTTAATATGCCACCGAGTTTGCTTCACTAGGGGTGAATAAACCGCAAAGATATCTGCATGGCACTTCCTCGCTTTGGTGTGACTTTCGTAAGAATCCGCCACCAATCATCACCGGCATCCGTGTAAAGAACTTAAATCCTCGTCTTGGGAATCGCAAGTTTTGGAAGCTTTTTACAAACTTCTTTAAGTTGCTTAATTCCTTCTTGATGTTCATCTTCCCATTTGAATATCGTGTCTTTTTTTAAGTAATGGGCTAAACACCTTCTCGTAGTATGCTAGATTGTTAATAAACATTCCAAAGAAAATTAACAACTCCTTAAAAACTCAAGTCGCTTCTTTCTTTTAGTGTATCCGAAATCCTCGTATCTTTTCCACAATATGATTCTCAGAAATAATTCCAGATTCATCGATTTCGATTCCGAGGAATTCAATCTGTTTTGTTGCGACATCGCCTTCTTTTCCGAAAGCACTAATCCTTTTTGTGACAAACATCCGGAAATATTTCCAAATGTTTGAGATGCTCCTTCATGTTCTTTGATGCGATTAGAATGTCGTCGATATACACGAACATGAAATCGAAATAATCTTTGAAAAGAATATCCATTTTTCTTTGATATATCCGGGGTGCGTTAGCCAATCCCATAGGCATCACGCCCAAATATAGTGTCCCCGTGGTGTAGAAAAGTCAGAACTTCTTACTTTCTTCCTCCATCTTAATCTGGTAGAATCCGGACTTGCAATCGAATTTTGAGAATATCTTGGCACCTTTGATGCGCTTAACCGGATGTTCTCTACTCGGGATATAGTATCCGTCGAACTCCAAAATGTTATTAATCCCTTTGTAGTTAATAACAAGTCTTCGCTTTCCTCTTTTGATTTCTCCATGGTTTCGACTAGGAATCCTGGATCTTTGTATGGAGAAACTCCTGGTGAAATTAACTTAAGGTCAAGATGTTCCTTTAAGTATCTTCTCGCATATCCCTACGATCCTCCCGGTTCATAAGGATTGGTTTGAATCTTACGAACTCGTACTCCTTTCCAGGTTTAACCTTTAAGGATGCTTTGAGCTCATTCTTATTCCACCATGCCAAAGGATCTTCATTGTAATTCCTTTGATCTTCTTTCTTGATATCCTCGAGTGATATTTGTTCCTCTATGGTTACATCACTCTGTGGATTCTCCATTAGACTCATCCATAATTCCGCAATGACTTCCGGTGACTCGTTCTTCTCCTTGTACTCAAATGAATACAAGTTATTATCCCATATCTTCCGATCCTTCGGATGGAACCAAATTGTCTATAGGATAATAAAGCTTCACCAAATTTTCTTCGATCCGCCATTTTTGGATTCCGAAGTTTGGCTTCATCACCACGCTTGCTGCGAAAATTAATGGGCATTTTTCTGTAAAATGCTTCCCGCAGTCTCTGAACAATAATCTTATGATCACATAAGGTTGTGAAAATAAGTCTTCTCGTCTCGTTCTCTTGTGTGAACCGCTTGAATGTTTGTAGGAAATTGTTTCCTAGCAAAATATCTGCACCTGTATCATGGAAATAGATTTCTGCTTGTTTAATTCCCCTGTTAAGGATAAGAATCCTTTTAGAGAAATCTCTTCCTGCAATAGCCGTAAATCTTCTCCAATTTCTTTAGGAAAAACATCCGGCTTTGCAAAGACATATTCCGGACTGAATCAATATAGGCGGCGAAATACTCGGCCTTGTATTCGACATATAACATTCCAATAGAAATGTATATGGAGAATGGACTAGTGGTCATCTCGATTCTCAGTATCTTTTATTAGCCACTGTGAACTCCATTCGGTCTTGTAATCTTTCCCAAGGTTTATGTTCCTCAAGAAATTCAATTCCTAGTATTAATTGTTCTCGGGATCTTTCCCCGCAACTCCCGTGATAGTAAGCTCAATTTCTCCTATCTTCAGGCTTCCTTGATACCTTCAACGATTGGTTGTTGGAGATAATATAGAACATCACAAGGAAAAATGTTATCCTTTTGAGTAATGTCGAATATTACTTCAACCTCTCGCCATCCTTCGACATTTCGATTCTCTCTGCTTTTTTTAAAAACATCGGGGATGCGCTTGAACAATCGTACTTGGTCTCCTTTCTTCCCAACGGCCGCTACTCACCATTCTCGTCTTGCTGAAAGACATCCTTCTGTGCTCAACTCTAAGACTCCGACTTTTGTTGAAGATCGGTTGATCTTGAATTATCATATCAATCTCCTTAATAGTTGGAGATTCAATGATTTCTCGTAACACTACCCTGGCAAAGTCCTCAAAGATTCTTGGGACTTCAATAAATTCCTTTCTCAAGAATACTTGAATGATGGGTATTCGAGAGAGCATAGGAAATCTTATATGTGATCGAGTAAGGCTGTTTCCTTCTTTCATCAAATCGATTCTTTTGAAATCTTGATGAAGGGTTAGGACTCTCTCTCAAGTCTCGATCTCCCGGATTGTATGCAATTCTAAGATAGACATTAAATGCTAATTTCCTCGCATACAAATTTCCTGAATCGCTCCAAGGCATGAATCCTTGAGATGTGAGATTCGCTTGTCAAAAATAGCAAGATTGAGTGGCGAATCTATTCCTTCCTTGAATGTTGCCTTAATAATGACTCTTATGGCTCCAATGTGAATCCATGAGAGTGTATTTGCAACTTCTCTTTTAACTCGCTTTTGATCTCCTGTATTTCTCTAATAGGGACCAACTGCATCTCGATCGTTACCTAGAAACTCCATCTAATGGCTAATTCTCCGTTGTTACCCCGTGAATAATTTGGTGTTTTCATTCACGAAACCCAATCTTATCCAATGCTTTTTCCATAGCTCCGATTGTAAATCCATCATAGACTTGAAGCTTTGGATCTTCCTTCATGATTCTCATAAGAGTTTTATGAGAAACCGTCGTATGAGAGAGGAATCGACATATCCTCCGATCGTTTCTTTGAAGAATTTCTTCTTCACTCGATTCTCGAGTTGGAGTCACTTCCATCATCGAGAATAAATCTCTTCTTCATGGATGCTTTCATCCGAGGGAATATCCTCGAATTGATACACCGTATTAAATCCCGATAATAGACAAACGCCTTCTTCGATTTCTCGGTGTGGCCTCGAACCGTCTCGACTCCTCGTTTTTGATTGTCCGGGCAATCCGTTGAGATATGCCCTCTTGCTCCGCATGTCCAAGAATTACGATCTTTGAAACTTTCATTAGCTCTAGTGTGAGCACGCCCGAAAGTTCTTCTCCCTGGATTTCGCTGCGTACTTGCTTGATTAGAACCTCGATGATGAGGCTCTCCTCCTACTTGGTCTTGGTCTTTGTCCCGATTTATAACCGGGCTTTTTGTTTTGACTTAACCTTCTAGGTCTCCATGAAGACCGCTTCTTTTGTTGTTGCTTCCTCGGCGGTATGGATGGCTTCTCTTCTTCTTCTTTGCCGCCTTGGTTGACCTCCCACAACTGTTGGAATATCATTATCCACGCAACATAGAGGAACCGCTTTGTTAATTCCTCTTAATCTCTTGTAATTCTGTCAGAGTCGCTTGATAGCACCATTCGGATAACTTGGCCTTTAGGAAAGACATTTTTCCTCGCCACGCTTTCTACTTCACTCCACCCTTGTATTCCCCGATAAGCATTTCTCTCCAGGGGACTCGGAATTTTGGCAAAGAATAGGCATGTCGAGCTTCTTTTTCCTCAATCTTGGATTTCCACCGGTATTCGGTGAACAACTTGATATATTCGTCAATATGACAAATATCCAAGAACTCAAGGCTATAGAGGGCTTGTTTATATTTCTTTCTTTTTCATCCTCTAATCCTCGAAATAACCCGTGCGATGAATTGGATTTTGAATAGTTTTGCCATACCATCGACAATTCCTTTAAGTGATTCCCCGATGTGACCGAACTTTTCGTACTAGCATCGGTCATATCCCGAGCAATCTTCACCGATCCTTCAAGACTCATTTCAAGGAGTAAAATGAATGAATCCTTTGTAAGATCGAGGGTTCTTTGAAATTTCTCATAGTCAAGCCCATTCATCAATGAGAACTTCTCTGTTTTTAAAATCGGGATGTCCAGATTTAACATCAACCCATACGGATGTATTGGGTCGAGGTGCGATCTTCCATAAGGCGTCGATAAACATTCGGCCTTCCGGTAGGTTGTCCGTTCCCGCAAGAGGTTTCGACCTCCTATCCCCTCAAAAGTGGATCACTCCCGGTCGTGAAATCCCCAAAGATGTGGCATCCTCTCGTCCCGAGTTCCATGATGTGAACCCGTATTTCTTCGACGTTAGGATTAATCGGTGGCGGTGGTGGAGGAATTGGTCTACCTTGTGGGTCATAGGTAACCAAAGCCGATTCCTCACTGCGTTCATCTTTAAATCTACAATACCTAATCCCGCCAAGGATTCTCGCCAGTCATGTAGATCTTTAAGATTCATCTTTTCAATATCCATCTTTTTAATTTTTGATGGATTTTCCTTTGATTAGAGCAATGATCTTCTCCTCATCCGTCATTTTTCGTATGACTTGGTTGGTTTCCCCTTTTGGTGTAAATAGTCTCGTCCCCAAAATCAATACGTTCCTTCCTCCGGATGAACTTGGCCTATCCTCCAGGTTCTTGACTCGTTTCTAAATATCATGAAGGAGTTCAAGAGTTTCCTTCGATATTTCACCATCGTCTCCATCCGGTTCGGATCCGATGAACTTGTCTTGGTAGATGAATATGGCGGTTACCATAATTCTACACCGTCTTCTCGATTTCTCTAAGATCTTCGGAGATCTTAGATTTATCTGAAGTATCTCGTTCACTTTGGTACTCCATCGGAATCATTGTTCGATGGGAATTTTCATGAAGCGTTTCTTGAAGGTTCATCAAGTGAACATATAAGTGCAGTTAAGCATCCGAATCGCTATAATATTCTCGCATTTTGCATTGCGCTTAAGGTTTCCCGTCGGCTCCTGCCTGTTCTTTTTCTTCATGTTGGTATTCCCAATATGAAACCTGGTCAAGGTGTTCTTGTGCATACATCGTCAATATTTGACGATATGTCCTGTAAGGGGTACATCTCGGACATCGGTCCGGATCCATAATCTCGGAGTAATTTCTCCTCACCAATTGTTAATTACATAAATATAATAAATTTAACTAAAAGTTCTTAATAAACCTAGGCTCTGATACCATTTTCAAGGATCGCAAGACCATGAGGAGTAAATGTAGATCAAACAATAAAATTTATGGCATAGGTGGTAAAGTGCAACAACTTTGAAGTTTAGAGGGTAAACTGTAAAACAACTTTCATATAGTCTAGGGGTAGATCTGTAATTTAAGGCAAAGTGTAAATTTTCGCATAGTTGGGAGGGTTAAGTGTAACGATTTAAAGTTCGTATGGTTAAGTGTAAAAATTCGAATAGTTTGGGGGGTTGAATGTTTTTATCCCTAGTATAAACACGACACCTATATTCGGAAGTGACTCTTCTACAAGGGAATGCCTCTTCTACAACGCCACATTTTTACAGCCGATGTGGCCTTCTACATAAATAGGTTTTTGTCTTTTTTGTTCCTTGATTTATCGGTTTTTAGTCTATATTTCACATTCCTGATTTTTTATTTTTTTATTCGTTTGATTTTTTTTTTCCGACAGATATTATGATGACAATGTTTTTGTTGGAGTAGGGTTATCTCAAATTTAGATAAAGATGAGTTATTTAGGCCACGATTGGATGTCAATGAGAATCCATTTTCGTTCCGCTAGAGAATTCTTTTTGACCAAACATGCGATTGTTTATGAAAATTTTCAGAAAATATACTATTCTCTCACTTTCACTTTTTCTCTTATCAATCACATCTACACATTTTTTCACAAAAAACTAATCATTATTACACATTCTCCCACAAATTTCACTATTCACCTACCCACACATTTCTAACTACCAATCACATTCAATCATTATTTTACTTTTTTTAAATCAAATCAACTATCGTCATTACTTTTTCATCTCACGTCCAATCACTCTCTCAAAATTCAACTTTTTTTTTCCAAAATTTTTTCACTACTATTCTCTAGCAAAATGAAAATATATACAATCGCGCCCTTAGAAATTGGAAGATGGAAGGGCGAATTATTTTGGGCTAAGAAATAAAAAAGAGTTTTCGGTGGAATAATAATTGCTTAATAATTGCTTTGTTTCTATTGATTCTTCTCAATTTGATTTGGTGTATTACAAAATGAGCAAGACACTTGTATTTATACTAAGATTAGATTTATTTGATCTAATGGCTATTGTTTAATCTAATGGCTATTGTCATCCAATAGAATTTTCTTCTAAAATACATTCTACAAGCTTTTTTTAAACGCTTTTTTTAAACTAATATATTTATATATATGAATTTTCAAAGATTTTTCTTTTCTATAAAAACTACACCATATTGTCCCTTCTAAAGGGTCAAGAAATGTTACGCGGCAGATGTGGGCTCATATTGTCCCTTCTAAAGGGTCAAGAAGTGTTATTGGTTCGGCAGATGTGGGCTCATATTGTCCCTTCTAAAGGGTCAAGAAGTGTTATTGGTTCGGCAGATGTCAAGAAGTGTTATTGGTTCGGCCGATGTACACGCTTCTTCATAGTTAAATAGGTTTGTTTTTCCTTTTATAATTTCTGATTTTGAATATAATTTTATGATTTATGGGAATTGATGAGTAATATACTGATTTTTGATTTTCTATTATTTTTTTCCAAATTTTTAGGTTCTTTTTTGTAGGTACTATTTTGACATGGTGGGAAAGAAATCATTTTAATCTTTTTAGTATTTTGGTTGGAGATGGAATATTTAGAAATTGGGAAATGGAATATGGATTATTTTATTTATAGGAAGAGGATGTTATTTAGGCTAAAAAACAAATAGAGCTTTTGGTGTAACAATAATTACTTCTATTGATTTTTCTCAAATTTAGCTTGTTAAAAAATGAGCATGACATCCATATTTATACTAAGGCTATACTAAGACCAAGTTCCTAATTAATGGCTAGGATTTAATTGATCTAATGGCTATTATTCAACCACTAGAATTATCTTTTAAAATATTAGTTACTTAGAAGTTTCTACAATCTTTCTTCAACTAATATCTAAGATTTTTATTTTAGACATTTCTAGAAAAAAAAATTATAACATGAGTCATTTGGGTTTGGACTCTTATTTTACCATTTGACTCAAAAATATATTTTCAAGCCCAATATTATTTGGATTCAAATCAAGTTTAATTCCAATAATTTTGTATTACTATTTTAATATAAGCGTGACACTTGACTATTGGTAAACAGACTATCGACAAATGTAGTATCTGTGCAAGTAAAACAATTTAAATGGAAAAATTAGATTTACACAACGTTTTCTTTGTCAAAGTGCTTGCTTTGCCCATGACTGCTTGATGTTCTTTTATCATCGCCTGTATTGTTTTGGGCTTAAGCACCCATCAATCTTGGTCAAGATGTAAAACTTCTGCTACACTAGATAATGAAATTTTGAGCATCGAAAATGCTGAAATTTAATCTGCTACACTAGTATTTACTCGCACGCCACTCTATCGTCAAGTGGTTGCGACATTAGAGCTAGATTAAATTCTAGTCACTTATACTTGCTTATGAGTTCGGCTACATCACTTATAAGGAAGTGTTTGCAAACTCTAAAAAAAGTGATAGGTTTTTCACGTAGAAACTGAGTATCACTTAATTATGGACCAATTAAGAAAATGGAAAAGCAAAGAGACGATGATATAATTATGTTCACAGCAAAAAGGAATGGAGAGAGTGTTTTAGAGAAGAATAAACAACCCGCCAACCCGCGTTAGAAGGATGTATTGAGTCCCAGAAAAATGAGTGCTTTGGATTTTCACACACTTCATATTTCTTATTTCCATTTTTGTCAACCAATCCACAGTCTTCACCCTTCAAACCAACGCAGCATGGTCTTAATTTATTGGATAAATTTCCTACAACGAAAAAGAAAAAAAAAAAAAAATTAAATTAGGATGTCAAAAATATTTTCGTGGAATTTTGTTGTGTCTAATACATTAAGAGCATATTATAAGAACAATAAGATAAAGGATAATTACAAAAACTACCTCATTAGGATTCATACCTAATAATTTATGAAAACACCACAAGATTAACTATTTAACAAGAATGTCAAGTGACTACGTCAAATATGTTTTCCACGGTTTTAATAATGACAAGGAAAAAAAGAAAACACCCATCAATAATTCAGCAAACATTAGCATTATGCATACACTGTCGATGACGACATGTTACCACAACCAATGGTAATAAACTTTATAACTGTATGTGTGTCTGGCCTCAACTATATGTTACAACAACTGTGTCGCCAATTATCATCCGTGATAACTTAACAGCAATCTTGTCACAATCAAATTTTGTAGAAATTGTTATTTTTCTTATTATCATTTAAACACATATATATAAAAACAATTTAATAATTATATATACCTATATATATATATATACATATAAAGGTTTATGTAAAATTGGAGCCCCTAAAAATCGAGGGTCCTAGGTTGTTGCCTTCGGTGACTACCCCCAAGGCCAGCCCTGTATTGGGGCACATATCAATTGAATAGAAAGCCTCTTCCCCCAAGTAGACCTGGCCACGGTTCTGGAACCGCCGGTTCCGGTTCCGGTTCCTCCAAATTGAGGAACCGGAACCAGAACCTTATGCTCACGGTTCCGATTCCAAAACCGGAACCGCCGATTCCGGTTCCAAACCGGAACACGGTTCCTATACGGTTCGATTTCGGTTAAACCGGAACCTTTTGTTTTTAATTTTATTTAGATAAAATGTTTAGCAATTTAGTTTAAAATAAAAAGAAAAAGGAAAAAAAAAAACGCGAGCGTGATTCATCTAAAATATTTCCATCAGAGCTAAACGTTTGCTCTACTTCAACAGTTGAAATGGGGCATGCCAAAACCTCTTTTGCGATGATTGAGATGATTGTATAAGGTTGAGTTCTTTGTGACCACCATTTCAAAATATCAAAGTCTTCAATATCTATTTCACTAAACTCGAAAGAAGTAGTTAAATAATTCTCAAGCTCTACATTTGAGCTAGAGGAACCCTTGGATGTTTACTTTTTTCCCTAAGTAATCGTTGTGCAATATTAAAAATATCAAAATAAACATTTTACATTTCTTCTAGAATGTATTTACCAAAACAAGATTGTTGGTTTTAACCTTAAAAAAAAGGGTTCCATATACGGTTCTAACCGACGGTTAAAACCGCCGGTTCCACGGTTTTTGAGACCTAGGAACCGGAACCGGAACCGATCTACACGGTTCCGGTTCCGGTTTTGGAACCATTGACCACGGTTATGGTTTAGAAACCATTGACCACGGTTCCGATTCTGGTTTGGAACCCGGTTTCTGTTCCATTTGGCCAGGTCTACCCCCAAGACCGAGAAGCACCTTTTTCAAATAAAATTAACTACTCAGATAAGTCAAAATGGACAATATGATATCATTGGGCAAAAATATAGCCATCTCCCACTAGACCACTTTCTTCTTTTAGTTGGCTTAAATAGCAATTTAGCCTTTTACGTTTCTAGAATTGTTGAAATGGCAAACCAAATGATGTGGATAATAAAATTTGGTGACATGGTGCTTACTTGACAACAAATTGGATGACAAGAGGAAAGCTGACAATCATGTGTAGGTGTATTGTGACTTATTAGTAAGGGCCAAATCACTTCTCCGAAAATGCGCTTTTTTCAGGATAAAATACTGAGAACACTCAAAGGACTGAGGACACTCAAAGGTAGATCTAGCAAAATTGGCCTGACCTGACCAATCCGCATATAAAATTGGATTGAGCTTCATTTTTAGAGGCACGTAAAGGACCAATACTACTTTGGCCCGACCCAAACGAGGCCCAACAGGCCCAAACGACCCAACCAAAAATACACGTGTCGGCTAGGTAGGACCACAAGAAATGTGGAGTGATGAAATTTCGGTCCGACCCTGCCCGACCCAACTCATTGCTAGCTCTAGCTAAAATGGACAATGCTTATTGGGTGGGCGCTAACAATAGTACCTATTGGGCGAATCAAGCCATCCTTTGTCAGTTGTCACATCACATGATATATGTAAAAATAAATTTTATTTTCTTGCTTCATACCTGGAGGGTTTTGCTTTGTTTTCAGGGCTGAGAGGAAAGCAGTATAGAGGTCAAGATATATGAAGACTGGAGCAGCAGATTCATTGTTTAATGCCCCAATACTCTGCTTGAGCAGTTGGTTATGGAACTGTGAAAAATTATTTTGTGCTGCATTGCAATTTGCATATGAAGATGAGGCAGTATTTACAGGCAAGCAGCCCAGTGGTTCAATCCCTGTGATGCCTATTTTCTTGATTCCAAATCCTTTTATCCTCTTAAGATTCAACATTAGCTGATTAATCACAGATCTTGTGAATCCTGGCAGATCCTGTTTCAGGAAATTAGATGGTAAAAATTAGTTGTGTTGATTTTGAGATTTAATTTACAAAGAATTATTAAACATATATAATATATGATGAAAATGCTTTACTTGTGTAACTATGTATATTGTAATTTGTATTTATTTATAGATTCTTTTAGCACAATGATATATTTTCTGCATCCCGAAATAGTTGCCCGATAAATGTTATTGATTAGTTATTTAGCTGAAACTCAATAATAAATAATTTAGCTAAATTTTTTTATTGAAGAATTTAGGGGGACTACTAAATATTTTCAGGAGACTACTAATATTTTTAGGAGAAAAGAATTAATATTTGTATGGGGAATTACTAATACTTTTTACGAGAAAAACTAATATTTTTCAGGAAGTATTACTATAATACTTTTAATTGGAAATCATAATATTTTTCAAGATGACTACTAATACGGTTTAGGGGGATTACTTATAATTTTGAGGGAAAAAATTAATATTTTTCATGAAGACTACTAAAAGTATTGTGTTAAGGGGTTACTAATACTTTTCAAAGGTACTACTAATATTTTCAGAGGAAACCTAATATTTTTAATGGCAGTGATACTATGTCACTGCCTAACACTTCTCAATGGGACAATTAATATATTTTAGGTGGATTACTAATATTTTTGAGGGAAAAATCAATATTTATCATTAGGACTACTAAAAATATTGTTCAATTGGATTATTAATACTTTCCAAAGGCACTATTAATACTTTTTGGGGAAAAAGCTAATACTTTTAACGGCACTAATGATACTATGTCACTACCTAAAATTACAAAAATATCACTGGTCCAGAGATCCCATAGCACCATACCAGAATATTAAAAAAATGTCACCGCGTTCAAAATCACAAAAATGCCACCACATTTTCATAAATACAAAAATGCAACCGCCCTTTTGTAATCGGGTCATATTAGGATCCATTTAACGAATTTGAACCCGTTTGACCATCTGCCAGAAGTTTTTGTCAAAAAATTAAAGTTATTAATTTGACTTCTTAATTTAAATAAAGGGAAGGGCTTAATTGCCGTTTTGGTCCTACAAATATAAGGAGGTGGCATATTTAGTCTTGTAATTATTGTGTGTAGCAATTTTGGTCCTGTATGTATTAAAAATTGGTATATTTGGTCCACTAAGTATGTTATGTAGCAATGTTGGTCCCGCAAATTTTATATTTTTTCAATTTTGGTCCCATGAATTCTGAGTTCGTGCAATTTTGGTCCTCAAATGATAAAATATGACTTACCCATTTGGGACCAAAATTGCACAAAAATAAAATATATCGGACCCAAATTCCACAAAAATGAAAATTCACGGGACTAAAATTGATACATAGCATACTTAAAGGACCAAATATGCCACCACTTTGAATTTATAGGACCAAAATTGCTACATAAGATACTTACAGGACTAAATATGCCACCCCCTTATACTTACAGGACCAAAATTACAATTAAGCCTAAAGGGAAGCAATAATTTTGGAATACAGGCCTAGTATGTCTCAGTATCTAGGGATAATTACAAAAATTACCCCCAAAATTTGAGCTAATAACAACAAAAACTCAAGAGGTTTTTGAAAATTACAAAGCTTCTTTAAAGTGTGATTTTGTATTACAGCTTGGCCCTTCATGAACAAAATATTTCAAACACCCCCCTCACATATGTAAAAATATTACAGTTATCTATTTATATTTAAGATAGAATCAAACCTTAATGGGCTTTTTGTAATTCTGAAATTTCTGCGGTATTTTTTTTTTGTAATTGCCCCAGACATTAGGCTGGTTTTTGCAAGTCTCCCTAGTATATATTACTTAGAGTATTCAAGCTCTGAAAAGAATTTCGGTGTTAATTAGTAGTTAATACAAGCTTAATTTCCTAATAATTACATAAATGACCTATAGATGAACAATAAGAATGAAAATCGATAAACAAATTGATTGAGTTCAAGAAGCATTAGCAAAAAAAAAATCAAATTATTTTGGTCAAAATCCCCACCCACCCCACCCCATACCCAATAAATGAAAAAAAAAATCTAAAAAACAATTTTGCCCTTAGTTAGTTTCAACATATATAACCTAATTTGCCCTTTCTTGTTTAGGGTATGTACCTCAAAATATAGTTAGCCTATCCAACAAATACAATTATGATTAGTTCAACAACTTTACCTCAAATCTGCCATTGTTGGCTAGATAAGCAGAATAGTCATTGCCTGCCAGCGACACAAGGGCAAACGCGGCGAACTAAGATTTTGAATCGTGTACACGTTGTTATTGATAAGTTGTTGGAAGAAATCGATCTGTGTAGTCATGTTTGGTTGATCAACCAAAGTTTTGAACACTCCTGTTCCTCCATGAGCAAAGTTGATCCCGTATCGTGTCGTGCTCGTGTTGAAATTCTTGAGCTGGTATGGCCATGGGGATCTTATACCAACAAATGAAGCTGCAAATTAAATGTGTGTAGGTTAATTAGGGAATGAGATCTCCTATTTCGCTTTTCCCTGTTCGATTCCATATTCCATATATTTGATGAATGACACATGTATAATTGTGACACGTGTCATTCATTGGAATAGGGAGTGGAACATGAAATCTCACTCGATCTGTTAATGAGGCATGAAGCTCAATAATTTTGTTAAACCTCAAGTAAGAAAACAGAATTTGAGGGAAACATTGAAAAGTGTTGTATGCTAGGGAGTATTTTTTATTTATTACCAAATTGATTTATGATATATACGCACCTTTCACACCGGATGAGATCTTCTATTCCAAAACCGTGTTTTATCTCTTATTCCAACCGTGTGGATGATTGACACGTGTATTACACCTACCATGTTAATTTTCAAGCATAAATCAAGCGAAATTGTAGGGTTCTAATATGGTAAGTGTAATACACGTGTCAATCATCCACACGGTTGGAATAGGAGATGAAACACGGTTTTGGAATAGAAGATCCCATCCGCTTTTCCACACACATAGAGAGAGAGAGAAAGAGATGTATATTCAATTGTGTAGGTGTACATGTTCTAAAACTTTTGCCTCTTGCATATCATGATTTAATATAATTTTCTTAAAAAAATAAATAAATGGATTGCATGCATAAGTACATCAAGTTATCAACAGTAGTAATTAATATATGTGCATTTAATGGCCACAAACAAATACATGATTTTAGTAATATGGTACCTTAATTCAAAGTTCGTAATTACAAAATCGATCCAATTAAGAATGCATCAAAAAGAAAATAAGTGTGTGTAATTATGGTATTCGCAACAGAAAAAAAAAAAAATCACAAGTTTTTGGAGATAATTAAAAAAAAATGCATACCTATATAATCTGTAAGAACACGACCATCAGAAAATCTTCCAGATGGTTTTCCAGGGAAAGTGATCCCATATGGCTGTTTCCATGATTTTGAAACGGAACTAGGCAGGTTGCCTGTGTCAGCGTACGAGTCCCCGAATACGAACAACTTCATTACTACTGCTTTATTCTTCTCATTATCCCTTTCTTCAACAAATCCATTTCCAGGAATATTACTTGCTTCTGCATAATTATGTATAAATCAATTTAAAGTTTTTAATTTGGTTGAAGAAAAGTGTGAAGTAGGTTAGGTACCTGTTGAAAGAAAAGGTAAAGACAGGAGGAGGCAGATGATGATGGACAAGAATCTCCAATGCTCCATTTTAACTGCTCAAAAGACATGAGCAAAAACCTTCAATATATATAGAGAAACAAAGAGGGGGACTCGATTGGATATGCTCTCATTTTTTAATTTTTTTTCATTTTACTAGAGAAAAGTAGTAAAAGAAAAAATTAAATGAAATTTGAGAGTATGATTGGATATGAAATGCAAAAGTAATGAAAACATTGAGTATCAATTCTATTTTTTTTTTTTTTTTTTTTGTAATGATTGATGCCAAAAGCAAAAAAGTAAAAATAATTTGGATACCAATACCTAAATTATCCCATATAATAAATTATATATCTTAGTTTGAGGGAAAAAAGTGTATATATTTATAGTTTCGATATCACAAAATGTGTCATTCATTTAGTTTGAGGGAGGAAAGTGAAGTTTTCCATATAATGAAAATGATATATTTCATTTTCTTTGTTATTGTCTTTTTTGAGTTGCCATCACCGCTTGACCAATCTTAGACTTGAACCAAGGACCACATCCACAAGGGCTCATTGGGGGGTGGAGCCAAGACTTGTTGTAAAGCCAATAGTGAAAAATTGTTCCTTTAGATAGTCGAATATTAATAAAGATTTAAGATTTCACTATTGTTCCAAGCACACAACGTTCATTTTTATTGCTTGATGTGTTGCTCTTCAATTCGTTAAGCTTATGCCTGCATCAAATAGTATTCATCATATACCAGTTTAAGCTCCATAAACCATGTTGTTCAGACATGATCCACATTGCATAAACGACATCACACAAATTCATCAAAAGATCGAATTGTTGACACAACAGATAATCACGTTCCACGCCCAGCAACTATAATACTCTGTACTTTTGAAGTACAATGTTTAATACACGTATTATGATTATCCGTGTAATACTTGTCGAATAATACTTAGTTTTAATATTTTTTTTGTAATATTTAAATAATCCAAAAATAATTTATAAATATTAATTAAGTACAACATAACTTATAAAATAGAACATTAATAATTTATAAATACACTAATTATTAATTATTAAATAATTATTTTTTAATTAATGCCATAATTGTTAATTAATTAAATAGTATAAATTTATATAGTCTAATCATTAGTATATATATGGTTTCTATAAAAAATAATATCAAATAAGACGTATTTTCACTTCTGAATATTTCATTTACGTTCGTATTATATTTAACTTATCCGTATGTTAACAAATCAATGTATTTATCATTTTCGTACTTTTTCAGTTTGTTAACTATAATTTTTCACAAATATTAATAATATATATACTCGTACGTACCAATCGATGATTTATTTTTGTCTTGTGTTTAACTAACTAAGTCTCATTCCAAAGTCTTCACAAAGTTTATTAAACATTATTTGCACAATATATTAATAACTAAATAATTATTCATGGAAATTTCACTTGTCATCATCTCTTTTCTATGGAAATTTGTCAGTTTTTTGGAGTATATTATCATGAAATTAAATGGCAATTGTATATAAATTGACAACATCGCACAAGATAACCACAAAATAATATAATATCACAAACTCAAAAAGAAAAATATTACAACATCAACCAACCTCAGAGCAATACAAATACATTCACCACAACTTGTCATGATAACATAAAACTCCTCGTCAAACCACAACAACCACTCTTTAACTACTAGTACTGAATTCAAATCACACAGCCTCTCATAGTGAAATACCCAACTGAAACTTTGTCAACATTTATTCAAATTATTTGAAAGGTTTGGAGATAAAATGTGAATGAGAGAAAGGAGTTTTTCAGGGGAACATATGCCGGAGGATATTTCCAGCATGCCCTATACTGTTATTCAGAGTCCCCTCATCATTTTGCAGCAGGCGGCGCGTTGCTTCACATTTTTTGCTGCTTGCGATGATGGCTATCACAACAAAAATCAAAATGTATGTGTAATACTTAATGCCTCTAGTGGCCATGCTTTCTTCTCACAAATTATTTGATGAGTACTAAAGAAAGAAAACAAAAAATATAATGGAAGTTGCTTTCCTTTTCTATTTGAGAGAAAATATATAGGACTTATTCTAGTTTGGTGATGGAGAAATATTGGTGCATTTTCTGTGGTATTTATAGTCACGATAGCAGTTCAATTTTTCTTTAATTTTTTGACTACATATATGTTAGTTAGCAAATTCTGATATTGCAGCTGTTTTTTGAAACAATTTTCTAAATTCAAATAATGATGACTGAACGTCAATGAATTAGACTCTTAATTAATTATATATATACATAATAATAATATATGTAACAAACTAGCACGTTCTGATATGATGATTAGTGGTCCATTAATAAATTAAATCTCCAAAGATATGTGAATAAAGTCGATCGCACGTCTCCCTACTCTGACGACTAGTCTTCTTCCCTTGCGTGTTCCTCCATCAATTTCCATTATATATGTTTAGAATAGAAGATATTGTGTGGTTTAGATTAGATATGGGACAATGTTTTAAAAATAATTATATGGGATAATTTCAGAACTGGCAAAATTGTATTTTTGGTCCGTTAAGTTGGTTCGATTTCGCTTTTAGTCCTTTAATTTTTATGGGTTGCGTTTGGCAAACTCTAACTTTTCTAAACCTGCACATTTAGTCCGATTTCAAAATTTTGGGGATATCTTATCCCTAAAATGCTGAGTTTGGCCATTTTTCCTTGAAAGGACTATTTTGCCCTTTTTTTGGAAAATTAAAATTAAAGAAAAAATAGAAAAACAATAATAAATTAAATAAAAAAATAAATAAAAAAACTTAAATTAAATTAAATAAAATGGTCGAAACATATATTTTTATATTTTTCAACATTAAATAAAAATAGAAAATAAAAATAATAGAAATTTATTTTCTTTTTTTTCATTTTTCGTCTTTTTGTTTTTTATTTTTTTTTAATTTTTATTTATATTAGAAAATTGTAAATAGATATTAGGGGTGTGCACGGGACTTGGAGATCACCGAACCCGAACCGATATCCGAACCGAAAAATATCCAAACTGAAAATATCCGTTGACTTTTTGACTTTCTCCGAACCGAACCGTCCCGAAAATTTACATGGTACGGTTCTGGAGATTTTTCAAATATCCGTACCGAGAACCGTACCGAACCATACCGAACCGTACCGAACCGAATATCCGAAACTAGAACTGATTTTCAAATAATTTTTATATATACATATATAATGTTTTTATCTTATTTATATTTTGATATTGAGTTAACTAAACATTCCTTTGAAATTCAATACTATATAATACTAAAAATTATCAAATTAAAAATTTGACATATTTTATCAATATATCAAATGAATAATTCAATATATATTTAATTCACTAATAGTTACGTCATATACTCATATTAGTTTATTTAAATGAACCAATAAATCAAATTATAAAAATCATATTTAATTTGTAGAAAATGTATAAATTTGATGATATTTTACTTATCATGGATCATAACTACACTCATCCTCTAATCAAGAAAATTAATTGAGTTAAAATTAGTTAAATGATTAGTACATTGCACATAAATTATAGCAATCGGCTAACCAAGAAATTAAGAAAGTTTGAGGCTATGGATTTTTGTTTCATATTAGTTTATCAAAGTTATTAATCAATTATATTTTTCCTAAGTCAAGAATCCATGACAATGTGCCAAGATTATAGAATATTATTGTGTAAAAGAGGCTACTAAATTTTTCATTCTTTGAGATTCTACACTTTTAGTACTATTACGAATAACATAATATCTTAAACATATTATGTTAAAATCCAAAAATAATAATCAATACTTTTAACTATAAATTAGATAGAAACGAATTAAAAGTTAAATTGATATTAAACTAATATGTAGTATATATAGTCTATATCATGAAAGAAATATTTATAATTATAATATTAAAAACTTAGCACTTAAATATGAATTAAAGAAATTTTATATATAAGTTAAATATAAAATATCAAAAAGTTAAACTCATATAATACTAATAGTTTTAGTGTGTATTTTTGAAATTGCACTAAAAAAAAGCTTGAAAGTATAACCAATTAATGATTTTTACACTGGCTTTCTTTTCACATTTTTTGTGTGTTTTATTTGTGTAATATTGGAATCTTCGTTTTTCCGAACCGTCCCGAACCATTCCGTACCTTCCCATTAGAATCGAATCTTCGTACCAAACGGTACCGAACTTTCGGGACGGTTCGGGACGGAGGTTTTTTTTGTGGTTCAGTTCTGGAGATTTAATTTTGGGATCTCCAAACTTCGGGACGGTTCTGGATATTTCTAAATCTCCGTACCGGACCGGACCGTGCACACCCCTAATAGATATATATTTTTCAAGTTTTATTGTTTTTATTTTTTCTTTAATTTTAATTTACAGTGAAAATTGTAAGTCTATATTTTTTCTTTTTTTTTGTTTTCTATTTTTCTTTAATTTTAATTTACGGTTGAAAATTACTGATATATATGTTTTTCTGGTTTTCTGTTTTTTTATATTTTTACATATAGTTGAAAATTGTAAATACATATTTTTTCTGTTTGTTTTTCATTTTATTTTTTTTAATTTTAATTACAGTCAAAAATTATAAATATATGTTCATATTATTTTTATTAAATTAAATTAAAAAAATTCGAACATATATTTTTATATTTTTCAACATTAAATAAAAATAGAAAATAAAAATAATAGAATTTTTTTTTTTAATTTTTCGTCTTTTTGTTTTTTATTTTTTTAATTTTTATTTATAGTAGAAAATTGTAAATAGATATATATATTTTTCTAGTTTTATTGTTTTTATTTTTTCTTTAATTTTAATTTACGGTGAAAATTGTAAGTTTATATTTTTTTGTTTTCTATTTTTCTTTAATTTTAATTTACGGTTGAAAATTACTGATATATATGTTTTTCTGGTTTTCTATTTTTTATATTTTTACATAGAGTTGAAAATTGTAAATACATATTTTTTCTGTTTGTTTTTTATTTTATTTTTTTAATTTTATTTACAGTTGAAAATTAGAAATATATGTTCATATTATTTTTATTAAATTAAATTAAAAAAAACTCGAACATATATTTTATATTTTTCAATTTTAAATAAAAATTATGGAAAATTAGAAAAACAAAAAAGTACATTATTTTCTTTTTCTTTTGGTTTTTCTATTTCTTCTATTTCTATTTTTCTTTAATTTCAATTTACAGTTGAAAATTATAGATATATATTTTTTTTCGTTTCTATTTTTTAAATTTTTATATATAGTTGAAAATTGTGATACATGTTTTTCTATTTTGTTTCATTTTTTTTTAATTTTATTTATAATTGAAAATTATAAATATATGTTCAGATTATTTTATTTAAATACAATTAAAAAAAAGTCCAACATATATTTTATATTTGTCAACTTTATATAAAATCATAAATATATGTTCACATTTTTTCTTTAATTAATTCAATCTTATATTTACTTTTATTATTTAATTTTATTGAGATATTACACAAGTTATGTGATATGCACATGACCAAGGTTTTCATCCAAAAAAGGAGGCAAAATAGCCATTTTATGAAAAAATGACCTAACTCAGCATTTTAGGAATAGAATATCCCCGAAATTTTGAAATCGGACTAAATGTGCAGGTTTAGAAAAGTTAGTGTTTGCCAAACGCAACCCATAAAAATTAAAGGACTAAAAGCGAAATCGAGCCAACTTAACGGACCAAAAAAACAATTTTGTCTTTCAGAACTAGTACCCCAACTTGACCTACTTTTGACGTTACATTTTTTAATCAGTGTTACTACTTAACATTAGTTGACCGTCAATGACTAACTGATTGATTTGGAATTGTAGGTTTGGAGGTGAGAAACTCTAACCAACCGGTTACAATATCTATTTCAGTTCCAAAAGCCAAAATGCACAAGCTTCTCCCCCCAAATGGATCCCAAACCCTAATTCCTTAATTTGAAAGCCTAATTCAATCTTACCCCCAAATTGACCTAAATCTTTACTCCCAAATTGGTTCCTAATTGATTCGGAATCCCCAAATTGGTTACCTAGTGAAGAGCTTAATGAAGTTTTATTGTTGGGAAGAAAAATAAGGTGTGGAGGTTTTGGGTGCTGTCTCAGTGATGAGAAATTTGTTAATGCTGCAGGTTCATTTATGCACAATGTTGTGCAGAAGGATATGGGAAGTATATATTGTTGCCCAAAGTGCAATCATTTCTACCCCAAAATGGGTGGGTGTGTGAGACCCCGAATTTTAACGTGAGATTCGGTGTTATGTAGTGATTATTTATTTGGCTATGTATCACAAACCTATTATTAATGAAACTCGACTCTATTTTTATTTATTCCTTCCAACGTCAATTACGCATTTCGCATTTTTAGAGCTTAGCAATTTTATATTCTTCCTCTAGTATTAATACTTGATCGAATGACTACTACTTTAGGAATATTAGACCTCCAACAATTTAGGAGTACATTCCAATCCTTATCCTAATATTTCATCTTATTCTATAATTCATCCCAACCAATTTCCCAATCAATTTTTTTTTAAAAAAAATTATTTTTTTATATTTTTAAAAATTTCGAAAATTACCATAAATGGGGAGGTTGTTTCATATTCTTTTCAAGACCTACAATTATATATGTATATATATATATATTTACATATATATATATATATATATTTTTCTCAACTTTTGGTCACATGCTTAAAGGATGGACAAACTTTTCTTTCAACCAAATTCTAATAAATAAAAATACCAACACCATGATTATTATTCCCTCCAACTTTTGGCTCCTTGTCTTAGGGAATCAATCATTTTTGTTATTTTTTTCTTTATCTACCAATATTATTCATTTCATAATTATCATAAAAACACAAGACTTGCTTCCATTTTCCTCTCTAAAGGATCAAATTCTTCAAGCATAAGGTAAGAATATCTTCATTTCTCCCAACTCTATTTTTCTTCTCCAATCCTCAACCTTATACCTTCACCATTTAATGATGTTGAATCCTTCTTGTTGAGGTACTCCTAGAGAAAATTCTTGAAGAATTAGAGACCTAGATTTGACTACAAGCTTGAAGAGGAAATTCAAGATTACATATTATTAAGGTGAGAAAATTATGGTTTTAGTATTTTTCTCTTGACAACATGAAGAATTAATTTTTGACTCAAGAATATAAATTTTTGGAGTTTAGGGGCTGACCTACATCATCTCAAGTGGAGGTTAGAGGCTTGAAGGAAAATTTCCATTTTTGAGACTACTTGAAGATATTAAGGTGAGTAGTAACCATTTGGTACTAGTATATTTTCTTTAGACTTGAGACTTTAATTTTAACACCAAAATATGGTTTGGATACCATTTAGGGGCTGATCTTCAAGAGTTTTAGTCAAGAAGTTGATTCAAGGAAGAAGACCACATTTTAGATCAACCCGAGAAACTACTACGAGGTGGGTGGAAAAATTCTTTCAACTTCTAGGTGTTTTAAATTGAAAATATGCATGTAGTATTTTGTTATTGAGCACTTGAGATATATATTATGTATTGCATGCTATTTTCTTGTATCAAGTTGGAAAAATTCTCAAGTGTTGCTCAAAAATGTGATTTATCGAAAAATAGGGCATACATGCACATTTTATTGTTATACTTGATGAAATTTTGTATGAGAAGGATATGTATGTGTATGACTCTTGAAATCTATGTTTTGAATGATTTATAACCTGGACAAGTCGAGCATAATTGATTAAATTTCAACTTTTGGACTTAAAATGCAAAAATGGAAAGTTGGTGGACTTAATTGCAAGAAAAATAAAATTTAAGGGACCCCTCTGTAATTTTCGATTTTGGGACTGAACTCAGGTTCAAAAATTATGTTTTGATATTTTAATAAAGTTTTAAGAGTTTTTAGATAAATAAAATCAACCCTTGAAAGCCCAAGGACTAGATTGTAAAATTTGAGAAGTTTAGGGGCTATTTTGCAAATTTCGAAACTGTACCAGACCCTAATTTTGAAATTTGAAATTTTAACTCTTAAGGGACTGTAAATAACATATTTTAAGTGTATTCCAAAAATCCAAGTGTTTAGAGTTTGGAAAGTAATTTTATAAAAGTTGAAGGACTAAAGTGTAAAAGATTAAACTTGAGGACCCAAATGAAATTTCCAGGACTTATGCAGCCCATGCACCTGGAAATACTAATTTAACTATAACATAATTATATTTTGGACCCAAGGTTCAAATTTCATAACAATTGGACCCCTAAAAGCCTTAAAGGCAATTATTTCAAAATGGGACAAAAATGAGATTTTCAAAAGTTAAGGGACCTATACTTATAGCGTTTTAAAACTGTTTTTGTTCCAATATCCCACTAACCTTAGTGACATTTTCCAACTGGAATCACATTAAAAGCCCTCCCGGTTTGTGAGTTCCGATTATTTTAAACTTAAGGCCCGAAATGACAATTTTAACAAATTTGGGGCCAATGTGAGAATTTTATAAAAACTCGACCTCAAAACTTTAAAAACCTGAATCTCTGAACAATTTAGAGATTTTAGGAACTGACCTCATAATTTTTCAAGGTCGGGATATTTATTTATTCAATTTTTAACCCCAAAAGTATTGGTTTTTACAAAACGGGGCTAATTGTAAATTTTTCTTTTTATCAAGGACTTAACTTAAATTATTTTTCATTTACTAAAACAGCCCTGGACCCTCTGACTTTAATTATTAATTAAAATATTTTATTTTCTCAAAAACTACTTGACTTATCGGATCGTCTTGACCGATTAAAACCCAATCGCGGGGTGACTTCCTCGTGTTGCGATTTCGAATCTATAACGGACTTATGTTCCACCTAATCTTTCAAGATATGGAAGATTGCTTATCCTCCCGATAATCATCTTCATCCAAATAACTCCACCAACGCCATAATTACTTTACGCAAATTTTCAAAACTTTTTATGAATCGCTTCAATCAATATACTCATTGCCTGGTTGACTACCCGAACGTGTACTTAATTTCTTGCTGAGTCAACTTGGTGTGTCGAGCTCACGACCGGAATGGATACGTCGGGGGATGGAACCGGCAGCTCGGCCGCTATTCCACTCTTCCTACCCCATCGCCCTAATCCCGCAACCGAGGGACGGAGTTTGTCCAAGGGAAGCGGGTCGTAGTACTTGAGGTATAATCATGATTATGACGAATCCGAGCCTTGCTAGCTCCAACGTGGATTTTGTCTTTGCCTATGGAGCGATAAGGTGACAGTCTTGGACCATCATGAACGGGGAGTTACAAGGAAGAACAAAGGAATCGCTGTCTGATCCACACGATTACGAGTTGAACGGAACGTTTGGTTGGCGCTACACTTCAGTACGCAACCGCTACTTGTAATGCATGGGTTGGCGCTACACTTCAGTACGCAACCACTAATTGTCTTGCATGGGATTGGCGCTACACTTGATGACGCAATCCTCCCGCTTGAATCATCGTGCTGTGTGACCACGAACTATTTCTCAAACTATATAAATATATTACTTAATATATATTTATCACGATGCTTGTGGGCTATGTATGAAAACATGCATCATACCTCACGCGTTTTCATACAACCGTTTTCTCGCATTAACTATATATATTGCCACACTTGCACACGATCACCCATCCACTGAGATTTCTGTCTCACTTCATCCTGTTTTCTAACCTTTAGATGAAGAGTACGTTGAAGACGTCGAACCTACCACAGATTAAATTCCTATTGTTGATGTGGAGCGACACTCCTTTTACTTTTATTGTTGTTAGACTTTTCATTTTGTTCTGTTTGGACTGTAAGTTAAATTCGGATAATCTATTGGGTTGTATTCGGATTCCGTCGGACCTTAAGATGTAATTTGTACTTGTGTGTATTTTATTCCGCTGCATTAGACTCTATTTCACTTGGAGTTTGTATCATTGGTTTAGACTATTGAATTATTTCTGTTTAAGTGATTGATCGTTGTCGCGTCGCGTTTGGGGCGTGACAGGGTGGAGGAAAGATAGGGTGCGTGCGTTGTTGACGGGGACCGTGGGTGAAGTTTGGGGGTGTTGTTGACGTGGGCGTGGGTTGAACTCGAGTTTGTTGCTATAAAATTTATCCTTGTAAAACATTGGTTCGAGGGTTCGACAATCGTCTCTAATACAATGACTTACTGGTACGACTTAGAGGGTGCGTGTTTGGCTAAGCTTATTTTAAACATCTTATAAGCTCCTACATCTGATAAGATGTTTTAAACACGAACAACTTCATCATCACTTTATTCTTCTCACAATCCCTCTCTTCAACAAATCCACTTAGAGGAGGCAGATGATGATGGTCAAGAATCTCCAATGCTCCATTTTAACTGCTCAAAATACATGACCAAAAACCCTCAATATATAGAGAGAATCAGAGAGGAGACACGATTGGATATGCTCTCATTTTGAATTTTTTTACATTTTACTAGTGGAAAATGGTAAAAAAAAATATTATTTTTAGATGGTCGGATTTAATAAAGATTTGAGATTTAACTAACGTTTCCGAGCACACAACCGTTCATTTTTATTGCTTGATGTGTTGTTCTTCAATTCGTTAAGCTTTTACTCAGCTTTTGCATCAAATGGTCCGTATTCATATACCGATCTAAGCTCCCTAAACCATGTTGTCCAGACATGATCCACATTGCGTAAATATATGACACCACACAGATTCGTCAAAAGATCGAATTGTTGACACAACAGATAATCACGTTCCACACCCAACAACTATAATACTCTGTACTTTTGAAGTACAATGTTTAATACACGTATTATGGTTATCCGTATAATACTTGTCGAATAATACTTAGTTTTAATATTTTTTATAATATTTAAATAATCCAAAAATAATTTATAAATATTAATTAAGTACAACATAACTTATAAAATAGAACATTAATAATTTATAAATACACTAATTATTAATTATTAAATAATTATTTTTTAATTAATGCCATAATTGTTAATTAAATAGTATAAATTTACTTTAGATTATAAATTTATATAGTTTAAACATTAGTATATATATGGTTCCTATAAAAATTATAGTGCAAATGGGACAAAATAGCCATTTCCAAATTGTAAAGATTAAAAATAGCCAACTTTTTCAAACACATCTTTTTTTAGCCATTTGGTGTGTAAAATGACATTCATACCCTTTAAGCATATTTATGGTCATATACCTCTCTTTTCACTTCCAGTGGATTTTTTTTAGCCTTTTTGGCCAATTGAAAATCTTTTTTAGTCATGTCTTCCAAATACATTTTTTTTAGCCATTTTGGGGTGCGGAAAGACATAAGTGCCCTTTTGTAGTTTTACTTCACATTTTCGAGTGAAACAACTCCATTCCAAACGCACAACTCCAACGGCATAAACAGTGACCCCCAAATCCAATCCAAACCAAAAACTCGAACGGCGACGACACCCCAAATCCAATCCAAACCAACAACTCGAACGGCGACACAGACCCCCAAATCTTCGAAATCCTAGACTTGAACGACGATACAGATGATGATGGCGACCGATTCGACTAGCAACCAGGTAACCTTCAACTCCACTTTTGTTTAATTTCATGTTTTTGGTTGATTTAGTTGGTCTATAGTTGTTTTAGGTTAGGATTTATTGTAGTTTTTGTAGAAATTGTAGGGTTTTATAGGGGATTTTGTGTTTGAGGGGAGTTTTGGATGTTGTTAATGGCGGAAGTGAGAGGGGCGAAGAAGATGACTGGATTCGAGTTACACACAACTCGATTCGAGTTATGTGACAGCAAGCCTGGCACTGAGTATTTGTGTTTTTTTTGACAGATTTGGCAATGGAAATGGGGTTCTGCACAGAATTAGAGGGGAAAATTGAATGTATACTCCAAGCACCACTTGATAGCCGATATCAAGAAGGAGTTGATTGAGTCGGGCAATTTAGATGACTTTAGGAATGGGCCATTTGGGGGATTTCTGGACTTCGACTCGAACGCGTACTTGACCTCCAAGGGTATGCTTCGATTGCTCGGTAGACAGATTTTGGTGGAGGAATCTGAGACCGGGGACTTGTGGTTCGATTGCCTAATTATATCAAAGCCGTATTTTCACTTCTGAAAATTTCGTTTACGTTCGTATTTAATTTATCCGTATGTTAACAAATCAATGTATTTATCATTTTCGTACTTTTTTCAGTTTGTTAACTATATTTTTTCACAAATATTAATAATATACTCGTATGTATCAATCGATGATTTATTTTTGTCTTGTGTTTAACTAACTAAGTCTCATTCAAAAGTCTTCACAAAGTTTATTAAACATTATTTGCACAATTAATATATTAGTAACTAAATCAGTTTATATTATAATGAAATGGCAATTGTATATATATAAATTGATAACATCGCACAATTAGATAACCACATAATAATATAATATCACAAACTCAAAAAGAAAAATATTACAATTAACATCAACCAACCTCATGATAGCAATACAAATACATTCACCGCAATTAAGTACTTGTGATGATAACATAAACTCCTGGTCAAACCACCACCACTCTTTAACTACTAAATTCAAATCACACAGCCTTGAAATACCTAGCTGGAACTTCATTATTCCAAGAATCAACGTTTATTCAAATTATTTGAAAGGTTGGGAGATAAAAATATGTGAATGAGAGGAAACAATTTATCCACCGATCAGACCCCGGAGGATAGTACTTCCAAATAACCCTCCATTGTTATTGTTATCCAGATTACTCACCGTCCTTTGGACCTGGAGCGGATCAGCGGCCACCAGATTGAAGACCTGTCCAGTGATCGGATTAGTTTGGACCGCCCCAATGTACGGATTGATCGCCCCTGCCAGCCCCTGATCACCATTTTGCAGCAGGCGGCGTGTTGCTTCGCATTTTTGGCTGCAGCTTGCGACGATGGCTATCACAACAAAAATCAAAATGCATGTGTAATACTTCATGATTTCTTCTCACAAATTGTTTTGATGAATACTTTTAAAAAAAAAAAAGAAAACAAAAATGAAATTTGCTTTAATTTCCTTTTCCTTTTGAGAGAAAATAGGACTTCTAGTTTGGTTTATGGAGTAATATGGGTGCATTTTGTTTGGTATTTATAGTCACCAGAACTTGAATATGCCCAAGAAGTTCTATACACAGCTAATTATTGGTTGGAACTTGGAAGGTGGGAATAAGACAAGTTCGTTTGTTAATTAGCAATTTTTCTTTTTTGAGTACATATATGTTAATTAGAAAATTCTGATATTGCAGCTGTTTTTTAAACAATTTTATAAATTCAAATAATGATGACTGAACGTCAATGAATTAGACTCTTAATTAATTATATATATACATAATAATAATATATGGTAACAAACTAGCACGTTCTGATTGATATGATGATGAGTGGTCCATTAATAAATTAAATCTCCAAAGATATATTGTGAATAAAGTCGACCGCACGTCTCCCTACTCAGTAGACTAGTCTTCTTCCCTTTATATTAGTGTTCCTTCATCATCATTTTCCATTATTTATGTCATAAAAAATGTCCTTAATTGTTTACGTTACACCAAAAGATGTTTGATAAGCCTTATGATCAAGTAGATTAAATGCGATTAATGAAATAAATTAATTTGATTTTTATTGATGCTATTATATAAAGTAGTGGGGATTGGGGATGATTGGAGGAAGATATCAAGCTAAATAATTAGTTCTAAAAGCCATTTTCCATTTTCCAACTAATCCAGAAAATGGCCAAACTTTTAGACCAGTCTGGGCCAATTTTCCCATTAGCTCAATGGGCTTGGGCCCGACTACCTGACCCAATATTTTGCCAACTCTAGAAAATGGTTTTTAGTTCTCAGTGGAAATGAAGTCGTTTTCACTTTCTCATGGGAATAGTTTTTGAAAAAACAACCATTCAATTTTTCATTAAATCATGCAAATCTATGTGAAAACAAATCTCGAAAACTGTAATTACACAAATCTATCAAACATACACTTCCAAAGCTATAACCATGCATATTTTCATTTCCAAACATATACCTTAACAACAAACTAAACATATTTTCATTTTCACACGAAAATCAATTTTTTTTGGAAATTCATGTCAAAACAATAGAAAGTGAAAATTGGATTTAGAAATATATCCATATAATTAAACAAAACAGATTAATTTCTGACAAACTATTGATTTTTCTTAAAAAAGGTAAAATATATAAATGACCACAATTGGTGTGACATAAATAAACCTGAAAAATGATAATAAGAGAAATCATCGAATGTTATAAGCAAATAGCTCTGATAAACAATAAAGAACCAAAATGGTGGTTTGAGTTTCACTCTATTTGTTTGCACTACTGTGATTGAAAAGTTGACTAATTTTAGTTACTACCATGTCACTTTCACTATTGCACAAAACTCCAAAAGGAACAATTTTGCCTTTTATATTTTTCAGATTGTATAACCTGCAGGCCAGTATACAAGTCCAAATGTAGTTACTTTGCATACGTGTACAATTTATGTTAATCCCAGAAATGGAGAGAAGAAATCCCCAGGATGGATGCTCAGAATCGATCTGAAAGATGATCTCCGCGAGTTTTTGATATGATCATCCATATAATTCTGTTCTGCAATTTGTGATGTGTTGTGTATCATCTCACCTTTTATCTATACCATCTTTAACTTCTGAGTTCTTGACTGATTAAAGGCATCTCTATTGAACGACTAGCAAACGGGAACGAAAAACCCGAGTCGAAGTTGATGATACAGTCGACCATGGTTATTTTGCCTTGCTCCTCCATTTCTGCCTTTGCTGGTGGATAAAACCGTTACTCGGGCTTCTTGTTCTGTTTTCGCGGGGTATACATGAGCCGAAAAACAATATATTGTTTTATATCCTGCTGGAAAAAATCAAATATAAGGTATCATGATGTAGGTCTTGGTTGGCCCCTCCCCCTACTATACTTAGGTTAAATTACAAAAAAACTATGCTTGAGGTTTAGCCTTATTACAAAAAACTAACTTATCTTTCAAAATTACATATACCCCCTTGAGCAGTGACGAAGGCACACTTGGGCCAAGGGGGGCACTGGGCCCCCCTCAAAATTTGAAAAAAATATAGGGGTATTTTGGTCCTTTCACTTTTAAATTTCAAAATAAATAAAAAATAGAAAAATAGAAAGAAAAAAAATCTCTAATTATCTTGCATTCTTCTTTTCTACAAGTTTGAACTCGATGATTAGACTTGTTCTTTTGATTCCATTGCACCATATAGGTTCGACATTCTTTTATGCGATAGATATTCGTAATCTTTTGGCTACCATAAATGTAACCAAAATATTTCATATCGCAGAACGACAAATAGAGTTGCACATAAATTAGCTAATTTTGCTTCTTTTTCCCCTTCGTGTTTTTGTTGGACGATTGAGGATTTTCCTAGATGGTTAGAAGAAATTGTAATGGCGGACGAGCGAACAATAAATAAGGTTGTAGATAAATTAAGCTCGAACGAATGAAAGTTGTCCCCCCTTCAAGATGGGGTAATTCTTCTATTTCTCTCTTCTCCAACTCCTGGAGGAATCCACTAGGTATTGATCGATATACAAAGTGGTAGCAGTCCCGGATCTGATGTCTTGATCACACACGGTGACTTGATCCTTTGAGACTCGGATCTGAGACGCCTTGATCACTCACCGGCTTCTCGTGCGACTCGAACCTTCTTCACAGCAGGCAAATTGTCTTGCTACTACTGACTCACTTGCTCAAGCTCTTTGGATTTGATCACGAAGCCCTCCAAAAGCTTAAGACTTGGTTCGACCTTGAACCTTCCTACAATCCTTCGTGGAATGTAGACCCCTTGATTTTTCAAGATTTTCCTTCAACTGATTGAAGTTATCTTTCCTTCACAGTGAGTGTTGGATTGATGTTCTTCGAGTGTAGGCTTGAGGATTGAGAATGTTTGATTTTCTAATAATTGCTTGAACGTTGTTTGGTTGGTCAGTAACTTGTGTCTCATTATCTCTCATTCTCAAATAAACTCCTCGGCCTTTTATAGTGATCTTTCAAAAATTTGCCCGTTGAAGAGATATGCTTATTTTTGAAAGTCACTTGCGATCGTTGGCTTGTCTTGTTGCGATCCTTGGAATTGCCATTTCCTCGTATGAATTGTTCTTTCACCTTTTCGAGTTCGACACGGTGTAGTGCTTCCCATTGTTCATTCCTTTTGCACGCTTCCTTTGAGCACTCCGAGAAAGGTGATATGGAGATATTACTTGTTTAAGTAATTCTCTTGATTTACGTCAACGGATCTTTTACTGATTATCTCGACTTGACCGCATTTCTTTGCTTTCCCAGGACTGATATAAGGGTCTTTTTATGCACATTTTATGTGTATATTTGAGTAGAATTCGAGTTATTTTATTGTTAGTTTTGTAAATTTTTGATTGTACATAGTTCATATTACTCCGGGTTCTTTTATTGATGTAGATTGACCATTCGGGGCTAATTTTGGTGAATTTCGGACCATGGATTCATGTCAAAACATACCGGGAGTTTAAGGATGCAAAAACGCTCGAAATTCCAAGCCAAACGCGCGTCATTTCGGGGCCTTTTTGGTCCAACACGGCCAGGGGTGTCGGGCAACACGGCCATGTTCAAACAGGCGAAAAATCACAATTTTTAGGCTTGGGCCAGACTTGAACACGGCCTGGCCGTGTCGTCGCATAACACACGGCCATGTTGTACGACATATGGCCTGGCCGTGTCGTACGACATGGCCATGTCAGACCAATTTTCAGCAAATTTCAAGCAGCACGGCCAGGGCGTGTCGGGCGACATGGCCGTGTTCGGGGGACTTTTTTACAACTTTTCCATGCGAAAATTATGGAAAACTCACCAACCAAGCTTTTTGACCACTTTTGTACACCTTTAACACCCTATTTTGCTACAACATGTCCCCATATTCCCTCAATTATCATTTGAATACAAGAATTCACCAACCCAACAATGAATTGGAGCATTTGTTTAACAAAGGATGGCATTATTAATGTGTTCTTGCACAAAAATAATGTCTATAAAAGCCAAGAGTATGAGTTGGGGGAATTATTCCATTCATTGTATATTCATTGATTCATTCTCTCTAAATTACAAAGCAAAATACATTGAGAGAAGAAAAGAGAGGTAGAGTTGGAAGTTGAAGAGCATTAAAGGAGAAGGCTTGGAGCTCAACATCATCAACCAAGGAGGAAGTCTTGTATTGGTCTTGAATAAGAGCTAAGTACACCATGTTCATTTTATTCAAATCATCTTGTGTAGTATACTCTTTTATCAAAGCCATGTGTAGCTAAACTCCTAGTGCTTGAATGTAATGAACTCTAGAATGGATTTGTGATTAAGGTGTGTATGTTTTTAATAAAATCTTCATATTTTGTGTGATTCACTTATATTATGCTTCGTTCATTCGAATTGATATATGCGCAATATTGATTTGAAGTTTATTTTTCATCCGGAAATCGAGAGATTCATGGTGAAATAGAACCTATATAAGTGAAAAGAGTTGCATGCAATCCTAGATATAGGGCGACATAAATCTTCGGATTAGGGTCAAACCTAATATGGGAATTCACAAATCGTTATAATGCTATCTTGGGGTTTTAACTAGAAAGAGATTTCAGTTAATCAACTTGAGATTAGAAGTTTTTCGCCTTGAGAAAGGGTTTAACTTAAATTGGGAATTTCTACGGTCCACAAGACATGAGATTTTATTAAAAGTGGTTGGTTTTTTGCTTAAGGGCTTACGGTTGTATTTTTAACTTGTCAAATCACAAAAACATTCTAGAGGGATTTACATTCAAACACATTTCTATCTCTTGATTTCTTATTTTACAAATCTTCCTTCATTTTTATAATTTATAATTTGTTTTCCTTTTTCATCAAACAAAAACTCAAAAATTATTAGATTAAATAACAAAAAGACGGTAATTATTAGTACTTACAATCCTCGTGGGAATGACACTCGGTACTCAATAATCTATACTATAAAACGATAGGTGCACTTGCCTACGGTTTTAAAGGTAGCTTTTTGAGCCATCGGTGACTTAGAGTCGACTTCCAATCATTGGATGACTCTTGTCACTTCAACTTGAGACTCGGCTTTTCTCGAGTTGACTGATCGATACTCCACTCACCGCATCTCACCGCTTCTTCTTCATATAGTTCCGTCTACTCTTCTTTGCCATACTCACTGTCTCGCAATGAGTCTTCCTTCTAGTCTTCGATTGTCTTCTTGCATGTTAGGGCGTGGTGACTTAACTCGGCTTTGGCTAGCTCTATTTATTACAATGCATTTTACAACAAGAATTGGGGTGCCAACTTCCTATTCTAAGTTTTACATGGCAATTATCAAAATCTAAACAATAAATTTCCTAACAATTTCCCCCTTTTGATGATGCCAAAACTTAAACCATTCAAAAATGCAAATAGCAAAGATACATACTGAGATAGTGTATTGACATAGAATGTATGCGCAGAATCAATCCTTTTATTGATCATAACATTCTTGTTCTTTTACACAATTGTTTACAAGATGTATCGAGAGCACATATTTGTCTACACGAAAAATAAAGAATTTATAGCTTTATTTGAAAGACTTACATTGTATGTATTTACATAATAAAATACACGAAGGGTGGACAAAGAACACTTCATCTCCTTCCCGTTGTCTCCTTCTTTCATCTTGTTCAAGATCTTCTTCTCTTCTTCTTTTTTTTCTCATCGTCACCGCCTTCTTTTTCTTTTCATATGCCTTCCTCGGCAGCTTCATCTCTTCTTAATCTTTCCTATCTTTCCTCCCATAGCTGAGTTTGTCTCTTGTTTTCTTCTTCTATTCTTTTTGCATATTCAAATTTTTTTAGCCACTTGAAAATTTGCTACTTGGTCAAGACCCCCATGAGATCCCTCCTTTCTTGCCTGGATCTACGTATTCGATGTTTTTGGCGCGAGGCCTGGTCCAAGCTTCTTCCTCCACCACCGCTTCTTCCTCTACCTCTGGGCGTGTCTTGTCTTTGGGGTCTTCTTCTTTCCACTGAGTGACCAGCGGAGTGACCAGCAGAGGATCGCCGTAGTCTGCCGCTGCTGTCGGCTTCTTCACATAACGTGAGACCCTTTTCCCAATACAAGTCCAAGCTTGAGCCATAGACATATTTGCAAAGTATCCTTCTTCGAGCGTTTTAAATTCATCAACTGATCGTGGCTCGTCCCGACATCCGAGATGGCATAAGTATCTCTCGTCTCTTTGGAATGCCTCCGTGTTGTTTCAAGATGTTCATAACCCGGCATCCATTCTTCCTTCCACTTCCTTCATCCCCGCTTCAATTGTTTTTCTCTTTTCACCATGGATATAGCAGTGTTGGAGTGGCGGGTCATGTCACAGGAGTTTGCTTTGATAATGTCACCGTGACAGACCCTGTTGGGGGTTTGTGCAATCATCAAGGTCACATCTTTCGATCCTTCCCCCTCAATAGATTTTCCTTTTTTTGTTTCAGTAACTTCCTCATTTTGTCTTTCCCTTCACAGATTGCATCCTCTTTTTCAGATCTTTTTCTGCTTTTTAAGGTATTCCTCTTCCCCATTTTTGGCATCATCAAAAGAGAGGGGACACTGAAACATATCTTGGCAAGGGAAGTCGAGCCTGCGATGGTAGAGTTCTGTCTCGAGTCTGCTGCAGAGTATGTAGCACGAAATTCGGATCGAGTAGCGTTGGACTCTGCTGAAATCGGCTTCATCTCACCATGAGAATGCTTGAATTTTGTATTCATGGTTTCTTCCAAACGCTGTAGATCACTCTTGTTTTGCTCACGCAGCTTTTATCTCGGCAATGTGAGCTTCATGCATGTGCTCAATATGTTCTTTCAGCCGTTTTTTGCATCGCATTTTCACTCTCCATACCAGCAGCTTGTTGAACAATGTCCTGAAGTATCTAACTTGTTCCACACGCATTGTTTCTTGATGTTGCCACCATTCCCGATCCTGATTTGTTATGCCTCTTAAATCAGCAGTAAGATTGGCATCTATGTTGTCGATCGCATGTCCATAGAGGCCGATGCCTCTCCATCCGTTCAATCTCGGCCGAATAATGCCTTGAACACTTCGGACTTCACCGATTCCTCCGTTGCGGTGATGGCCATGCAGCGTCAAAATCATAATCATAATCACCGGAACAATGGTGCCGATGGAAAAAGCGGAGCTGGTGCGTGGTAGCGTCGCGCGTTCGTTCTCTCGACTCTTCATGGAGGTCGGGTACCTCCAGGGAAAATGGAAAAGATTCTATAAAGGATTCATCACCGCCAACCGGGATTTGTTCGATGATGAGCGGTGAAGTTCTTTTTGGAATCGACCTGCTGCGAGCTTGAGGAGCTGCGCAGTGGACTCGGTTCACCGGGGTTTGTTGTGAAGTGGACCCGACTTGCGAGCCTCAACAGTTGTCTCAACACCGTTGGTCTCACCGATTTCTCCAATTGAGTAGACGGTCCTCGGCCTTATCGAGCGTCATCGGACGATGATGAGATTTCCATTGGTGGCTCATCATCAAAATTAAATGTTTGACGAGTAGTCTTGGGATCGACTTGCTCGTGCTTGGAACATCCGCACCGTGAGTCTTTTGGATCTGTCACCGGGGATGACTCGCTTTCTTCTTCGCCTTCCGATCCCGGAAAGGTTACATCGAGGATATCCTGGGAATCATGAAGCGCGCTTATCTCCTTTTTCAGATGGGTTGATGATAGCGGGAGGGATGTTCTCTACTTTAGCTTTCTTTACCCCGGGAAGTCTCAACCTCCCGTGGCCTTCATTACCTCCCGCAGTCTCAACTCGCAGCGAGGCCTTGTCCTCCCTTTCGACAGTGTCACTTGTCTTAGGGTCTTCTCGTGGTGGCATCCATTGGAGTCTCAACCCCATGGATTGCACTTTCATAGCCCGTGTGTTAACTCCCGTACATTCCTTTCTCGTGCCTCGATCAGACTGTATCGGCGTCATTAGCCTTGAGCGAGTAGTTGGCACCTCGGCTTTTCTCGAGTTGACTTGACCGATACTCCACTCACCGCATCTCACCGCTTCTTCAAGAGAGTTCCGTCTACTCTTCTTTGCCATACTCACTGTCTCAATGAGTCTTCCTTCTAGTCTTGATTGTCTTCTTGCATGTTAGGGCGTGGCGACTTAACTCGGCTTGGCTAGCTCTATTTATTACAATACATTTTACAACAAGAATTGGGGTGCCAACTTCCTATTCTAAGTTTTACATGGCATTCATCAAAATCTAAACAATAAATTTCCTAACAGTGTTCGTTTGTTTATCGTGTATTTTTTTTCAAATGGTTGTTTGTATTTTTTTGTTTAATAATCGAGCTACAAAACATTTGAATGTTGCTAAAAGTATAAGATACTTGAAAAGATAAAATGTTTGCAAGGCAATTGACTTCTTGCTTACAATAAAGTTGAATTCTGCTTATAGACGAGTTGAATTTTGCTTACATAAGCAACTGATTTCTGCTTTACATAAATATAACAACCATAAACTAACACAACGACAATAATCAAAAAATATTCAACATCAACTACAAGTACGTCAAAAACCAACTAAATTTAAAGTGGCTATAAAACACTCCAGTAATCAACACTTTGATCAAAAGTACGAAGCAACAAACGTTTCAGAATGATCCTATTTCATTTTGGCAAACTCCTTCGCCCATCCCAAGACCGCCTCCATCTGCTCATTCATTGCATCCAAACATATTGCAGCTGTATACTTTCTACGCATTATCAATAGTTGCGCCTCGTCGTTTTTTCGGAGCCTGTTGTCCCAGTTTTTGTCCCTTGCTACCATCTACCACTTTTTTCCCTTATCTTTCCCCACCTTTTTCTTACTCGCCTATGCACGATCATCAATAGTTGTCGCCTTCCTCTTCTTGCTCTCTTTAGCCATTTCCAACAGAAACACAAATAAAAAAAAATGGACACTAGTCATTTAACTGAAGCATTTATTGACAGACAACATTTATAAAGCATAACAAAAAATATAAGTATATTATATTAAATGCGTAAGCATGATATATAATATGAATAAGCGTAATTGTCAACACCAATAAGCAGTAGAAAACATCAAACAGGCAAAACCCCCAGACTTAGAAAAAAAAAGTGACAAATACTAATTAACTCATGTATGAAAGCATTATATAAAACATGCATAAGCAAAATATACAACATAAATAAGGAAAATTAACAGCAACAATATGCATTTTAAACTTTCATTAGAGCAATCTCCCAGACTTCGTTTTTTTCAAATAATAAAGACAGTAAAAAATAAAAACACAGCCAATCCCGGTATTTTGCATATACTTGAACATATATAAGCATAATACAAACTATAGATAAACAATGTTTTTGCCTCATTAAAGGAAATCACCCAATACTTGTAAAAAACAAATGTGAGCATAATTATTGACAATAATAAATAATTTTTTGCCTCAATAAAATAATCTCCCAATACTTCTGATAAAGTGGGAAATACTAATTGCCACCCTCCACCCTTTGACATGATAACCTGAAACATATGTAAGCATATTACATAAAAATCATAAGCATATTTATCAACAACAATATGCAATTTTAAAACATATCCATCAATGACAATGTCCTACATAAAAATGCAATAAAAAAAACGAACAAAAAAGAGAAAAAAAAATTGTCATACCTACAAAAAAGGTGAATGCACAGTTGAAAATTTGCTACCTGCTCGAATAGTACTCATGGTTCCGGTTGCAGCGTCGAAAAACCACAGACGAATCTGGGGGTATTTCATAGATTTAGGGATTTCTTTAGCAAATTTGGGGTTTTCTGGGCCACCACTTCTGAGAAAATTTCAAGATGCCCCGAGTGATGTAGATGTAGATGGTTCAACTTCTACTTGATTTTTGACCGATTGATGAGATTGAGTTTTTGATTTTCGAACGAAAGTTTTTACGGCAATTTGTGGTTTTTCACTTTGCTGGTATTTCTCACGGTAGGGATGAACAAGGACTTCTCATGGTAGGGATGAGTTTGGAGACAGTTTGCAGGGATAAGAACCCTTGAAGAATGAAAATGGAGATGTGTTTTCTCACGGTAGAGATTATTTGGGAGAAGGTTTGCAGAGAGAGATCTGGTGTTTGCAGGGAGAAGAACTATTCTGACTCTTCGTTTACCAAAGTTGGAGAAGATATGCAAGATTGGGATAAAACCAGTTGCCTAAAACCGTTCCTAAATTATAGCCCACTCCCAAAAATAACTTTCCCCCAAAATCAGATTTTAATTAAAATTACCAAAACAACCCTTTTTTTGTTAAGTTATATATTAAAAAAAGGTAAAATTTGATTAATTTCAACCGTTTAAAAATTAAATCAAGGTCTCAGATTTGGTCTCGTGTACTCACCTAAGATATGTGGACTCACCTGATCCAAATCATATATATATATATATATATATGAATTATTTCACAGATTCTCCTATTTAGTATAAACACGACACCTATATTCGGAAGTGACTCTTCTACAAGGGAATGCCTCTTCTACAACGCCACGTTTTTACAGCCGATGTGGCCTTCTACATAAATAGGTTTTTGTCTTTTTTGTTCCTTGATTTATCGGTTTTTAGTCTATATTTCACATTCCTGATTTTTTATTTTTTTATTCGTTTGATTTTTTTTTCCGGTAGATATTATGATGACAATGTTTTTGTTGGAGTAGGGTTATCTCAAATTTAGATAAAGATGAGTTATTTAGGCCACGATTGGATGTCAATGAGAATCCATTTTCGTTCCGCTAGAGAATTCTTTTTGACCAAACATGCGATTGTTTATGAAAATTTTCAGAAAATATATTATTCTCTCACTTTCACTTTTTCTCATTTTTTCTCTTATCAATCACATCTACACATTTTTTCACAAAAAACTAATCATTATTACACATTCTCCCACAAATTTCACTATTCACCTACCCACACATTTCTAACTACCAATCACATTCAATCATTATTTTACTTTTTTTAAATCAAATCAACTATCGTCATTACTTTTTCATCTCACGTCCAATCACTCTCTCAAAATTCAACTTTTTTTTTTCCAAAATTTTTTCATTACTATTCTCTAGCAAAATGAAAATTTTCAAAATGAAAATATATCCAATCGCGCCCTTAGAAATTGGAAGATGGAAGGGCGAATTATTTTGGGCTAAGAAATAAAAAAGAGTTTCGGTGAAATAATAATTGCTTAATAATTGCTTTGCTTCTATTGATTCTTCTCAATTTGATTTGGTGTATTACAAAATGAGCAAGACACTTGTATTTATAATAAGATTAAATTTATTTGATCTAATGGTTATTGTTTAATCTAATGGCTATTGTCATCCAATAGAATTTTCTTCTAAAATACATTCTACAAGCTTTTTTTAAACGCTTTTTTTAAACTAATATATTTATATATATGAATTTTGAAAGATTTTTCTTTTCTATAAAAACTACACCATATTGTCCCTTCTAAAGGGTCAAGAAATGTTACGCGGCAGATGTGGGCTCATATTGTCCCTTCTAAAGGGTCAAGAAGTGTTATTGGTTCGGCCGATGTACACGCTTCTTCATAGTTAAACAGGTTTGTTTTTCCTTTTATAATTTCGATTTTGAATATAATTTTATGATTTATGGGAATTGATGAGTAATATACTGATTTTTGATTTTCTATTATTTTTTTCCAAATTTTTAGGTTCTTTTTTGTAGGTACTATTTTGACATGGTGGGAAAGAAATCATTTTAATCTTTTTAGTATTTTGGTTGGAGATGGAATATTTAGAAATTGGGAAATGGAATATGGATTATTTTATTTATAGGAAGAGGATGTTATTTAGGCTAAAAAACAAATAGAGCTTTTGGTGGAACAATAATTACTTCTATTGATTCTTCTCAAATTTAGCTTGTTAAAAAAGAGCATGACATCCATATTTATACTAAGGCTATACTAAGGCCAAGTTCCTAATTAATGGCTAGGATTTAATTGATCTAATGGCTATTATTCAACCACTAGAATTATCTTTTAAAATATTAGTTACCTAGAAGTTTCTACAATCTTTCTTCAACTAATATCTAAGATTTTTATTTTAGACATTTCTAGAAAAAAAATTATAACATGGGTCATTTGGGCTTGGACTCTTATTTTACCATTTGACTTAAAAATATATTTTCAAGCCCAATATTATTTGGATTCAAATCAAGTTTAATTCCAATAATTTTGTATTACTATTTTAATATAAGCGTGACACTTGACTATTGGTAAACAGACTATCGACAAATGTAGTATCTGTGCAAGTAAAACAATTTAAATGGAAAAATTAGATTTACACAACGTTTTCTTTGTCAAAGTGCTTGCTTTGCCCATGACTGCTTGATGTTCTTTTATCATCGCCTGTATTGTTTTGGGCTTAAGTACCCATCAATCTTGGTCAAGATGTAAAACTTCTGCTACACTAGATAATGAAATTTTGAGCATCGAAAATGCTGAAATTTAATCTGCTACACTAGTATTTACTCGCACGCCACTCTATCGTCAAGTGGTTGCGACATTAGAGCTAGATTAAATTCTAGTCACTTATACTTGCTTATGAGTTCGGCTACATCACTTATAAGGAAGTGTTTGCAAACTCTAAAAAAAGTGATAGGTTTTTCACGTAGAAGCTGAGTATCACTTAATTATGGACCAATTAAGAAAATGGAAAAGCAAAGAGACGATGATATAATTATGTTCACAGCAAAAAGGAATGGAGAGAGTGTTTTAGAGACGAATAAACAGCCCGCCAACCCGCGTTAGAAGGATGTATTGAGTCCCAGAAAAATGAGTGCTTTGGATTTTCACACACTTCATATTTCTTATTTCCATTTTTGTCAACCAATCCACAGTCTTCACCCTTCAAACCAACGCAGCATGGTCTTAATTTATTGGATAAATTTCCTACAATGAAAAAGAAAAAAAAAGAAATTAAATTAGGATGTCAAAAATATTTTCGTGGAATTTTGTTGTGTCTAATACATTAAGAGCATATTATAAGAACAATAAGATAAGGGATAAATTAATTACAAAAACTACCTCATTAGGACTCATACCTAATAATTTATGAAAACACCACAAGGTTAACTAGTGTTAGTAGCAAAAATATCAAGTGACTATATACGTCAAATATGTTTTTCCTTGGTTTTAATAATGACAAAAGAAAAAAAAAAGGAATTGTGCAAGATATCAATAATTCAGCAACATTAGCATTCTGCATAAGATGTCGATGACGACATGTCACATTTTACCACAACCAATAGTAATAAACTTTATAACTATATGTGTGTCCTCAACTATATGTTACAACAACTGTGTCGCTAATTATCATCCGTGATAACTTTACAGCAATCTTGTCACAATCAAATTTTGTAGAAATTCTTATTTTTCTTATTATCATTTAAACACATATATAAAAACAATTTAATAATTATATATATCTATATATATAAAGGTTTATGTAAGATTGGAACCCCTAAAAATTGAGGGTCCTAAGCCGTCACCCTCGGTGACTACCCCCAAGGTCGAATACACACATATCAATTGAACTTCTCTTCCCCAAGACCGAGAAGTACCTTTTTCAGATAAAATTAAATACTGAGACCAGCCAAAATGGACAATATAATATTATTGGGCAAAAATATAGTCATCTCCCGCTAGACCACTTTCTTCTTTTTAGTTGGCCTAAATAGCATTTTAGCCTTTTATGTTTCTAGAATTTCGTTTGACAAACACTATCTTATGAAAAATGGCAAACCAAATGATGTGGAGAATAAAATTTGGTGGCATGGTGCTTATTTGACAACAAATTGGATGACAAGAGGAAAGCTGACAATCATGCATGTGTAGGTGTGTTGTGACTTATTAGTAAGGGCCAAATCACTTATCCGAAAACGCGCTTTTTTCAGGATAAAATACTGAGAACACTCAAAGGACTGAGGACACTCAAAGGTAGATCTGGTAAAATTGGCCTGACCTGACCAATCCGCATATAAAATTGGATTGAGCTTTATTTTTAGAGGCACGTAAAGGACCAATACTACTTTGGCCCGACCCAAACAAAGCCCAACAGGCCCAAACAACCCAACCAAAAATACACGTGTCGGCTAGGTAGGACCACAAGAAATGTGGAGTGATGAAATTTCAGTCTGACTCTGTCCGACCCAACTCATTGTCACCTCTAGCTAAAGGGGACAATACCTATTGGGCGGACGCTAATAATAATAGCTATTGGCTGAATCTAGCTACCCATGACTGTTTGATGTTCTTTCACCATCGCCTTTATTGTTTTCGGCTGCAGCTCAAGATAAGCACCCATCAATCTTTGTGTAGATGTAAAACTTCAGCTACACTAGATAATAAAATTTTGAGCATCGAAAATGCTGAAATTTTATTTACCCTAAACTCAATTATTTGAATCCGCTAAGCGATTATGAATTTGCTTTTTATGTCTTATCTTTTATTAGTTACGAGAATGATTTTAGACTCGGACTTAGTTTTTGAGCAAATTTATTGTTTGTGTCCTGGGTCGTAAAGTCGCAACCCAAGGAGAATACTTTTATTTTGGAGTGGTCGTGATTTTAGAGTTGGACTTAGGTTCTCTAGTTACTTATACTCGCACGTCACTCTATCGTGAAGTGGTTGCGATACTAGAGCTAGATTAAATTCTATTCACTTACACTTGCTTATGAGTTCGGTTACATCACATAGGGAGTGTTTGCAAATTCTAAAAAAAAAAGTAATAATTTTTTTTCACGTAGAAGCTAGTATCACTTAATTATGGACCAATTAAGAAAATGGAAAAGCAAAGAGACGATGATATAATTATGTTCACAGTAAAAAGGGATGGAGATGGCGTTTTAGAGAAGAATAAACAGCCCGCCAACCCGCGTTAGAAGGATGTATTGAGTCCCAGAAAAATGAGTGCTTTGGATTTTCACAGACTTCATATTTCTTATTTCCATTTTTGTCAACCAATCCACAGTCTTCACCCTTCAAACCAACGCAGCATGGTCTTAATTTATGGGATAAATTTCCTACAACGAAAAAGAAAAAAAAAAAGAAATTAAATTAGGATGTCAAAAATATTTTCTAGAATTTTGTTGTATCTAATACATTAAGCGCATGTTATAAGAACAATAAGATAAGGGATAAATTAATTACAAAAACTACCTCATTAGGACTCATAACTAATAATTTATGAATACACCACAAGATTAACTATTGTTAGTTACAAAAATATCAAGTGACTACGTCAAATATGTTTTTCCTTGCTTTTAATAATGACAAAAAAAAAAAAGGAATTGTGCAAGATATCAATAATTCAGCAACATTAGCATTCTGCATAAGATGTCGATGACGACATGTCACATTTTACCACAACCAATAGTAATAAACTTTATAACTATATGTGTGTCCTCAACTATATGTTACAACAACTGTGTCGCTAATTATCATCCGTGATAACTTTACAGCAATCTTGTCACAATCAAATTTTGTAGAAATTCTTATTTTTCTTATTATCATTTAAACACATATATAACAACAATTTAATAATTATATATATCTATATATATATAAAGGTTTATGTAAGATTGGAACCTCTAAAAATCGAGGGTCCTAAGCCGTCACCCTCGGTGACTACCCCCAAGGTCAGCCCTGTATTGGGAATGAATACACACATATCAATTGAACTTCTCTTCCCAAGACCGAGAAGTACCTTTTTTGAGATAAAATTAAATACATCGAGACCACCAAAAAAATGGATATAATATTATTGGGCAAAAATATAGTCATCTCCCGCTAGACCACTTTCTTCTTTTTTTAGTTGGCCTAAATAGCATTTTAGCCTTTTATGTTTCTAGAATTTCGTTTGACAAACACTATCTTATGAAAAATGGCAAACCAAATGATGTGGAGAATAAAATTTGGTGGCATGGTGCTTATTTGACAACAAATTGGATGACAAGAGGAAAGCTGACAATCATGCATGTGTAGGTGTGTTGTGACTTATTAGTAAGGGCCAAATCACTTATCCGAAAACGCGCTTTTTTCAGGATAAAATACTGAGAACACTCAAAGAACTGAGGACACTCAAAGGTAGATCTGGTAAAATTGGCCTAACCTGACCAATCCGCATATAAAATTGGATTGAGCTTCATTTTTAGAGGCACGTAAAGGACCAATACTACTTTGGCCCGACCCAAACAAAGCCCAACAGGCCCAAACAACCCAACCAAAAATACACGTGTCGGCTAGGTAGGACCACAAGAAATGTGGAGTGATGAAATTTCGGTCCGACCCTGCCCGACCCAACTCATTGCTAGCTCAGCTAAAGTGGACAATGCCTATTGGGTGGCGGGCGCTAACAATAGTACCTATTGGGCGAATCAAGCCATCCCTTGTCGGTTGTCACATCACATGATATATGTAAAAATAAATTTTATTTTCTTGCTTCATACCTGGAGGGTTTTGCTTTGTTTTTCGGTGAGAGGAAAGCGATAGAGGTCAAGATATGTGAGGCCCCGAATTTTAACAACGTGAGATACGGTGTTGTAGTGATTATTTATTCGGCTATGTATCACAAACACATTATTAATGAACCGCGACCGACTTTTATTTATTTCTTTCAACATCAATTACGCCTTTCTCGTTTTTTTTTCGAGCCTAACGATTTTATATTCTTCCTCTAGTATTAATACTTGATCGAATGACTACTACTTTAGGAATATTAGACCTCCAACAATTTAGGAGTATATTCCAATCCTTATCCTAATATTTCATCTTATTCTATAATTCATCCCAACCAATTTCCCAATCAATTTGTTTTTTAAAAAAAAAATATTTTTTTTTATATATATTTTTAAAAAATTTCGAAAATTACCATAAATGGGGAGGTTGTTTCATATTCTTTTCAAGACCTACAATTATATATGTATATATATATTTACATATATATTATTTTTTTCAACTTTTGGTCACATGCTTGAAGGATGGACAAACTTTTCTTTCCACCAAATTCAAATAAATAAAAATATCAACACCATGATTATTATTCCCTCCAACTTTTGGCTCCTTGTCTTAGGAGAATCAATCATTTTTGTTATTTTTTTTCTATCTACCAATATTATTCATTTCATAATTATCATAAAAACACAAGACTTGCTTCCATTTTCCTCTCTAAAAGATCAAATTCTTCAAGCATAAGGTAAGAAAATCTTCATTTCTCCCTGTAAGTCCAAGCGGCTACGATAATCTAGAGGGGGGGTGAATAGATTATCTCCATCTTTTCGATTTCGCCCTCTTTTAACAATCGAATGCTCAAACAAAATAATAAAGGTGCGGAATGTAAGCAACACACGTCGATTTAAAGAGGTTCAACCCACCTAGGGCCTAATCCTCTACCACCCCAGTATATCCGGGATGGATTTCGAAAAGAAAAAGAATTTTATTAATTACCAAAATTAATACAAATTCAACTTACAACACCTTGAAGAGCACCACACTCTTCTTCAACACCACCTTTGGAGATTACCACAATCTCCTTTTGATTACCACAATCTTCCTTCAACGGCACCTTGTGAAGATTACCACAATCTTCACCCTTGAAAGAGCACCACACTCTTCAACACCTCAACAAGAAGATTACCACAATCTTCTCACACCTAACACCTAGTTCACCCAAGTGTGTTCTTACCACAAGAACACTCACAAGGATATCTTGTGTTTGAATGACGACCACAAATTCAAGATTACAACTCGATAATTGATAATACAATAGAGTGCAAGTGTAATCAAGAATAGCCTAGACCTCAAAGATGTGAAAGTGATAAGCTAGGCAATTTTACAACAAGAATAATGACAATGAAAGACCAAGTGTTTGCTTGAAGTGTATCTTGTTGTGTTGTATCTCAATTGTTGTATTGGTTGCTCCAAAACTTCCTCTATTTATAGGAGATGATTGATCAAGCATAGGCTCCTCTTGGGGATTGAAAATCTACTGAAAAAATACAATTAAAATCAAGAATATAGCTGTTAGAAATCAATCCCACAATTTAAGGAAATGTGTCTTGTCAAACGGTCGAAATTTTTGTCAAAACATAGAGCGACCGGCGCAGAAATAGACGTTGAAAAGAATACACAAAGAAAATAACACAGGGGCGACGGCCGACGTCTACCTCGACCGGTCGACCATCACCCCAACCGTCCCCTCAAGGATTTTGCAAGGTTTAAAAGTTCTGTTTCAAAAACGAAACTTGCAGTGCAGTCGACCCGACCGGCGACGCCCGAGCGGCCGGCCGACCGCTTGTTTTTCTTTCCGTCTCATTTTCTATTTCTAAAAACATCTTCGGGTATGGGTTGCCCTATAGGGCGGCCGTCGACCACGAGAAAATGTTGTCCAATTTTTGTCGAAAAAAAAAACTTAAGAAATACTCCGAAAATATAGTAAAAACATTTTAAACCGATCGGAAGTATTAGGACAACATTTAGAAACATCGTTTGAGAGTGAAAACCCAATAACGTAAAATCATTAAAAGCGTTGTCCAATTTAGACGAAAATAAACTTTGAGAAAATACTCCGGAAAATATTAAAAACATTTTAAATCATTTAGGAGTATTTGGACAACCTTTAAAAAACATTGTTTTTGGTGATAAAATAAAATCATCAAAATTAAGATAAAAACATGTATCAAACAATCTCCCCCTTTTTGATGATTACAAACCAAAACAATTTTTACACAAACTAAGAGAGCAATTTTAGAAATGATTTTCCGGTAAAAACATTTGACCGTTTGGAAGCAACCAAAATTTCCAAAAATATTAAAGCAACTAAGTAGGGAGTAAATATTTTCAATATTAAGCACAAGCTCCCCCTATCCACAAGCACATCAAGAATAATGTAAGAGCAATAATCCATAAGCTAAAAGCTTTAGCTTTTACAATTTGTTCAAGAGCTTATAAGCTCCCCCTGTCACAAAACAACATTAAACAATAATATAAGTCCATCAAGCAATAATTGGACTAAGAATAAATCACAACTTATGGCTTTTATGAGCCATAGCTTTTATGACAAGCTTCTTTGAGCTAACGAGCCAATTTCTGTTTCTCCCTTTGGAATCATCAAAAGAATGTTAGGATGATAGAAGCATCATAGAAGTATATCAAAGTGCGCCAAAGAAATGGTTTATCCACCTTTGAGCAATTTAGGCTTAAAAACCAAGGAAAATGGGAGAAATGTATCATGAAAAGTTCATACGCTCGTTTTGTTTCCCAAAACATGATCTCAATGAGTATTGAAAACTTGTGGAAGTGAGAGAATCATGTAGAAGTTGAAATTTTCATAGCGACATTTTAACAAACACCTTGTGTGTGTGAAAAATAGAAGAGGTTGTATATAACCTTTGTAAATGGTTCAAGCCAAAAAATCAACCTCATTTCAAAGCTCAATCATATGCCCCATATGCAATAAATTGTTCATCAATAAAGAAGCTCAGAGTAGATTCTCAAGGGTTCAACCCAATTGAGATAAGCTAAGAATGATCAAGGCATTACAAATGCCAAAAATTAGAGCAACCATCAAGTAATAAGTCATGCTTTCAACAATACATGTATCAAAAGTCCCAACATATTTAACTAAGCATAACAAAGCAATAAAAGAAGCACTTTTACCATCAAGTACTTCATACCAATGATCAAACAATGCTTTAGAGTATTTTTACCATCAAATACTCCATCAAAACTCATGATCATCCACAAGTCATTATCAACTTGCAATATTAACCCTTTTAAGAAAAACAAGCAAATATCATTAGTACAAATGAGTTTTACAAAAATTCATCAAAATACAAAACATCATTAATGAAAATGCTAGAAAGTAAAGGGGTGGGGTAACATCATTCCTCATCCGGGAGAAGCAAGATCCGGAATAAAGTCCTTGATGAATTTCTTTAACTTGCCGATAGACTTTTGCATTTTAGAGGTCTTTTGCTCCAAAGCCTCATACCTCGTCTCATGAAAAGCCCTCATCTCATCAAATTCGGCTTGAGTATACCTCCTAGCGGTTGAGCACCGGTATTACCCTCCGGATTGCTCGGTTCGCCTTCTTCCACCAATCTTGCGGCCCCGGCGTCATCAAAGATGTCATTAGGATCGGAGACTCTTGACCTCTTCCTCTCGCCATTTTGGTTGGTCGGATGTCCATATTCTTGCGCATTGTGACTATTTGGGAGATATTATCAATGTCGAAGTCATTTTGAAAAACTTCCGAGTTAAACTCCGACGAAGGAAGTCCCGATTGAATAAGAAGTTTACAAATCCAATTTCCCATAACCAACTTCTTATTACCTTGAGTAATGGACTCGATTAGACATTGAATAAGTATGGCACCAAAGTTAAGTGGTTCCCTCCTAGCAATCTTATAAGTCAAAAATAATCCATATTGCTAGGCATCTTTCCCGACTTACCACAAATGCAATATGCGACAATGACCGATAAAATACGATGCTCAAGTGTCATTGCCAACAAAGAATACTTTGGCCATACTCCCAAATACGTCTTAACTTCTTTCATTGATACCCCCAACATTTCATCATTCCAAGTCCCACACGAAAATAATCCCAACCACCTTCTCTAACATGTAAAAGCCGCAAATATCATTGGGAGTCCATCTAAAATGACGACCCTCTTTATAAGTGAATTAACGGCAATCGGCTTTCTATCATTATCATATTGCACCCACATATTAGCATAAAAATGTTGGATAATATCATCATCATACAACACATAAGCATGCTCCCATAAATACATCCAACCTTGCTCCTCAAAAAATCCTCTAATCGTAGGATACTCATTCGCAAAAGAACTAAAACGACACATTTTAGTCCTCGCAATAGATTTACCTTTCATCCCCGTATCCTCATAGTACCATTCCGCATACTTATTGATGAAATTAATAGCATTGCGGGGAATTAGGAGCTTGAGTAACAAAAGATTTTTACCTTTCGCCCAACGGCAATTTTCGAGCGAAATTGTTCCGCGGAGCTCGGTGATTTGGGCCCCAGAGAGAATGGGATTTTGAACATCATCACCTTCTTGAGCCACATTTCTTTGAGCGGCTCGAATATCCCTTTGTTCGGCTTCTTCTTGCCGATTTCTTGACGAACCCTCTCCGTCCCTTCTACGCTTGGAGATGGGATTTCGACCGGTGGAATTCTTTGGAGGTGCCATATGTGTAAGATTCTTGCAAAAGAAGTGAATTAGCAAGAAAAATTTCAAGGATTGATGAAGAATTGAAGATTTTGAAGAAAGAGGGGAAAAATGCGCTTGAACAAGGGTTTGGGGATATTTTTGAGTCTGTTTCCACGAAGTAAAGACAGTGTTTTAAAGTGCAAAAATTAACCTGGGCGGCCAGAGTCGGGTGGGGTGCGACCGGTCGAGGTGCGGGCGGCCACGTCGCCCGCTTATGACCGTCCCAGTGATTTTTCTTTCTCCCGAGTTTTCCAAAATTCGATTTTACACCCCAAAAGTTTTAAAACTTTGCAAAAATATAATTTTGGACTATATCCACAAATATGGGTTTTGGGAAAACATATAAATGATAAAATCGAGATTAAACACGTAGTGCCTTTTAAAAGAAAATATTTGCAAGTTCAATTTGGGGCACTTAAGGGTCAAAATGAAATATCTTGAAAGATATGTGCATAATATCGAGTTTAAAGAAAATACGAGTAGACATACCTCGATGGTTTAAGAAACTTGATGACGTAATAGCCAATGAGTATGAAGTATATATCCTACACAATTCTTAGGCAACATATGCATAGAAAATTCAAGTGTAGGCAAAAATATGAGATAATGAAAAGAGCTTATGCTATAAGATTTCATAAGAGATAATAAGCCACATAAGTCTAATGAAAAGCTCAAGAGTTTTTAGAAAAACATGCAAGGTCTCTTTTAAAAATATTGAAACTCATAAATATATAAGAGACCTATTTTAAAAAAAATACTTGAAAAATCATTTTGCAATTAAGACACAAAAAAAAACATGCATATAATTAAAAGAAATAAAATGCATATATAAATGGGGAGATACGGTTTACCAATTTCGCCGTTTCCATGGGTTGTGTCTTTCCCATTGTTGATGATGATATCTTCCCATTTGGAAGTCACTTTGTTGATGATGACTTCCTTGATTACTCCATTTCAAGGTTTGTTACCTTCCCATGGTTGATGGTTTCTTCTTCTTTGAAAATCATCTTGTTGATGATGTCTTTGCCATTTCCAAGGATTGTGTTCTTCCCGTTTTTGATTATACGCTCTTCTTGGAAATTTGCTTTGTTGAGAGTAGTTCCTTCTTTGATCAAATGAAACGTTCATTTGATGTTTTCTTGGTGGCATGAATTTTCTCCGATTTTTGCTTTGCCGGGTACCTAATAGCGCATTGTTTTGTGGTACCCTCATGTGTTTGGGTCCTTTAAGATTAGCTTTGAGACTTTTAGGTCTCCAACAATATTTAGAGCTATTTCTAGCCCGACAAGAATTAGCCGTATGACCCTTTTTGCCACAATAAAAACAAGTAGTAATTCTAGGAGCATAATGACCAATATGCATAGTGACTTGATCCTTTTTCATATGATCAACAACTTTAGGCTTATGATCAAGTCCTTTATCACAATTATGAATATCAACAATATTGGACATTTTATTGGTACTCGAGTTGGATTTTAATAAATCCTTTTTCATGCAATCAATATTCTCAACAAGAGTACTATTTTCTATTTCAAGATTTCTAACCTTATCAAGAGTGGTGGTGTGAGCACATGATAGTGATTCATAAGAAGTAAATAAACTATCCTTATCATTTTTCAAAACAATGAATTCCTTTTTCAAATTTTTGTATTTAACAAGTAAGTCTTGGAATTCATCTTGTAGCTCATTATAATCATTTTGCAAGTCACTATATTCATTTTGCAATTCATTGTCATAAGAAGTAGAGGGTTTAGAACTTACCTTGTTTTCTTCTTCGATGCCCATAAGACATTTTTCGGCTTCATCATCGGAATTTGTAAGAGGCTCATCCCATATTGTTGGATTTGATGTTGTATCCATTTGAGAAGTAGATGCTTTTGATTGACTCCTTTCATTTGCAAATACTCCATAGATGGCTTCTAATTTTTGCCATACTCCATGTGCCGACTTTATTCCTACAATATGTTCATATTCTAAATTAGTAAATGAACAATATAAAATATTTAAAGCCTTACCGTTTAGGGAGATGATTTTCTTCTCTTCATCATTGAGCTTTTTGAAGCCTTTTGAGGTGTGTGGTGTATCTTTCATCGGAATGGATTCTCCATTGATGACGGTGTTCCAAATATCGAACCCGCAACCTTATAAATAGCATTCCATTCTTTCTTTCCAAAATATAAAATTTTTGGAATCAAACCGAGGTGGCTTGGTGGAGGAAGTGCTTGGAAATTTGAGCTTCGTTAGTAGTCAGCGTCGATCGTTTCTCTTCACTCGCGATGTGAAACGAGCTTGCCAAAGAGTTTGGCTCTGATACCACTTGTAAGTCCAAGCGGCTACGATAATCTAGAGGGGGGGTGAATAGATTATCTCCATCTTTTCGATTTCGCCCTCTTTTAACAATCGAATGCTCAAACAAAATAATAAAGGTGCGGAATGTAAGCAACACACGTCGATTTAAAGAGGTTCAACCCACCTAGGGCCTAATCCTCTACCACCCCAAAGATATCCGGATGGATTTCGAAAGAAAAAGAATTTTATTAATTACCAAAATTAATACAAATTCAACTTACAACACCTTGAAGAGCACCACACTCTTCTTCAACACCACCTTTGGAGATTACCACAATCTCCCTTTGAAGATTACCACAATCTTCCTTCAACGGCACCTTGTGAAGATTACCACAATCTTCACCCTTGAAGAGCACCACACTCTTCAACACCTCAACAAGAAGATTACCACAATCTTCTCACACCTAACACCTAGTTCACCCAAGTGTGTTCTTACCACAAGAACACTCACAAGGATATCTTGTGTTTGAATGACGACCACAAATTCAAGATTACAACTCGATAATTGATAATACAATAGAGTGCAAGTGTAATCAAGAATAGCCTAGACCTCAAAGATGTGAAAGTGATAAGCTAGGCAATTTTACAACAAGAATAATGACAATGAAAGACCAAGTGTTTGCTTGAAGTGTATCTTGTTGTGTTGTATCTCAATTGTTGTATTGGTTGCTCCAAAACTTCCTCTATTTATAGGAGATGATTGATCAAGCATAGGCTCCTCTTGGGGATTGAAAATCTACAGAAAAATACAATTAAAATCAAGAATATAGTCATGTTAGAAATCAATCCCACAATTTAAGGAAATGTGTCTCATCAAACGGTCGAAATTTGTTGTCAAAACATAGGGCGACCGTCGCATGAAATAGACGCGTTGAAAAGAATACACAAAGAAAAATAACACGCGCGACCGGTCGACGTCTACCTCGGCCGGCCGACCATCACCCCAACCGTCCCCTCAAGGATTTTGCAAGGTTTAAAAGTTCTGTTTCAAAACGAAACTTGCAGTGCAATTTGTCGACCCACTGGCGAAGTCGGCCGACCGACGGCGACGCCTTGAGCGGCCGACCGCTTGTTTTTCTTTCCGTCTCATTTTCTGCTTTCTAAAAACATCTTCGGTATGTATGGGTTGCCCTATAGGGCGACCGGTCGACCACGAGACAAAATGTTGTCCAATTTTTGTCGAAAAAAACTTAAGAAATACTCCGAAAATATAGTAAAACATTTTAAACCGATCGGAAGTATTAGGACAACATTTAGAAACATCGTTTGAGAGTGAAAACCCAATAACGTAAAATCATTAAAAGCGTTGTCCAATTTAGACGAAAATAAACTTTGAGAAAATACTCCGGAAAATATTAAAAACATTTTAAATCATTTAGGAGTATTTGGACAACCTTTAAAAAAACATTGTTTTTGGTGATAAAATAAAATCATCAAAATTAAGATAAAAACATGTATCAAACACTCCCAACCCTATTTTTCTTCTCCAATCCTCAACCTTATACCTTCACCATCTAATAATATTGAATCCTTCTTGTTGAGGTACTCCTAGAGAAAATTCTTGAAGAATTAGAGACCTAGATTTGACTACAAGCTTGAAGAGGAAATTCAAGATTACATATTATTAAGGTGAGAAAATTATGGTTTTAGTATTTTTCTCTTGACAACATGAAGAATTAATTTTTGACTCAAGAATATGAATTTTTGGAGCTTAGGGGCTGACCTAAACCATCTCAAGTTGAGGTTAGAGGCTTGAAGGAAAATTTCCATTTTTGAGACTACTTGAAGACATTAAGGTGAGTAGTAACCATTTGGTCCTAGTATATTTTCTTTAGACTTGAGACTTTAATTTTAACACCAAAATATGATTTGGATACCATTTAGGGGCTGATCTTCAAGAGTTTGAGTCAAGAAGTTGATTCAAGAAAGAAGACTACATTTTAGATCAACCCGAGAAACTACTACGAGGTGGGTGGAAAAATTCTTTCAACTTCTAGGTGTTTTAAATTGAAAATATGCATGTAGTATTTTGATATTGAGCACTTGAGATATATATTATGTATTGCATGATATTTTCTTGTATCAAGTTGGAAAAATTCTCAAGTGTTGCTTTCAAAAATGCGATTTATCGAAAAATAGGGCATACATGTACATTTTATTGTTATACTTGTTGATATTTTGTATGAGAAGGATATGTATGTGTATGACTCTTGAAATCTATGTTTTGAATGATTTATAACCTGGACAAGTCGAGCATAATTGATTAAATTTCAACTTTTGGACTTAAAATGCAAAAATGAAAAGTTGGTGGACTTAATTGCAAGAAAATAAAACTTAAGGGACCCCTCTGTAATTTTCTATTTTTGGGACTGAACTCAAGTTCCAAAATTATGTTTTAACATTTTAATAAAGTTTTAAGAGTTTTTAGATAAATAAAATCAACCCTTAAAAGCCCAAGGACTAGATTGTAAAATTCTAGAAGTTTAAGGGCTATTTTGCAATTTTCGAAACTGTACCAGACCCTAATTTTAAAATTTGAAATTTTAACTCTTAAGGGACTGGAAATAACATATTTTAAGTGTATTCCAAAAATCCAAGTGTTTAGAGCTTGGAAAGTAATTTTATAAAATTTGAGGGACCAAATTGTAAAAGATTAAACTTGAGGACCAAAATACAATTTCCAGGACTTATGCAGTCCATGCACCTGGAAATACTAATTTAACTATAACATAATTATATCTTAGACCCAAGGTTCAAATTTCATAACAATTGGACCCCTAAAAGCCTTAAAGGCAATTATTTCAAAACGGGACAAAAATGAGATTTTTAAAAGTTAAGGGACCTAAACTTATTTCTTTTTAAAACTGCTTTTGTCCCAATATCCTATTAACCTTAGTGACATTTTCCAACTGGAATCACATTAAAAGCCCTCCCGGTTTGTGAGTTCCGATTATTTTAAACTTAAGGCCCGAAATGACAATTTTAACAAATTTGGGGCCAATGTGAGAATTTTATAAAAACTCGACCTCAAAACTTTAAAAACCTGAATCTCTGAACAATTTAGAGATTTTAGGAACTGACCTCATAATTTTTCAAGGTCGGGATATTTATTTATTCAATTTTTAACCCCAAAAGTATTGGTTTTTACAAAACAGGGCTAATTGTAAATTTTTCTTTTTATCAAGGACCTAACTTAAATTATTTTTCATTTACTAAAACAGCCCTGGACCCTCTGACTTTAATTATTAATTAAAATATTTTATTTTCTCAAAAACTACTTGACTTATCGGATTGTCTTGACCGATTAAAACCCGATCGCGGGGCGACTTCCTCGTGTTGCGATTTCGAATCTATAACGGACTTATGTTCCACCTAATCTTTCAAGATATCGAAGATTGCTTGTCCTCCCGATAATCATCTTCATCCAAATAACTCCACCAACGCCATAATTACTTTACGCAAATTTTCGAAAACTTTTTTATGAATCGCTTCCCGAATCAATATACTCATTGCTGGTTGACTACCCGAACGTGTATTTAATTTCTTGCATGAGTCAACTTGGTGTGTCGAGCTCACAATCGGAATGGATACGTCGGGGATGGAACCGGCAGCTCGGCCCGCTATTCCACTCTTCCTACCCCATCGTCCTAATCCCGCAACGAGGGACGGAGTTTGTCCAAGGGAAGCGGGTCGTAGTACTTGAGGTATAATCATGATTATGACGAATCCGAGCCTTGCTAGCTCCAACGTGGATTTTGTCTTTGCCTATGGAGCGATAAGGTGACGGTCTTGGACCATCATGAACGGGGAGTTACAAGGAAGAACAAAGGAATCGTTGTCCATCCACACGATTCCGGAGTTGAACTAACGTTTGGTTGGCGCTACACTTCAAGATGCAACCGCTACTTGTAATGCATGGGTTGGCGCTACACTTGATGCGCAACCACTAATTGTCTTGCATGGGATTGGCGCTACACTTGATGCGCAATCCTCCCGCCCGCTTGAATCATCGTGCTGTGTGACCACGAACTATTTCTTAAACTATATAAATATATTACTTAATATATATTTATCATGATGCTTATGGGCTATGTATGTGATGAAAACATGCATCATACCTCACGCGTTTTCATACAATCGTTTTCTCGCATTAACTATATATATATCGCCACACTTGCACACGATCACCCCATCCACCGAGATTTACTGTCTCACTCCCTCCTCGTTTTCTAACCTTTAGATGAAGAGTACGTTGAAGACGTCGAACCTACCACAGATTGAATTCCTCTTTGTTGATGTGGAGCGACACTCCTTTTTCTTTTATTGTTGTTGGACTTTTCATTTTGTTCTGTTTGGGTACCGTAAGTTAAATTCGGATAATCTATTGGGTTGTATTCGGATTCCGTCGGATCTTAAGATGTAATTTGTACTTGTGTGTATTTTATTCCGCTGCATTAGACTCTATTTCACTTGGAGTTTGTATCATTGGTTTAGACTATTGAATTATTTCTGTTTAAGTGATTGATCGTTGTCGCGTCGCGTTTAGGGGCGTGATTATGGTATCGAGCTCGGCTAGTAAGATGGAAACTTACACCGAAATGTGACCCCCAGAATAGGTTCCTCGACCTTGGATTGGGTACCACTGCTAGATGACCTAAGTTGAATCTTGGATGAATATTTGAACTCTTTTGGGTTGTTATAGTGTTAAGATATCAGGATATTTCTCTATTTGGACGTTAGGTGATTTAGAAAATCCGTGATTTAGAGATTATAATGTCTGATATGGTGAGACTTGAAGAATATGAGGATATCTCTTGATAAGTATATGATTTGGATGTGATATATTATGGGATCTAGACACCTAATGATATTACTTTGGGAAAATGATAGTAGGGGAATCACTAAGTATATTGATCAATGATAATACCCTTGTGTTATTCATTCTCAAGTACTAGAACAAGCTTAAGTAAGGGAATTTGACTTGTGGTTTAGGTATCACGGATAAGATACATTAAGGATGTGACTATTATACGATCTCGACTAGATGTTACAACTAAATATCCTCTCCCAAGAATAGACGAACTATTTGATCAACTTCAACTAGCGACGGTGTACTCGAAGTTTGATTTACAACAAGGATATTATCAGCTGAAGATCCGTGAAGAAGACGTTTCCAAAATGGCATTTCAAACCAGATATAGACACTACGAGTTTGTAGTGATGCCTTTCGGTCTGATGAACGCACCAGCAGCGTTTATGGATCTGATGCATCGAGTCTTTCAACCTTATTTGGATCAATTCGTAGTGATATTCATTGATGACATACTCGTATACTCTAAGTCTGGAGAAGAGCATGAACATCATCTGAAAATTATTTTGGAGACACAACGAGAGCACAAGCTGTATGCCAAATTCAGCAAGTGCGAATTTTGGCTTAGTGAAGTCGCATTCTTGGGACACAAAGTATCCGACACTGGAATCGCCGTAGATCCTTCGAAGGTACAGACAGGTGGTTGAATGGAAACAACTTTGGTCAAACGAGATCGAAGTTTCTTAGGACTAGCTGGATATTATCAAAGATTTATCCAGGATTTCTCCAAGATAATGGACCACTCACTCGACTAACCCGTAAAGTCAAGTTTGAGTAGAATGACAAGTGTGAGTCTAGTTTCCAAAGGTCAAGAAACGACTCACTACAACTCGAGTCTTAGCCCTTACAAAGGGAACAAAGAACTTTGTCGTCTACGATGATGCATCAAAGGAAGGACTAGGAGCGATGCTCATGCGGGAAGGAAAGGTCATAGCTTATGCATCACGAAGATCAAGCCGTATGAGGCCAATTACCCAACGCATGACTTGGAATTGGCGACAACGATATTCGCGTTAAAGAAATGGAAACACTATCTCTACGGAGCAACCTTCACGATTTTCACGGATCACAAGAGCTTGAAGTATCTATTCTCTCGAGAAAGACCTCAACTGGGCCACGAGAGATGGGTGGAGTTAATTGAGGACTATCACTTTGATATTCAATACCATCCCGGGAAAGCTAACGTAGCGACGCCTTGAGCGAAGCGAGTTTAGCCGGTAATGATTCGAGAATGGAAATCATTAGAAGAGATGAACACTTGGAATCCGACGAGAACCAATACTCATATTTCATGTGCTAATATTTCGCTTAAACCCGATCTACTGAACGAGATCAAAGTAACACGGGGATTGACGTGCAACTTCAAAAACTAAAAGAGAATATACTCAAAGGAGAGAGATCGGAATTCTCGTGTACAGGAAGATGGGATCATCGATTTGGAATAGAATTTGTGTACTGAGTGATGAGCAACTTAGGAAAGAATCCTCTCGAAGCACACCGTTCGAAATACACTATACATCCTGGAGGAAACAAGATGTATAAGGACTTGAAACGGAATTATTGGTGGGTAAACATGAAGAACCAGGTAGCGGAGTTTGTTGCGAGATGTTTGACTTGTCAACGAGTAAAAACAGAACACCAACGACTATCTGGTTTATTACAACCGTTGAGAATTCCCGAGTGGAAATTGGAACACATAACGATGGACTTCGTGATGGATCTACCAAGGACCAAAGGAGGCCATGATGTTATTATATGGGTAGTCGAGACCGACTCATAAAATCTAGCACACTTCTTAACCATGAAGAAAACCGGCTTGCGGAAACTCGCGCAGATTTATATCCGAGAGATCATTCGACTGCATGGACTGCCAGTCGACATTGTGTCAGACAGAGACCCGAGGTTCGTCTTTAGATTCTGGAAGTGCTTGCACGAGAAATTGGGTACCTCGATAAGTTTCAGCCCAGTAGCACATCCACAAACTGATGGCCAGTCTGAGCGAACGATTCAAACTCTGGAAGACATGTTGCGAGCCTGCACATTGGATTTCCAAGGAAGTTGGGATTCGCACTTACCATTGGCCGAGTTCGCCTATAATAACAGCTATTAGGCCACAATTGGGATGGCACCCTATGAAGCCTTGTACGGGCGAAAGTGTAGATCTCCACTACACTGGGAGATTGATGACCAATGGACTCCAAAAGAGAAACGGAAGTCGCCCTCGATTCCAAAGTACTTAGTTCAGGAGGCCATGGAGAAAGTCAAGCTGATCAAGGAACGGATCCGCACAGCTCAGAGCCACCAAAAGAGTTACGCAGACAAGAGAAGAAAGGACTTAGAATTTGAAGTCGGAGATGAAGTATTTCTCAGACTCTCTCCACCGAAAGGATTGATCAATCGAAAGAAAATAGGCAAGTTGAGCCCGAGATATGTTGGACCTTACAAAATTTTGCAGAGGATCGGGAAGTTAGCCTACCGACTCAAGTTACCAGCACAGTATGTGGGAATGCACGATGTATTCCATGTATCGAGGTTAAAGAAGTATCAATCAGATCCCGAGCATATTATCACCCAAGATACTCCTCCTCTGATGGAAAATTTATCCTACATCGAGAAACCAATCCGGATCATTGACCAAAGAGATCGTCGATTGCGTAATAGAGAGATCCCGATGGTTAAAGTGGTATGGCGAAACCACAACCGAGACGAAGACGCAACGTGGGAGATAGAAGAAGACATGAGGAATCAATATCCAGAGTTGTTCTGAAGAGAATTTGGGGACCAAATTCTTTTAAGAGGGTGAATGTGAGGCCCCGAATTTTAACAACGTGAGATACGGTGTTGTAGTGATTATTTATTCGGCTATGTATCACAAACACATTATTAATGAACCGCGACCCGACTTTTATTTATTTCTTTCAACATCAATTACGCCTTTCGTTTTTCGAGCCTAACGATTTTATATTCTTCCTCTAGTATTAATACTTGATCGAATGACTACTACTTTAGGAATATTAGACCTCCAACAATTTAGGAGTATATTCCAATCCTTATCCTAATATTTCATCTTATTCTATAATTCATCCCAACCAATTTCCCAATCAATTTGTTTTTAAAAAAAAAATATTTTTTTTTATATATATTTTTAAAAAATTTCGAAAATTACCATAAATGGGGAGGTTGTTTCATATTCTTTTCAAGACCTACAATTATATATGTATATATATATTTACATATATATTATTTTTTTTCAACTTTTGGTCACATGCTTGAAGGATGGACAAACTTTTCTTTCCACCAAATTCAAATAAATAAAAATATCAACACAATGATTATTATTCCCTCCAACTTTTGGCTCCTTGTCTTAGGAGAATCAATCATTTTTGTTATTTTTTTTTCTATCTACCAATATTATTCATTTCATAATTATCATAAAAACACAAGACTTGCTTCCATTTTCCTCTCTAAAAGATCAAATTCTTCAAGCATAAGGTAAGAAAATCTTCATTTCTCCCAACTCTATTTTTCTTCTCCAATCCTCAACCTTATACCTTCACCATCTAATAATATTGAATCCTTCTTGTTGAGGTACTCCTAGAGAAAATTCTTGAAGAATTAGAGACCTAGATTTGACTACAAGCTTGAAGAGGAAATTCAAGATTACATATTATTAAGGTGAGAAAATTATGGTTTTAGTATTTTTCTCTTGACAACATGAAGAATTAATTTTTGACTCAAGAATATGAATTTTTGGAGCTTAGGGGCTGACCTAAACCATCTCAAGTTGAGGTTAGAGGCTTGAAGGAAAATTTCCATTTTTGAGACTACTTGAAGACATTAAGGTGAGTAGTAACCATTTGGTCCTAGTATATTTTCTTTAGACTTGAGACTTTAATTTTAACACCAAAATATGATTTGGATACCATTTAGGGGCTGATCTTCAAGAGTTTGAGTCAAGAAGTTGATTCAAGAAAGAAGACTACATTTTAGATCAACCCGAGAAACTACTACGAGGTGGGTGGAAAAATTCTTTCAACTTCTAGGTGTTTTAAATTGAAAATATGCATGTAGTATTTTGATATTGAGCACTTGAGATATATATTATGTATTGCATGATATTTTCTTGTATCAAGTTGGAAAAATTCTCAAGTGTTGCTCAAAAATGCGATTTATCGAAAAATAGGGCATACATGTACATTTTATTGTTATACTTGATGATATTTTGTATGAGAAGGATATGTATGTGTATGACTCTTGAAATCTATGTTTTGAATGATTTATAACCTGGACAAGTCGAGCATAATTGATTAAATTTCAACTTTTGGACTTAAAATGCAAAAATGAAAAGTTGGTGGACTTAATTGCAAGAAAATAAAACTTAAGGGACCCCTCTGTAATTTTCTATTTTTGGGACTGAACTCAAGTTCCAAAATTATGTTTTAACATTTTAATAAAGTTTTAAGAGTTTTTAGATAAATAAAATCAACCCTTAAAAGCCCAAGGACTAGATTGTAAAATTCTAGAAGTTTAAGGGCTATTTTGCAATTTTCGAAACTGTACCAGACCCTAATTTTAAAATTTGAAATTTTAACTCTTAAGGGACTGGAAATAACATATTTTAAGTGTATTCCAAAAATCCAAGTGTTTAGAGCTTGGAAAGTAATTTTATAAAATTTGAGGACCAAATTGTAAAAGATTAAACTTGAGGACCAAAATACAATTTCCAGGACTTATGCAGTCCATGCACCTGGAAATACTAATTTAACTATAACATAATTATATCTTAGACCCAAGGTTCAAATTTCATAACAATTGGACCCCTAAAAGCCTTAAAGGCAATTATTTCAAAACGGGACAAAAATGAGATTTTTAAAAGTTAAGGGACCTACACTTATTTCTTTTAAAACTGCTTTTGTCCCAATATCCTATTAACCTTAGTGACATTTTCCAACTGGAATCACATTAAAAGCCCTCCCGGTTTGTGAGTTCCGATTATTTTAAACTTAAGGCCCGAAATGACAATTTTAACAAATTTGGGGCCAATGTGAGAATTTTATAAAAACTCGACCTCAAAACTTTAAAAACCTGAATCTCTGAACAATTTAGAGATTTTAGGAACTGACCTCATAATTTTTCAAGGTCGGGATATTTATTTATTCAATTTTTAACCCCAAAAGTATTGGTTTTTACAAAACGGGGCTAATTGTAAATTTTTCTTTTTATCAAGGACCTAACTTAAATTATTTTTCATTTACTAAAACAGCCCTGGACCCTCTGACTTTAATTATTAATTAAAATATTTTATTTTCTCAAAAACTACTTGACTTATCGGATCGTCTTGACCGATTAAAACCCGATCGCGGGGCGACTTCCTCGTGTTGCGATTTCAAATCTATAACGGACTTATGTTCCACCTAATCTTTCAAGATATCGAAGATTGCTTGTCCTCCCGATAATCATCTTCATCCAAATAACTCCACCAACGCCATAATTACTTTACGCAAATTTTCGAAAACTTTTTATGAACTGCTTCCCGAATCAATATACTCATTCATTTGCACTGGTTGACTACCCGAACGTGTATTTAATTTCTTGCTGAGTCAACTTGGTGTGTCGAGCTCACGGTCGGAATGGATACGTCGGGGATGGAACCGCAGGGCTCGCCGCTATTCCACTCTTCCTACCCATCGTCCCCAATCCCGCAAATCGAGGGACGGAGTTTGTCCAAGGGAAGCGGGTCGTAGTACTTGAGGTATAATCATGATTATGACGAATCCGAGCCTTGCTAGCTCCAACGTGGATTTTGTCTTTGCCTATGGAGCGATAAGGTGACAGTCTTGGACCATCATGAACGGGAGTTACAAGGAAGAACAAAGGAATCGCTTTTCCTCGATCCACACGATTCCCGGAGTTGAACTAACGTTTGGTTGGCGCTACACTTCAATGACGCAACCGCTACTTGTAATGCATGGGTTGGCGCTACACTTGATGCGCAACCACTAATTGTCTTGCATGGGATTGGCGCTACACTTGATGACGCAATCCTCCCCGCCTTGAATCATCGTGCTGTGTGACCACGAACTATTTCTTAAACTATATAAATATATTACTTAATATATATTTATCATGATGCTTGTGGGCTATGTATGAAAACATGCATCATACCTCACGCGCGTTTTCATACAACCGTTTTCTCGCATTAACTATATATATATCGCCACACTTGCACACGATCACCCCATCCACTTTGAGATTTCTGTCTCACTCCCTCCCGTTTTCTAACCTTTAGATGAAGAGTACGTTGAAGACGTCGAACCTACCACAGATTGAATTCCCTCTTGTTGATGTGGAGCGACACTCCTTTTTCTTTTATTGTTGTTGGACTTTTCATTTTGTTCTGTTTGGACTGTAAGTTAAATTCGGATAATCTATTGGGTTGTATTCGGATTCCGTCGGATCTTAATATGTAATTTGTACTTGTGTGTATTTTATTCCGCTGCATTAGACTCTATTTCACTTGGAGTTTGTATCATTGGTTTAGACTATTGAATTATTTCTGTTTAAGTGATTGATCGTTGTCGCGTCGCGTTTGGGGCGTGACAAGATATATGAAGACTGGAGCAGCAGATTCATTGTTTAATGCCCCAATACTCTGCTTGAGCAGTTGGTTATGGAACTGTGAAAAATTATTTTGTGCTGCATTGCAATTTGCATATGAAGATGAGGCAGTATTTACAGGCAAGCAGCCCAGTGGTTCAATCCCTGTGATGCCTATTTTCTTGATTCCAAATCCTTTTATCCTCTTAAGATTCAACATTAGCTGATTAATCACAGATCTTGTGAATCCTGGCAAATCCTGTTTCAGGAAATTAGATGGTAAAAATTAGTTGTGTTGATTTTGAGATTTAATTTACAAAGAATTATTAAACATATATAATATATGATGAAAATGCTTTACTTGTGTAACTATGTATATTGTAATTTATATTTATTTATAGATTCTTTTAGCACAATGATATATTTTCTGCATCCCGAAATAGTTGCCCGAATCCCGATAAATGTTATTGATTAGTTACTTAGCTGAAACTCAATAATAAATAATTTAACTAAATTTTTTTATTGAAGAATTTAGGGGACTACTAAATATTTTCAGGAGACTATTAATATTTTTAGGAGAAAAGAATTAATATTTGTATGGGGAATTACTAATACTTTTTACGAGAAAAACTAATATTTTTCAGGAAGTATTACTATAATACTTTTAATTGGAAAACATAATATTTTTCAAGATGACTACTAATACGTTTTAGGGGGATTACTTATAATTTTGAGGGAAAAAAATAATATTTTTCATGAGGACTACTAAAAGTATTGTTCAAAGGGGTTACTAATACTTTTCGGAGGTACTAGTAATATTTTTCAGGGGACACCTAATATTTTTAATGACAGTGATACTATATCACTGCCTAATACTTCTCAAGGGAACAATTGATATATTTTAGGTGGATTACTAATATTTTTGAGGGAAAAATCAATACTTATCACTAGGACTACTAAAAATATTGTTCAATGGGATTATTAATACTTTCCAGAGGCATTACTAATACTTTTTCGGGAAAAGCTAATACTTTTAACGGCACTAATGATACTACGTCACTACCTAAAATTACAAAAATATCACTGGTCCAGAGATCCCATAGCATCATACCAGAATATTAAAAAAATGTCACCGCGTTCAAAATCACAAAAATGCCACCACATTTTCATAAATACAAAAATGCAACCGCCTTTTTGTAATCGGGTCATATTAGGATCCGTTTAACGAATTTGAACCCGTTTGACTATCTGACAAAAGTTTTTGTCAAAAAATTAAAGTTATTAATTTGACTTCTTAATTTAAATAAAGGGAAGCAATAATTTTGGAATACAGGCCTAGTATGTCTCAGTATCTAGGAATAATTACAAAATTACCCCCAAAATTTGAGCTAATAACAACAAAAACTCAAGAGGTTTTTGAAAATTACAAAGCTTCTTTAAAGTTTGATTTTGTATTACAGCTTGGCCCTTCATGAACAAAATATTTCAAACAACCCCCTCATATATGTAATAATATTACAGTTATCGATTTACATTTAAGATAAAATTAAACCTTAATGGGCTTTTTGTAATTTTGAAATTTCTGCGGGTTTTTTTTTTGTAATTGCCCCAAACATTAGGCTGGTTTTTGCAAGTCTCCCTAGTATATGTTACTTAGAGTATTCAAGCTCTGAAAAGAATTTCGATGTTAATTAGTAGTTAATACAAGCTTAATTTCCTAATTTTTACAAAAATGACCTATAGATGAACAATAAGAATGAAAATCGATAAACAAATTGATTGAGTTCAAAAGGCATTAGCAAAAAAAATCAAATTATTTTGGTCAAAATCCCCACCCACCCCACCCCATACCCAATAATTGAAAAAAAAAAAGAATCTAAAAAACAATTTTGCCCTTAGTTAGTTTCAACATATATAACCTAATTTGCCCTTTCTTGTTTAGGGTATGTACCTCAAAATATAGTTAGCCTATCCAACAAATACAATTATGATTAGTTGAACAACTTTACCTCAAATCTGCCATTGTTGGCTAGATAAGAAGAATAGTCATTGCCTGCCAGCGACACAAGGGCAATCGACGAACTAAGATTTTGAATCGTGTACACGTTTTTATTGATAAGTTGTTGGAAGAAATCGATCTATGTAGTCATGTTTGGTTGATCAACCAAAGTTTTGAACACTCCTGTTCCTCCATGAGCAAAGTTGATCCCGTATCGTGTCGCACTCGTGTTGAAATTCTTGAGCTGGTATGGCCATGGGGATCTTATACCAAGAAATGAAGCTGCAAATTAAACATGTGAGATATTCTATTCCACTTTTCTTGTTTCACTCCATATTCCATATATTGGATGACTGACATGTGTACAATTGTGACATCATCTTGTACATGTGTCATTCATCCAATATAATGAAATAGTGAGTGGAACACGGAAGTGAAACAGGAAATCTCGATCGGTTAATGAGGCATGAAGGTCAATATTTGTGTTAAACCTCAAGTAAGAAACAGAATTTGAGAAAAACATTGAAAAGAGGTATAATATATTGAACTAAGTGATGTATGCTCTGGAGTATTTTTTATTTATCACCAAATTGGTTTATGATCTATACGCACCTTTTACACATACATATAGATATGTATATTCATTTATGTAAGTGTGTTCTAAAACTTTTGCCTCTTGCATATCATGATTTAATATAGTAATATTCTTAATAAAAAAAATGGACTGCATACATAAGTACATCATAAATATAAGTTATCAACAATATTAACTTGGAAAAGAATAAAATTAAATGCGTTAGTTCCATCGATCATATATGCATTTAATGGCCATAGACAAATATAAGATTTTAGTATAGTACCTTAATTCAAAATTTCAAAGTACGTAATTACAAAATCGATCCAATTAAGAATGCACCAAAAAGAAAAAAAAAGTGTGTAATTATGGTGTTATTCTCAAAAGACTATGAACTTTTGATATTATATATATAATAGATATATACTATACACTTTAGATATATATGTTATTTTCAAGTATAATTAATTCCTCGCATTATATTATAATTGGTTTTCAAAGAAATTAACCTCTAGAATATGATGCCTACAATCACAAAAAAAAAAGTCCCACTCAGAATTTCTCCGGAACAGAAATCATAAGTTTCTGGAGAGAATTGAAAAAATATAGAATAAAAAAATAAAAATAAAATAAAAAATTGTAAGAGTAAGTTTTAATTCCCCTATCAAATTTGCAATAATTTTCAAGAGACGTCTTTATATTATTTTTTCCTTTCTTATATTATATATGTAAATTAAATTATTATATTTTCTTTGATTCTTTTTATTCTTTCATAATCATAGGAACTCCAAGAGATCAAAAGAAGCTATAAAAGCAAACAATCAATATGGAACAAATACGTACAATGCATATGAATGAACATGTATTCAACAACGAATACCACATAAAATACATGTATATGGTTTAATAATTTAAATGAGAATATATATATATATATATATATATACCTATATAATCTGTAAGAACACGACCATCAGAAAATCTTCCAGATGGTTTTCCAGGGAAAGTGATCCCATACGGCGGTTTCCATGATTTTGAAACTGAACTCGGCAGGTTCCTGTGTCAGCGTACGAGTCCCCGAACACGAACAACTTCATTACTAGTTTATTCTTCTCATTATCCCTTTCTTCAACATATCCATTTCCAGGAATAATATTTGCTTCTGCAACTTTTAATATAATATTCATTATATATAGGTATATATTAATATCATCCCATAAATCAATTTAAAGTTTAATTTGGTTGAAGAAAAGTGTGAAGTACCTGTTGAAAGAAAAGGTAAAGACAGGAGGAGGCAGAAGATGATGGACGAGAATCTCCGTTGCTCCATTTCAAGTGCTCAAAATACATGAGCACAAACCTTCTATATATATAGAGAAAGAGAGAGGGGACACGTACGATTGGACATGCTCTCATTTTGATTTTTTTTTTCTTTATACCAGAGAAAAATGGTAAAAGAAAATTTTAAATGAAATTTGATAGTATGATTGGATAATCAAAAAAAATAAAGTAATTATTGGAAATGATTGGTGATATAGAAATTATGAGCGAAGGAATTTAGGAAAATGTGCAATAATAATTAGTTCTTTCTGAAAAATTGTATATATGTGGTTGGTAAGAGAAAATGTGAAACTGAGTGAATAATGGTGTATTTTTTGAAAATTTTCATAAATAATTACATGTTTGATTAAAAAAATCTCTAGCAGAACAAAATGAAAATCTTTTTGTATCCAATCGCAGCTGAGAACTATTAAATATCTTCCTTGTGAAAGGAGGAACCAAGGAAGAGATGTAATGTACCCTTTGCTAATTTTCATTTGGATCATAAATCATTCATTACATTTGTTTATTGGCATCTTTTGGCAATAATAATTGAAGGAAAAGAAGCAAATTTGAACCAACTCAAACTCCAGTAGAGCTTGTATTACTTGCACAATCAATTGAGAGCTCTAAATAAAACTCTCTACAAACTAACCTAATGTATGGTTGTATTTCTGAAACACGTTTTCCAATTTCCAACTATTCCGAAAAATGGTAGAGGTGGAAAATGCATCCCGAACCGACTTCTAGCCCAGCCCACCCAATTTTTGACATTAGCTCGTCATGTCCGAGCCCAATATTTTGCCAGCTCTAGAAAATGGGTTTATATTTATTTAGGGAATTTCTCATTGGAAATGAAGTCGTTTTCACTTTTTTATCGACGGTCTTCTGGAAACACAATCATTCAATTTTTCACTACAATCACGCACAGATCTATGTGAAAACAAACCTCAAAAACTATAACAAAACAATTTTTCACTACAATCACGCAAATCCATCAAAAATACTCTTTAAAAACTATAATAAAGCATATTTTCATTTCCAAACATATACATTAACAGAAATTTAGAAAACAAACTAAACATATTTTCATTTTTTAGGTGGAAACCAATAGTTTCTGGAAATTCATTTCAAGTATTAGAAAATGAAATTTGAATTTGGAAATATATCCATACAAAACCAGCTCACTTTATAGTCTCTTGGCATTATAATTAAACAAAACAGAATAATTTCTGACAAACTATTGATTTTACATATAAATGACCGCAATTTAGAATGAGCCGAATGGATGCAACTAAGCTAGGATGTCACATAAATAAACCTGAAAATGATAATAAGAGAAATCACCAAATCCTATAATCAAATAGCTTTGATAAACAATAAAGAACCAAATGGTGGTTTGAGTTCCACTCTATTTGTTTGCACTAATGGGAATGAAAAGTTGATTACTATGATTTTTAGTTACTACCATGTCACTTTCACTATTGCATAAAACTCCAAAAGGAACAATTTTGCCTTTTACATTTTTCAGATGGTATAAACTGCAGGCCAGTATACATGCAAGTCCAAATGTAGTTACTTTGCATACTTGTACAATTTATGTTAATCCAAGAATATAGCCCTCTCGAAACCTAGTTGTGTGAATTGCATTTGAAGATAATATGCAACTTTAGCCGATTGCTTACTTTACTCCTATTTATTAATCTTTCTAATTGAAAGGCAATTAGTTTATTCTCTAAATGTAGCATCCCGGCTAAGGGAAGTAAGTAAGCTACCTTGCCCTACTTTACCTTCACGGAGTGAGCGCACTGCTTTGTCCCAGGGAGAAAGCGAGAGCGCTCACTCACTCAAAATACCCTATGAATTAAGATAAAGAGACTTTCCGGTTGACAGAAGACTCCAACTACCGTCCACGCATGATCCATACTAGATCTGACCAACTGCCCATCCTACCTCCTCTACGTTCTTGACGGCCCATCTTTGTCTCAGTAGTAGTCTTTCAGTGGCATGTTTCGGTCCTCTTCCCCATGAAGAAATCCCCATCCTGCTCAGAATTGACTTTCATTATAAATTTACTGTACTATATAATATATTAATACATTTATTTTCATTATAAATCTAATTATATTACAAATAATATTTTTTAAACCAGGTAACTATAGATAACTGTATAGATAATTTCAAAAATTAAATACTTGAATTGTTATTTTCAACAGTGGATAACCCAGTCAAATATTTTGTATTGGTCCCTCAAAGAGGGAGTGCGACTTGTCGATTTTAATTTGCAGACAACAGAGAGAGACATGAGAGTGTTTACATTCCTTACTGTGTCAATAGTAAGATTGTAACCCACAAATAGAAGAAAATTTAAAAAAAAAAAAAAAAACTGAGAGATTTTCATTCAATTTAAAGTCGTCACAAAAGGTCACATGTTGTCCCAAATATATTTTTCGCAACGCTATATCGTCACAAAAACGTCGCCTCAAATGCTGCGACGCAAATAATTTTTTTATGGTTTTTTGTGATGCTTTTGTCGTTGCAAATAAGTCTTCGCTGGTTACAATATTTTATGGTTTTTTGCGACGACTTGTCGTTCCAAATACTCCATTTTTTTTATAAAAAAAATATTGGATTTTACATTATCAAGCCGGTTGTTTTCAAGAGATAGCATCAAATGCAACTGGACATTGGAGAACATATGTTCATATCAAAAGAAAAGATTAATTATTTAACATGTAGTTCGAGTAACACGGGGAAAATATTTTGGGAGTTTATTCATGTAGTAACCATTACAACATTGAGAATGATTAGAAGAACTACACGATATTACAGATTTGATTGATGACTCCTCTTATCAATTACAGCCTATTGTTAAAAACTTCAAAGTGCCGCTAACTTCAATCGTATCCCAGATATAGAGCTGATCAGAGCTAACTTCAAAGTAGAACAGGCACTTCACCTAAAGCTCATCTGCAGACAAAGAGAGTTTGGATTACCACAGATTAGAGGCCTTGTTTATCTCATCATTAACAATGTAAACAAACTGTCCAAATGTACAACGTAAAAAGGTGGATGATCTCGTGAACTTTGAAATGAAAACACTGAACAAGAGAATGCAAAGTACAGAAATTGCAGTCTTATTTTTATTACCACTTTGGTAAATCAAAAATCGCGTGCATCCTTTTTTCTCTGTCTGCCCCTTGTCTGCTACTTATTCCTATTCTTCTCTTTCAAGAGAATTTTTTTTTACTCCCAAAATAAACCTTAATTGCAACATCCTGAAAAATATGAAGAAAATATAATACACACCATCAATTAATGAGATAACTATCTGTCATAATTCAGAGTAATTAAGCAACTTATGAATATGGTGACATACTGATCCATTCCAAACTCCATGATACACTACTCCAAATGAGCCTGAAAGGAGCAATTGTAAATCCCTTAATTGTAAATCCCAATTTCCGAACATGCATATAATTAGAACTTTACCTTGCCCAATTTCCTCCCTTAATTGTAAATCCTCCCAGCGAATCTCAGAATCCACAACAATGTGTGAATCGTTTTCACCTTTGCTTGACGAGCTTTGAGGTCCACTGCCAAAACTCTCCCCTGAAGTTGGAACCTTAGGAGAATCTGACTGTCTAGGAGATGCATCTTCTGAATCTACTGATTTTATATTCTTGCACAATCGCACGAGGCCAAGAAAAAAATTACTAACAAAAAAAACTACGCCACAAAGAATGACAGCAATGAATAGATATAGAGGCATTTTGTTGATTGTATAATAATTAATTTTGGGAATCTTAGCTTGCATGCGTTCTTAAAGGCTTTGTCATCAATTTCACCCATTCTTTTTATCCCAATATTAGCACGGCTACGACTCAGCAAATCACTCAAGCCCTGAAAATAAATGTACAATGATAAGAATACCAGACAAATATATAAAACAGTACGTGGAAAATATATAAAACATTCAGTATCAATAAGACCTGCCTCATCTTGAAAGCAACCATAATGTTGTTTACTTTCCTGCAGCCACTTAAATACCCTTTCCAATCCTTTTGCATGCAAAGAACGGCTTTTCCTGCTCCACTGCAAGTTATTTTTTTAAAAAAAGATAAATAGATCAAATGAATAAACCAACTTGTAAACAAATTGAAGCAAAAAAATATAGCAGATGACATGACAAAAGCAAAACAAGATGGCTGAAAAGGAAATAGAAGGAACTTTTACAAGGCTTTGCCATTTTACTCATTCATTAGAGTGCAGAAGGGAAAAGGAACTCACAAATAATTCAGGCCTTGCATTCATTTGAAATAACATGATATACCAGAAGCCAACAGGCTATGACCTTTAAAACTACAAAAATCCTCTTAAGCAACCACAGAACAAGGAAGTCAACTTCCACTTTTACTCCCACACACTCCCTATATGCTTCAGTACAATTTTAGGGAACCTTGGAGAGTAACCGACGTCATAAGAGTTTCTCAAAATAGTTAACCAAATTCAGTTTCAACTGATAAATTAACTCCATGCAGCATACAAAACTGCAACTTTTGCTCATAAAAATATGTTTGATTGGGACATCCACCATAAGCAACATCCAAGAAAACCATTGTAAAACTCCAATTCAAGAAACCATTAGCAAAACCCTTCTTCTATAAACTATACTTTCAAGTTTCAGTAGCAACAATATGAACATTCAGCATAACATTCCAAGATAGAATTTGGTTAAGAGAAAACGAAAGCAGAAAAGAACAAAAAAGGTGGAGAATACATATAATATAGATGAGAGCAGCAATTAATACCTTAGCATAAACTAGCAATCAACTTCATACAGAGTGGCGACACAAAGGAACATAAAATGTGTTCCTTTCTCCCAGTGAATTCAATGCAAATAATTAAAACTTCTCCATCCAACATTGTTGCTCAAGCTATATCTCCATTCACAGTATTAAACTAAAATAATGAAAAAACTGCCTAAATTGGGAATTTAACAAAATGTTCTAGAAATGGAGCAAACGGTGAAATTAAATCGTGGGGCAAATGTTAAGATGAACAAAAGGTAGTACAACTTGCAAAACGGCAAACCTATTACTCGGACGGCAACATGTTGTGGACTGGTGGTGGTGGTGGTGGACGGACGGTCGGAGATGAGTGAGCGGAGGACGTGGAGAAGGATTTCCAAGAGGTCGAAGGTGACGACGAGCAATGGACCGAGGCGAGAGGGAAAGTGAGGAGGAAAAGGTTTTGTGGGAATTTTATAAATATATTAGCAATGTTCGGAGTTTTGCAACGACTAAATCGTCGCTAAATATCTCAAATAAGCCTATTTATTATATCAAATAGTGAAAACTTTTTAGTGACGATATGATGTCTCAAAAGCTGATTATTAGCAACGACTTTATGTTCCCATTTCCCAAATAATTTTGTTGCAAATAGCACCTTTTGTTGTAGTATCAAAAGTAAACAAACAAATCGAAAATGATCAATATTATAATTCCATACATAATCTATTATTTTGCAAGAACGAAAGGTAAACAAACAAGTCCAAAATGATCAATATAGTAATTCCATAAATAATCTATTATTTTGTTAGAGGCAATATGAAGAGAGAAAACATGGCTTAATGTAGGGACACACAGGCTCACGATCACAACCATAATACTGGAGACGACCATGGAATTTCAGCCATTGGATAGACTTGGTCTCTAAGTTGTAAAGAAAAACTCTTGGCCCCTGTCTAAGCACAGCAACTAGTGGATTCCACGGAATGAAAGATGCCAGAGAAATTTTTTTTTGTCTTCCTAGGATCCTTACGCTCCACTTGTACACCTGGAGGTACCCCGGCTTCTTTGCGCAGCCAATCGATGCTGACAGAATGCATCAAGACCCACTCTGTACCAGGTATGGTGGTCGTCGACGAGTAGCCACTACTCCTGTTATAACCATTAAGCCTAAAGAATTGCAAGTTGTCCCTGGTGATGAAGCCATACCAGAGAGCGTCGTCAACGGGCGACCTCGTGATCGTACGCGAGACGAAATTCTCATTCATTACCACATCTTTCGGCAACTCCAGCAACTGCACATGGTTCTCGTCGAGTCTGGGATCGTAAACTCCGATAACGCCAAAGTGCAAGGCTGATTTCCAATGGAAAATGCCATTAGCTACCTCCGGAGGCTGGCACAATTTGAGCAAACCAAGACTGTCAGCCGCTAGTTTCTTCACGACCCACTTTCCTGTCTTGGAAGAGTAACTCTCGATTCTCATGGTGTTGTCGTCTGCATGTGCCGCGGCTATGACGACCGTGTAATCAGCCACCAGTTCACTTGTGTTTTCCTCGCACATCAATCCGACGGATTTGCGCTCGTATCCATCCAGTGCAACAGGAGACGGTGGTGGCAACATGACCCACTTTCTCGACACGGGATTCAAGACGTGGTATTGGTACGGATGGCGACCACAGAGTATGAGGCCATTGGAGGAATTGATGAAGTAGCCTAATAGTTTGGGGACGTATTTGCAAATACTAGTGCGGTGATCATCATCAATAACAGGGAGAATATTCATTGGTGGTGGCCAACGAGGTAGAGGTTTGAACCAAGGAACAGGGAAGAAATTTCTTTCGATGAGGGCCAGCAGACGACCACCACCACGGCAACGGCGGCGGCTGAGAGTCTTAAGAAAGAAAGGATTTGTGATTATATTTGTCCATCTCTTGGAGACGGACATGAATCTGAAGATGGACTTTTCAGGCAACCGAATAAGTATTTCCATTAGTATATCATCGATGCTCTCAACTCTTTCAGCTGATGAATCCATACTGACCATCTACGATACTGCATACAGATATGTACCCTTTTAATTTCAGAGAAATAAAAATACTAAATAACAAGAATAAATAAATAAGAACAATAACAACAACAAAACTCAAAGTTGATAATAAAAAGAAAATAAGTAGAACAATACAACATATATAAATTTTGCCAAAATTATCAAAACAGTTAAATTTAAATTCGAAAACTACTTCAACTACTATCCTAATTGTCACGGTATAGAACTTGGAAAAGGGTTTCGATTACCAATGGGACTCTCCCTAAATTACGAAAATTACTCTTCAAGTTTAACCTAATTATGAAAAATCATGTTGTCTATAGAAAATATGGATATCCCCTAAAGTATGCATTTAAACAATTTTTAATCACTGCAGAGAACTTGTGGAGCTGTTCTATAAGAAAACATTACAAAAGTTGAGGGGTCAGATGAACATTATCCGAAAAAATTACAAAACACTCGTAAACTTATTAAGTTTCATATTTCAAACAAAATAAATCTGGAAAAAAAAAATATAGCAAACTTTTGTTCTCTTTACTGTACCGCAGGGCGAAGGACAAAGCCGGAAGAACATTCATACAAACAAATCACAGAAATTTACTTCAGATATAAATTCTAAAGTTTCACGTTCACACCTTAAGCACTCGGACAATCAATCAATTGCTACTTGAATCGGATGAAGAATTCCTTCACTCTCTAAGAAGATCTCTCTCGGACAACTTATTTATGTGTAAAAAAATAAAAGACCACTTGTATTTATAGTTGCTAATCTAAGTTTACAATCAGAATCATGGTTTGATTAGGATTACTAGAATCCTGTTTTGACTACAATGACTAGACCCTTTTCCTTTTTTTACCGTCGAAAAAAGAAAAACATCTGACTAGACCCAAACAACTTAATTAATGTAACGGCTTATAAGATTTGAAAACAACTTATAACACCCATAATCTTATTTTATCCAAACTGGAAGCTTATTTTTAAAATAAGATCTAACAGTTTATCGGACGTAGGAGCTTATAAGAAAAAAAAAAAAATTATAAGGGTGTTAGTCGGGGTTTTGAACGCGGTATCTTTCAGTTTCTTTAAAATTTATACACTTCCCTCCAACCAGTACTCACAGGTTATTAAAAAAAATTACCACGAGTTTGTAGCTCAAGTGGTAACACTAACCCTTTGTAAGAGTGTTTGACCAGAGTTCGAACCATGTATCTTTCAGTTTCTTTGAAATTTATTCTCTTGTCTCCAACCACTACTCTCAACTTAGTAAAAAAGGGAAAAAAAATTAGGATCAAAATACATCAATAACATTTATTAGAAATACAATTAATATAATAAAAATTGATTCCAATTTAAAGATTTAATTTGAATTAAATTAATAAACTTATTTAGATCACGTGCAACGTACATTTATCCTACTAGTCTAATGAGAAATGCAAATTTGGTCCATTGGTCCGATTTTTCAATTTTTGGATGGAATTTGATGGCTTGGTGCTTACTTGACAACAAATTGGATGACGTGAGGAAAGTTGACAATCATGTGTAAAAGTAGAGCTGGCAAAATTGGTCTGACCTGACCAATCCGCATATAGAATTGGGTTGAGCTTCATTTTTAGAGGCATGAAAAGGAACAAGACTATTTTGGCCCGATCCAAATGCCCCGAAGCCCAATAGGACCGAACATCCCAACCAAAAATACACATGTCGGCTAGGTAGGGCCACAAGAAATGTGAAGTGATGAAATATCGATCCAACCCTGCCCGACCCAACTCATTGCTAGCTCTAGCTAAAGGTGACATACAAATCGGGCGGACGCTAACATCACATGATATATGCAAAAATAAATGTTGTTTTCAGTAGCTTCATTGTTTAAAGCCCCAATACTCTGCTTGAGCACTTGGTTGTGGGACTGTGAAAAATTATTTAGTCCCGCATTGCAATTTCCATATGAAGCTGAGGCAGTATTTCTAGGCAAGCATCCTACTGGTTCAATTCCTGTGACGCCTATTTTCTTTATTCCAAGGCCTTAAAAACTATAATCAAACATATTTTCATTTCCAAACATATACATTAACAAAAAAATTAGAAAACAAACTAAACATATTTTCATTTTTCACATGAAAACCAATAGTTTCTGAAAATTCATTTCAAAACACTAGAAAATAAAAATTGGATTTGGAAATACATCCATACAAAACCAGCTCACCTGACTTGACAACCTTAATTGTAGTCTCTTGGCATTATAATTAAACAAAACAGAATAATTTCTGACAAACTATTGATTTTTCTTAAAAATGTAAAATGTATAAATGACCACAATTTAGAATGAGCCGTATGGATGCAACTCTAAGCTATAGGATGTCACATAAATAAACCTGAAAATGATAATATGAAAATGATATTTTTCAGATTGTATAACCTGCAGGCCAGTATACAAGTCCAAATGTAGTTACTTTGCATACTTGTACAATTTATGTTAATCCCAGAAATGGAGAAAAGAAATCCCCAGGATGGATGCTCAGAATCGATCTGAAAGATGATCTCTGCGAACTTTTGATATGATCATCCATAAAATTCTGTTCTGCAATCTGTGATGTGCTGTGTATCATCTCACCTTTTATCTATACCATCTTTAACTTATGAGTTCTTGACTGATTAAAGGCACCTCTATTGAAGACTAGCAAACGGGAACAAAAAACCCGAGTCAAAGTTGATGACACAACCGACCATGGTTTTTTTGACTTGCTCCTCCATTTCTGACTTTGCTGGTGGATAAAACCGTTACTCAGACTTCTTGTTCTGTTTTGTCAGGTATACATGAGCCGAAAAACAATATATTCCTTTAAATCCTGCTGAAAAAAATCAAATATAAGGTATCATGATGTAGGTCTTGGTTGACCCCGGCTATACTTGGGTGGGTTCTTCTTGGCAACGTCAACTGTTATCATCCAGCCATTGATGATCTGAAAGCACGAAAACAATGAACGTCAGCTGATCTTTTTGAAAATGACAGGCTATCTGAAGGTCTTAAAAACTTAGGATAAATCACTAAAAAATATGCTTGAGGTTTAGCTTGATTACAAAAAACTCAATTATCTTTCAAAATTACAAATACCCTCATCAGGTTTGTATTTGTTTTACAACTACCCCCTCAGTAGGTGAACTTTGTAAAATAGAAGCAAATCTTAATTGGGTTCAAGTAATTTTGAAAATGATTGGATTTAATTTATTTTTTCAATAAAACTGAATTGTAAGGACAGTTTTGTAATTTAACCCTGAAAATCATCGAACGCAACTACCTTTCCATTCATTTCTCTGAGTGCAGTACTTGCCGCCTCTTCGGTGGTGTACTCCACAAAAGCATAGCCTTTGGACCTTTTGGAAATCTTGTCCATTATGATTTTAACTGTTGGCAATGGAAGAAAACTTGATAAACAAAGTTACTCGTAAACTTTGTCGACATTCTAAAAGTATGTATCAGTCTCCTGTTTGAATAGGGTTTTCGTTCTACCTTCAACAAGTTCGCCAAAACTTTCAAACGCTGCGCGTAAGGTTTTCTCGGATGTATAGAAGGATAGACCTGCAGAGACATAACACATAGAAAGTGTTTTTAGCTCAGAGAATATGACAATTTTAGGCAAATAATGAGGATGAACACGTACATACGCTAATATCAAATGAACAAGTCTAATCGTTGAGTTCAAACATCTATCGTTTCAAGCTACTTTATCATACCCTTTAACCAGAAGTGGAATGTATCTAGTGTTTAATGATTCAAAGTTTGAATATCAAACAAAAAACCTCAATTTTTTGAAATGATTTGTAGAGCTTTGGGATATTATTCTCGAGACCAAATTAATGAAAAATTCAATTTAGACCACTAACAGCTTCAATCACGCTATAGAAAAACAAAGCGTAAAATGCTAAGTTCAAAATAGTAAAATATTACAACTAATGCTTCAGGTGCAGAACATGGGCCAGTACTTCATGGACAGAAAGTATACCAGTCACAAAGAGCTTCTTTGTTTTGATATTGCTTGTTGGACTCGATGCTGAAGAATCTTAAGAGGCTCTTGAATTCTCACCTGCGAGATGCACATGCGTTATTATCAAAGCAATTTCCTGCGTAGGTTTAATACAGTGATATCAAGAAGGGTGCTCCTCTAAACTATGATGTGTTTCAAATAGCAGAACTTAACACTCTCCAGACCATGGCTTGTGTCATATATAGTGTAACAGTTTGTCAAATCCATTAGCCACCTAAGCATGAGCGTATTATAAAGAGGGTTTGCAAAAACTAATGCTTTTAGAGAAAGTGATTTATTGTAATTAGAAGTCAAAAACAGTTGAGAATCGGAAGTTGGTGGTATTTGGAAATAGAAGCTGAAAAATACAATAAGTTAAAAGAGAGTACTTGGTAAATATGTTGTAAAAGTGCTTTTGTTTGTGTTTAAAAATCAATCTGCCCGTCTACTTTGAAATAGCATTTTTGTGTACATATAATATATTTTGAGGTAAAAAATGTCCAAAAAGGCCTTTACATTTTTTAAAACAGAAGAGGAAGTAGAAGCAGAAATTTAAAGCACCCTTCCCCTATTTTTAGATTTTAATTTATATTATGCAAAATTAGAAGAAGTGGGCATTTAAAAAATACTAAAAACTACCTTTTTTCAGCCAAGAGTTGAAATCACTTTTTTTAAGTGTTTGCAAACACTCTTGTAGGCCATAGTAAAGCAACTATGCTACAAATTACTGATATATCTTCCCTCATCGTTACACTGTAAAGTGTAGGATCTTTGCAATCAGAAACTCTAATTACTGATATATCTTCCCTCATCGTTACACTGTAAAGTGTAGGATCTTTGCAATCAGAAACTCTAAAGCAGAGAAAAGCAAGAGAAATAGGTCCAAGCTTTAATTTGACCTGCATGATTTAGAAATAATGAGCCTCAATTTTTATTACTTCCTTGTTTGAGAATCCACTTTTGATCTTTTATGTGTGTGAATTTGCCTATCTAAAAAGAGTTTCCTGCAACGCCAATGCTTGAAATATTGAACATAAAAAGACGATCTTTTGCTAGATAACAAGTCATTGCCATCTGACTCAAATGAATCCCTCAGAGATGAAAACAAATATAGGGTCAATGCTACGCATGACAGAAAAACGTAAGAGCACAAGGAAATTATATTGGCAGCAGCTACAAAAAACATCATTGGCACCAAATATTTCAAATGTATATAGAATTTACTTCTTCTCAATAGAAAATTTGAAGACACATGCAGAAATAATTATAATTTATAACCATTTGATGCCATTAACGAAGTCATAAAAAGCTATTAATGACGACAAACCTCCATAATCTTTATCATCTGAACCAAAATTTTCATCTTGCTCGACCGATAAAACACCGGGGACAGCTGCAACAACAAAGTTTTTCATTGTCACACCACAAACCATAAGCATATCAATTAAGGATGTCGTATAGAATACAGACCAGCTAACTTTCGAGCACACTCATCATCTAATTCACAGCAGAAACCATAGTTGGATTCCCAGGAAACGTGGTACATACACATTTGAGCGTCTTTCTCACTGTAAAACAACATGATTTCACTCTCAGAAACATCTTAAGGGAGAAAATTAAGGCTCACAATAACAAATTTAATACTCACTTCCTCAAAACCCTCATTAAGACTTGAACATAATAATCAACCACCTGTGCCTTTCTGATAGCTCCAATTGCTGGTCTGTCCATTCGAACGAGCCAGTGTTTAGTAGTGCCAGCAGGAAACAGTAATGTGCTTCCATTGAAAGGGATTGATTCAGTACTCAGTTCGAACTTTGAAGAGCTGTAATCTTTCTGTGTAGAATCTAAATCAGGGTCTGGCTTAACTGATAATACCCCAGGCAAACCTATTAAGCACGAAATTAAGAATTCATCATCAAAATTACTCTACCTCTTAATAGCAACAGAAGCAATTAAAAAAAAAACATGTAAAAAACTGTTAATTGAGTAGAAATTGGATCGTTTCTTAGGGATAAAATTCAAAAGCATACAAGAAATGGTAAAATAACAAAGTAAATTGAGGCGTACTCGCTAGTTCATGAGCTGCTTCTTCATCAATGTCACAGCAGAAACCAAAATGGGTATCACAAGAAGCATCGTACATACACCGCTGAGCATCCGTCTTACTGGGAAAATCAAACCAATAATTAAACGCAATTGTCTACAGAAAAATAAATCCCACCAAAAATAAGCCAGCAAAAAGGCAAAAGTGCATGTAGGGTTGAAAATCACTAAATCAGAAGATTCAGAACCAAACTATTTGCTACTTGATATTCGACTCAAAATTGACCGTTAAAAGCTTGTTTGAGCTCGGATAGTTAATACAATGAATCAAGCTTGAACACATTTATTCGTTCAGTAAGATATATGAATCGGCTCGAGCTCAACTCGATTAGTAATGAAATAATAAAATATGTACAAAAATATCAAACTACTAGAGAGCTAGTTTGTGTTCGACTCGACTAAAACTCGTTCAAGGCTTCAAGCTCGATTCAATTAATGATGAAACCAAATTCAAACACAATTTTTGAAGCTCGATAAAAATCTAAACAAACTTGAACAGAACTATGTTCCACTCTACTCAGATTCGTTTACACCCTAAGCGCATGACGTCTAGAAACAGAGCAATATCAAGGAATATCATCAAGTTCAAAACAAGTATTTTCCACGAAAATTTACCAGTTTCAAGTCATCGAATAAAAGCCATAAACATAAAAGCAAAATATAACCATAGAAATTCGTTCCAGAAAATTAAAAAGGATTAAATATTGAAGAATTGAGAAACCACCCACCTGCCCAAAACGCTTTCGAGTTTGCCCACATAGTAATCAATTATTTGGGGTTTAGTAGTGAGCTCTTGTGGAGGGGGTTCCACAAGCACCATCCAATGCCGATTACCATAACTAGGGCTATTTTCACCAAAAGTGGCAGTCGATGAAGTGAAAATTGAACTGGCTTCTGCTCTTATAGTTCTTGATACAGAAGATGAAAAGCTAGAAATGGGAAAGAGGAGGTTCTGGGGTGTTGTTTTGGTTGAAAAAGAAACGGTGAGTGGTACAAGTTTGGGGTGAGAGTTGGTGGGAGGTTTACCTAAGAATGTTAGGATAGTGGTGGTGGAAGCGACGGCGAGAGGGGCGGCGGCGGTGGCGGCTGAAGAAGATAGCAGTGCTTCCATGTCTAGTGTCAGCACCGTGTAAAGATGGATAGACAGAGCCAAATATTTAAGCCGATTTTAGAGGCATTTATAATTCTTTATACTTAATTGAAAAATATTTTTCTCTCCCCCTTTCTTGAAATTATACTTTTCTTTTGTTTTTATTTTTTGGGAGAGCTATTAACACCCCAAAATTATCAATGCACCGCCTTTCTATTTAAGTAGAAAATGCCATCAATGGAAAAAGACTAAAATGTCCCTTAGTACCCTACCAAACTTTTAAATACACCCCAAATTTTTATTTTTTTTTGAAACTTTAAAATCTTCTTCACCACTCCTACCAATGCCTTCTTCTTCTCATTCTTCTCTTCTCTCTCCATTATTTATTCCTAAACCCTACAACTTGCAAAAAAAAAAAATCGAACATTGACAATCCATGCAAATTTCCACGTTTTCGGCCGTATATGGCTTTGATGACAGTGTTTCCTGTCATTTTGTATTGTTCTCTTGCAAGCACTATAAATTAACTCCTTATCTGGTTGTCACAGGCTGTTGAAAATGATAGCAATACTACTAATTTTCCCTTAAAAGAATAAAAAGAAAGAAAAAGCTTTCTAACCAAGGAAATGAACAACACCCAAAAGAATTTACAACTTTATCTCCAACTAATATGCTTTTAATAGGATCTCCCATTTGTGTTTATTTGATTCACTTGTTTCCTATCGTTTTACACATTTTCTACTCTTTGCAACAGTAATGTCGTGTGTTTGGTGTGTATATTAAGTGAGCTTTCAAAAAAAAAATTAAGTGAGTTTAAATTTTGGGGAAAGAATAGAGTTAAACTGGAAGGATAAATTAGAGAATATTGAAGGATGTATTAAGTAAATAAATTATTTTTAAAAAGAGAGGTGTACTAAGAAAGGTATATTGATAGATTTTGGGGGTGTTAATAGCTCTTCCCTTTATTTTTTCTCATCCTCTTAATGTAATAGTACACAAATTATTATGATTAAAATAGTAAAATATACAGTAAAATAAACTTGTCCACATATGTGAGCATTTATTCAAATGAACTATTAACGACAGAAGCGAGACCAAATTGGCAAATTCCAATTGATATGTTCTTTATCTGGTGCCTCATTGTGATTTTCTGATTCTACCAATTTATTAAATTTGTCTAAGTTTAAAATTCTCTTGCTTTAATTTATATAGATTTAATTTGTCAGCTGACTCTTACTAAATATTTATTATTAATTGTAAGAGAAATTCATGTTGATGCTAAGAAAAAAAAAATACATTAACAAAGTTCATTACCAATGACAGGTGACGGTGAATCATGTGATTCTTGAATTGACATAATAAATCTCAACCTTTGAAAGCTCAATGCCGAACGATATCTCATAAAATTCTTTAATTTTGCCTAACTCTAAAAGAACACACTAGGATACAGCATACATACCTATAACTACTTATTACATCTACATGTTTACTCTTGCTGGGAGAATCATAAGACTTTCAACCCACTCTATGTATAGATCAGTAGGATATCCTAATCTACAAATCGATCATTCTGCGATTCTTGAAACGCGCTTATCATCTTTCAAAACCATACCAGAAATAGACGCGGGCGCGATTTCAAAACCACATGTTCTAGTCAAAAAATAGTTAGTTCTACACAACCTTGTCATCATAGAAGACTTTAATGACAAATTTTTGGGATGCTCAACATACATTCATCGATCCTTATGATAGAAGTGGTGTTTCAACGTCTTCTGGGTGATCTTCTAAATTCTTTTTGGACGGATCGTCTAGCTTTAGTGTCCACGCAAAGCACAACGAAATAACCTAAAAGATAACGACATTTGTGAATAATAATAAACATGTAAATAAATGTTTAGGATTTGTCATGTACACGATTAATCAAGCTTACCATGCTTAGAGATGCAAATATGATGCTGAAACCTTTACAGTTGAAAGGCGCATTGCTGGATAGAAACCATGCTGGAGTAATACAGAAAAAAGAGTTAATCGAGAAAATTTGGTTACGTTTTTTTTTCCCCTTCGTTTCCGGAAATAGAGATAGTAACAGAATAAGCTGACTCACTGGTTAGAGGACTCATTACAAGCGGCGAAAGCAGACTTGAGATGGATTGCACACCAGCGATAAAGCCTTGTGCTTTCCCCTAATTCAAGAAAAACAGAGAGAAAATAAGAGGTTCGGTTTGTAATCAATCCCCTTTGCTAATTAAAATTTCTAGTTTAAAAAAAAGACTTGATGAACTTCTGTGTCTGCTTAACCCACAAAATTATGATCTTGGCTACATCAAAAGCTTTTCCCGTTTAAATTGAAGTGAAAGCACCACAAACAGCAGACCGAATGCAGCATTTATGGTGAAGCAAATTGTGTTCCCTTCTATAAGAGGGTATTTTTCTCATTAAACAACTAATTAAATGGCTTGTCAAAACTAGGGGCCGTGAATATCGAACTTTTGAAAACAGAAAAAAAAAAAAAAAACACCACACGGGTCCGCTCAAACTTCAACTGATGGGTGCATGAATGCATCAGTCGTCTCCTAAACCTCATTAAAGTAAGGGATAATTACAAAAAACTACCCCCGAGATTTAGCCTAAATTATAAAAAATTCCAATTATCTTTCAAAATTACAAACACCCTCTAAAAGTATTACAAACACCCCATTGATATTTGTAGTAGCTAATAATAACCCCCTCTTGAGGGTGCAATTTGTAAAAGAGAAACAAATGTCAATAGGGTATTTGTAATTTTGATACATAACTGTTTTTTTTTTTAATTAGGCTAAATCGCAGGGGTAATTTTGTAATTAACCCAATAATTTAGCAGCAGACTAATCTGATCTGCTGAGTTTGATGCCTTGGATATAACTGCGTAAGTCTGCCATTTATTCAAATAAGGAATAAGATGAATGAGAAATTTATACGATGGAGCAAATAAAAGTCTTTTTACACATATAGCTTTAGTAGCATGGAAAATAGAATTTAGAAAGAAATTACTTACAGAAGGTTTGACAAGGACATAGATGACTCCAAAAGAAGCACTCAAATAGGGCACCTGTGTAGCATAGCTAGCAGTCAACAACTACGAAATAAGATTAATGACACGGTTGTTGCTAGTTGATAGAGGTGTTAAGCACAAGTTCTAATGTACGGCTCTCTGAAGTGTATGGAATGCCTAATAGAAAAAGGCAAGAAAAATAAGAGGAAACGAGCGACTGCATGTATTGGTTCGATTTTGCATGTGACCATTCTTCATATATTCTCATCTATGGACATCACTTTATTACCAGCTTATGAAGAATAATTGAAGACATAAAAAGCATAACGAGTTAAATGTTGTCATTACCTATTACGATTCAAATGGGACTCAATTACAGAGAAATTCGAAGATAATTTATTTCATAGACGTAAGCAGAAATTTTTAACCACTCCGAGTGACATAAATTTCCCCAAATGAAAAGGAATAAAAAAAAGGCATTTAATCTCGATTTAACATGCAAGTCACATACCCATGATGCCCAGGCCAAGCCATAAAGCAGTCCCTGCACATAAACAAAATTCATGTGAGACCATTTCCTTTTCAGCGAGAAAAAGTTATAAGAATTTTTTTTCAAATTACATTTATTTCATTAACTTACATATGCTATCGATGCGAGCAAGGCTGCACAGAGAATCAGTTTCTCTCCGACCAACGGATTGAGTAAAGGAAGCACCAGCATCTTGAAATATGTGAGGAGCAACAATAAGAGCAAAAAATAACATTTACGTATCAATAAGAGCAATTAACAAGATAATAGAAAACAATACATACTTAGCTGCCTGAGTTTAGTCAGATAGAATTTTTACTTTTCAGCATCAAGTATCAATATAACTATATAACTTTGTGAGCATATCGTCAAGTACCTGAGAAAAAATTGAGCCGACTCCCACCATCATCAATATCTCTGACAATTGATTTTTGTTGAAACCAAAAGCTGATTTCAAGTAGTACTGCAAAGTTGTATAGCCTAGTTAAAGATCTTCAATACACGTCAACATGATTTATATGGCAAACTGCAGGTGATAACATAATAAAACATCATTTTGGTACGAATATAAATTGTTTAGATGGTTAATAGTAGATTTTTACCCTAAAAAACTATAAGTTGTAGTATTGCCACAGTATGGTGTAGCAGATGTTCATGATAAATATCTCTCCATATAAGATGAGATAAATGTAACTGATCTCTAGAGTAATGTCTTTTTAATAATTTTATATTCAAGAACTGATTGTATTTTGTTTTTGCAGAGTTCATCTGACTGTAACAGGAAAGAAAAAACGAAGCTGTCAACAGGAAAATGTCCAAGAAAAAAAATCTCATTAATCTTACCATAATATCATTTATGCTTTTTATGTCATTGTTAGAGACATACCAATAAAACACTGCTGATGCCAGACATCCCCAATTCATAGAAGAAGGAGACAAGAGAAATGCGCTTAAGCGTTGAGCTGAGGCAAAATAAAAAAAACTATTTAGGAAATATACAAATTGGAGAATTGGTACTTATTTTGTTCCTAATAGCTTCATAGAGTTATATACTAATTTTCTTTATAAGTGAAAAGAATTTGCCCAGAATGTTGATACACAAAAATGAACAAAATACTCACTGCAGAATGTAAAACATCAAAAATTTACCTGCTGGTAACAACATGTACAGCATGCTTCATTGCGTGGTATTGTTCTTTAACAATCTTAAACGCCTTGTTTAAGCAAGGGATATGCTGGTCCGATTTTTGAGTTGGTCTCACTGTTTCTGGCAGAAACAGTGTCATGTAAACAGGTACAAAGATCAATAGAGCTATTGACACCTGAAAATTCAAAGTAATATTACATGAATAAGAAACTGAAAAATGGATAAAAATGGAGAAATGTGACAAAACAAGCATACCTCAAAAATGTAATCTTCTGGAAGAAAACGTGCTAGCATGTTTCCTACAACATGTGATGCTGAGAAAAGGCCTGTGATCCAACTAAAGGCAGCAGCCCTTTTACTGTCATCAATAACATCTGCCTGAAAGAGGTCAAAACATAAGTAAATCTAATTCTTATGCCTCTAGGTCTTGTCCAATGATAACAACAATGAACGGACTTACAGCATAAGCAACGGAAATGCAGAAAATGCTCCCCTGGCTTATGATGTAAGATATAGTCCGGAGAGCATAATAAGCATATACAGATCCTTTCGATTGATCGATGGCAAGTAAAGCTGGAAACCATGATAATATTAAGACAAAACTATGCAATTTCAACAATAAAACAAGTCAATCAAGTAACTGTAACGTATCAATTTCAGATAAGTGAAATATTTTAAATGAATTCGATACTGTGTAGAAATTGTATGGACACTAGCCACCGCATCTATAAAGTTGAGTTACAATTATGGTAGCTATATATTCTAATTCATTTGCTTAACAGCATATAGTTCAAAGCTATCATCTCCTGCTCTTCTAATCTTTTTGACTCCTGAAACATTTTCTTGTAAATGTGATATCTCATCATATAGTTTGTACATGCCTAAACTAGTAAGGAGTGAAATAAAGTTTGCCTGCAAACACGCATTTTACTGTTATTTCCTGAGCTGTGTTGAAAGGAATTATGAATACAGGTGTTCATATTAATTATGTAAACATCAAGTTTCTGCAGAGAATAAAGACGTCCAGGGAAACATACTGAAAGGAACAATAGTTGTCGATACAGTGAGAAGAAGCAACGGTTTACGCCCATAATCATCAGCAAGTTGACCTAAGAGTGGAAGAACTATCATCTTGAATATTCCAACAACCTACAAGAACAATCACAGGCTAAAGCTTGAGAGAAAAACAAAAATCAGTGGAGTAAGTAGTGAAAATGCTTAGTTATGTAAATATTGCACTCCAAAGTACTCTTTTCATTCTTGGATGTTAGATAACAATATTTTTCCTTTGATTTATGGACTAACTATTCTTCGAAGTTTATTTTTGTAACGGAAGCTGCTATATATTAGTCACAATCAAAAACTAATCAATTATCACTACGAATATTCAGTAATCACTAAAAATATACACAATATCAACTTCATATTTGAGCCCCTAGGATGTAAATCAAAACCAATTAAAAGGCATAAACAACCCAAAGAAATGCGCCTAATATCAAGAATTCAAAATCAAACACTTAAGAAAGACAAAGCAAAAACGCTATACATGCCCAAAAAAGGGGACAAAAAAGATCAGTGTTAATTCAACCCAACCAGGAAAAGAAAAATGTATACCTCTTTCACCATGTCCATCCAATTAGAAAACTCTAACAGAAAAGAAAAAAAAAAAAGAGAGCCCAAATCCCATATGAAACCAGGGAACATTTCAGGTTCATAAAAGTCAAACTTCCACCATCCAACCTTTTTGATAAATAGTCACAGAATCAACCAAATTTTATGTGTGTGACACATTTACAGAGAGAGTGGGAGATAGGACTGACAGTTTGCTGGACGCCATTGATGTAGATGGCTTGAGGGCAAGTCTTGCTGCCTGGACAAAGAGCATTAGTGGTGACATCAACCAGAACTGAAACAGTCATTTCTTCAGCAACCCAATGTACACACAGTGGCAACAGAAGGTGCACCAATGGCCTCAGCTCCCTCATACTCTCCCACCACCAACTCACCATCAAATCTTCAACAAGATTCCAACTTTTCTTCTTATTTCTCTCTCACCTACTCCAATTCTTGATCAATATCTATAAACTTCACCATATACATACATATATTAATCTCAGTCTGAGCCTCTGCAGAGGTATTTATTCAACTGTAGATAAAATAAAAACATGGGTTTGGCGATAAAGAGGGTGGTTGAAAATTGAAAAGACCGAGTGATGTAGACATGTATGGTGATGTAACGTGTGTGCTCGCGCGTGTCGTGCAAGAATGGGCTTTTGAAGGAATGGAAAGGATTGGGGAATTGGAGCTGTACATTGCGCTGATCTAATTGTACGAGGGGTTTGGCAGGCCACAGGGGCGGGGGCCAGAGGGTTTGAGAGAGTGGGGCACGGTGTTTTCGCGTGCCCGCCATTGATGGGCGTGTGGAAGGTCAATGGCTTGCTTGAGGTCTCTGTTGCTATGATTGATCGTGTAACTGAAATATTAAATAGGGATGGGGTTAGGATTAAGACGCAACTTTGAATTGTACTATCTTTCCCCGTCATCTTATTAATTCAGAATTCAGAACCTAGATTCGCGGTTCGGGCCATAGAGTCGTGTTCATTTTTGAGTCTTTGAGTTATATCAATAATTAAAAATTAATTAAAATATAATATAATTACATTGTGTTAGTCGTGTTTGTTCGTGTTCTTTTTTAGTAATTTTATGTCAAATTGGTGTCGTGTTAGGGATTGTCACCCATAAAACCAAGTCAATATTTCTAGCTACCAATTTGTTAAAATTAATTCTGTTTTATATTATATTATATAAAATAATAATAATTAGTCATTATATGATATAATTTAATGACAAAAATATATAAATAACTAACTAAAAGAATATTTTAACATGTCCCAAGATTGAATAATCACATAATATAAATTTAATTTTTTTTTAATTTCTCAAAAAATTGAAAAAATTGAAAAGAACGACTAGATCAATTTTGTTTGGTTTTAGTTGGTTTAACTATTTTTATCAATATAACCTCAAAAATGAACGAAATTAATTTATGAATCTTTATGGCCTATGGGTCATTTGTATTCTATCTCATCTTTTTTTTTTTTTTATCGGTCCATCTCATCTTTTATCTAAGGATTGCAGATGCGGCTAGTTTTTGTCAAAATAGTTTGAGAACTTACGGCATCATTGGTATAAATGAATGGAATTAGGTTGGAATGGGATGAATTTAGGAATGAAATGATGTAATATTATTATTCCTATGATTGGTATGTATAAGTAATGGAGAAATGAATGGACGACGATTTTTTACTTGATTTAAATATCTTGATTGGAATTATTAATGGATGATAGTAATTGAGAAAAATAATTTAAAGTATCAAATTCTCTTAAGTAAAATTTTATTAAATATGTTATTCGTAAATTGATATAAGATTATTTTAATGTGTGCTAAATAATAAATATATATAGATTTATATATATGATATCAAAAATATTTATATAATATTTTTTAGGATAATTACAAAAACACCCCTGAGATTTGGGCTAATTACAAAATAATCCAGAGATGTTTTAAAATTATAAAAAAAAAAACCCATCAGGTTTGATTATGTGTTAAATTTAAGGGGGTAACTATAGTATTTTTATAAATATCAGGAGGGTTTTGATATATTTTTTGCTTATGAAGGGGGAAAATGTAAGACAAAACAAACCTCAAGGTTTTTTTTGTAATTTTAAAATCTCTGATTTTTATGTAATTATCCCAAACCTCAGGGGTATTTTTGTAATTATCTCTATTTTATAAGAAAATATAAAAAATCAACAAAAGAATTCTATATCGAATTTTTGATTTAACTATTGAATATTGATAGAAATTGACTATGATTTATTAAAATATTAAATATAACTCATATTTAAATTATAAATTTTTTTTATTTATAACACTACTTTTCGAAAATATAGATTATATCCAATATTTTAATTCATTTATAGAAATATAATTTTATTAAAAATAAAATTTGAGTCATTCTTGATGATTGGGAATAGCTAAACTCATGGGGGAGAGGAGGAATGGTTATTCCCTTACTTTTGGGAATATGGATTCTCATAAAAAGAATGAAATTCTCATTTTAAAGATACCAAACAATGTGAATGAGAATGAAAATTGAATGCTATTCTATTTCTACCTCATTCTCACATACCAATCATGTCGTTGGGGTTCGATTGATTGCCAGTTCATTTTCATTTTCTGAATGAATCTTGATTTTCCCTTTTTTAAGTGAGAGTATAAGGCTTTGATTGTTTGATTTTTCGTTCTCCTTTTCTATTTTTGGAGAAAATAGCGTGGAAAAATGGTTGTGAGAATAAGATTGAATATTTGGAGTGTGATTGGTTATGAGATGAAAATGTAATGACGATAGACTGGTTTGATAGTTTTTTAATAAAATATTAGTTGAATGTGATTAATGTAAATTTTATTAAAAAAATTGTTTTTTTTAAGTAGAAAAAAACAAATTTTAAGATTTAACATATTGGGACAAAAAATATTTTGAGGAAAATTTTACGAAATAAGATAACAAGCAATCATGGCCTAAATGTGGTCACTTATTGGATGTGGGTTGGAAACTAATGATTGTGGTTGATGTTATATAGTTGTATTGGAATCTTTTAGAGATTTTTTTTTTTTTTTTGGGGGGGAGGGGAAATAATAATGTAAAATATAAGGCATGAATCTTGGATAAAAAATAAAAAAAATGAACAAAAAAATAGGTAATATGGATCTCATTTTCTACCTTTTATTATTAGGACTATGAGAAAATAAATAAAAATTGGTGATAAATTAAAGAAATTGCTGTTTTTTTTAATGTATCGGATTTCTGACTTCGACATTATACCCTTGTGGCCCCATAATCCTCTTCCCTAGGTCCTAAAGAAATGTGAATCGCGGATGTGCGTTAAATAGCCTCATATTCTCAACAAGATTTGTCACTTTTGCGCACAATGGGCACAATGTTACACTGTCCTCCTTTTACCCTCACCAAAAAGTAAATGGTTTCAATTGAATTCGAACTCTCGAACCCCACCCTGTTACTGGAAGCAAGACTACAATGTTGGTGTCCAATGGGATTAGAATCTTCAAACACCCACCCTATTATTGGAAGCAAGACTACAATGTTGATTGGTCAACTAGTTCAGATGTGTCCCGAGAAATGAGAGGAAGTGGAGAAAGAATTGCACGATGGTAGAAGGAAAAAAATGGACTTCAAAACCCTACTAGACTTTTTACCATGTTTTAGGGTTTAGGGTTTTTTTTACCATGTTTTTTTACTTGTATTGAAATTGGATCTAAAGTACCAATTTTTCCCTTACTTATCATACTGCCATCACGTGGTAAAATTTGAAAGAATTTTTAAAAAATTGACAGATCAAAATACTCGGGCTGAAATCCCCTAAAATCAGATTTCCGGTTGAAATTCCACTCAAAATTACTTTAGGGTGCATAGTGCAAAGAAGCACCTATTTAATCGTGAAAAATGCCAAAAATTCAATTTTAGTATGGATAATGCAAATCAAGTGTATTTCTAGGGTGCAAGTTGCCAATTACCCATAAAATCGTGAAAATCCTTCCCCCCCTGAAATTGTGTGTTCTGAGAAATTTATAGAGATAGAAATTCGTAGGAAGCCACTTATACGAAAAACAAAAAAAATTGTTGAGTTGTAAAAAACTTGCTTTCTAAATTCACCAGTTAAAAATTTAAATTAAATGGAAATTCCATTTTGCGAATGCATATCCTAATTCGAATCCTCTAATTTTTTATATGGTATGTAATCTTCTATTTCTTGTTGCATAATAGTGATATCAGAATTCGTAATATAAATCCAGTTTCATACGATAATAATTGCATTTGAAAATTCAAGATATTAAAATATTATGATAGAAAGTCAATAAAAAAAGTATCATCAATGTATACTAATAAGTCATGGTTATTCTTTACTCTTTCCTACTTTTATAAATAGAAAACCAAATGTTAAGGAGGTAGTTGAAATTTTGAATTTTACCATAAAATTTAGCTAAAGAGAAAAAAGGACAAGTACAAAGTTATGTCAAAAATATTTGAGCAAAATTCTAAAATATGCTACTGGAAAAGCTACATAGTTCTATCATTACAAAGAAGCCAGGGTAAAGATACAAAAAGAAACAAAACCTAAGGATTAACTGGAAAGGCAGTTGAACTTGTAAATAACATGAAACAGCCACCCTTCACATTTATGACTTTTAAGACTTAACGAAATGTACCTTTTGCTCCAAAGTAGTCAATTACTCATGAGGTGCTCCAGTAAGTGTTGCTTCTTCTTCATCTTCAGCATCAAATTCTTGTTCCACGCCTTTGACCTCAGGCACATAATGCATTAGCATATTCTCGATCCCAGATTTCAGAGTGACGGATGAGCTAGGGCATCCACTGCAGGCTCCTTGCATTCTCAGTTTAACTATTCCACTGTCTGGATCGAATCCGACATATTCGATATCTCCACCATCATCTTGTACAGCTGGACGGATACGAGTCTCTAACAGTTCTTTGATCATGGCGACAGTTTCTGAATCATCTTCGTGGATAGCTGTGTCCATGGAAGCTGCAGTTGTTGAGTCCAAGATCAATGGCTGCCCAGAGGAATAGAAATCCATTATTGCTGCAAAGATTTGAGGTTTCAGCAAATCCCATGAGATTTCGTCTGACTTCGTCACGGTTATGAAATCTGATCCAAAGAAGACCCTGGTAATTCCTGTACCAACAGCAGAATTAGGTCAGATAGGTTTAATTGAATCATTCACCTGATAACCAAGCAAGGGAATGAAATGCAATTATAATTTATCACGAGACAGTAACTCAAATAAATGATACCACAGACAACCTGGATGAACATGATCTATGGAACATTCTCCTGATACTGAGATAAGACAACAATAAGTATTAGACACAACAGTGGCTTGGTACTTAAAAACCTATGTCACAATTAATGTTTTACTTCATTAAGTTGTTTTATTTACCCATACTCCTTTTAAGTCACAATTGAATACTACTCTCTCATTATATACCATACAGGATATTAAAGAGAATTTTCTAAACCTTAGATAGGCCACTACCAGTAGTTTGGTGCAGTATCTAGGTTCTTTCTTCTGTCTAGGATCTATGGAAATCCTTTTCAAGAACCTTCCTACATCCATGTAAAGACAATTAACCAATGGTCATATCAGCAGAAGGAATTTGTGAGCCATGAGAACTCCAGCTTTACACTAGTAAAGAAACGATGACGTCTTTGTATTCCTCACATGATTCCATCAACTTATACTTGGAAGCAGAATTTGAACACCAAAAAAATTCAGATCGCAAACAAAGTCATCCGTATATACACTTCTGAGGCCCAGCACCATGCCTATAGAAGTATCTGAATGTAAACAAAGCCAAGTATTGAAACCCATATACTATTGCAGCTTCAGTGTGGCTATTCAATAATAACACCGGTGCGTTGTGATGCTCCAGGGATTCAAAGAATAATTCCCATTTTCTATTGAAGACTTCCCCATATATTACAGTTTCCTTGTGTACTCTAGCATCAATGACCAACCACTACATTCTTTTTAATCAAAATTAAATTTGAATGCCAAACAGGGAGAGTTGAAATCAAGAGGTTTGGCCCAAATTCAGTGTTTACTGGTTTTAATACAACTTCATACATATTCAGCAATAAAACAAGCTTGGCACTATATCGAATAATATGCTGCACCATGAAGCACTAGTTTCACTAATCAAATTGACCTAGAAATAAGGTTATTTGTTAGGAAATATTCTAGGCAAGAAAAATGAGATTATGGTACAATTGGCAAGTGGCAACTCCAGGTAACCCGTAATACAAATAAAAGAACCCAATTCAAAATTAACATATAAATGAGATAAAGCCAAGTCAAAATTCAATACAAGGCTCTCTCTAAGGAACCACTATACATTTACCCACAGCCAACACCAACCCATCCACACACACACACGCACACCCTCTTCTCTCTGCATCTCCCTTAAAGAAATAATATAACACACTTGAATTTCTAGTTTATGCTTATATATTATGTATACTTTCCACTGTATTCAGATGAAACCGAGCTAGGAATCTCATATTCAAGTTACTTAATCATCTTAGCATCAACACATCATCAAAGGCTTATGGATTTCATATTGTTAAAATGCATACAACTCATAATTCATGAAATTTTAATGAAAAATAAGGCATTGGAGGGACATATTAGATACTACTCAAAATAGTCTTTCATAAACTCAACAAAGAGTTTAAAGCAGAATGTGTAGAAGAAACAAGAAAAAGAAAACTTCTCCTTCTCATACTACTATTCTGCTTAATCCCATTTATATTGATAACCATTGCCACCGGAACGATATTCTCTCACCTTATGAGCTCAATAACTGTCTCAAGCAATATTCATTGCGAAAGAACTTCAAAAAATTACAATCATCACTAATTGCTTACAGAACACTAGTTGTAACTGATTTTCAAGTACTCAAAAGAGCACATAATCAGAACCTAAAACAAATAAACAGTATAAAAAGGAATCTGGTAAACATTTTCATCAGCCAGAAGACAAAATGACAGAAATTGCTAACCTAAGCATATCATTGGGAAAAAGTGGGAATAGGAATGCGCACCATCAACAGCGAATAGTGTCTTTGCCAGCGGGGAACTCATTGCGGAACGTGCATTAGGAAAATCTGCACTCCCGCTCTCCATAACTGGCTTCCCAGGATAAAACATGAGAGAAGCAGGATTAGGAGTTGACTGTGTTTGGATAAACATGCTCCTCCTCTGCCCTGTCATAGCCAAAGTTTGGATGCTGTTATAACTATAAATCGAATTTGCATTTTCACAAACATATAAAGAACAACCAAAATTGATTCCACATTCGGTAGTTTTTATTCCGGTAAGCATTTGGTGCTCTTAAATCAGCAAAATATAGTGCACATAAGAAACTCATTATTCCCATCAAGAGTAAAAAAAAAAACCATAATTGTATGCAAATAGGCTAGTAAACTGGAGAAAAAGTAAATAAATAGCACGGAGAAACTAGAAATCTAAAACAACAAAAAAATTGTTCAAACTATGTATGACACTGCCAAAACGAGATAAATACAAAGAAACATAATATTTATCGAATTGGGTAAGAATTTCTCAGGACCCATTTAATACGTAAAAACCGAATTAAATGCAACAATAACAACATTAGAGCCGAGTAGCTGAGCAGACCTTGGAAATGATTCCATTGGGATAGGCGTAAAGAAGACTTCAACAAGGTTGACTCTGAGAAATCACTCGAAGAAGAAGAAAGAGAAATGGGCCGACAGAGTGCGTATATTCCCCTAGCGGAGTTTACTAAATTGATGGGTTTCGATAGTAATCCGCCATTGATACTGCCCAAAAGAACTGTTCGATGCAACAATCTTCCCAATCTTCTCATTGTTAATCAACCCCTCTTTTTTTCCTCGAAAAAAAAAAATCAACCCCTTTTTGCGCTTTCCTTCTGTAGAGTTCTCGGAGGAGGAGGTTTTTCTTTTCTTTTTTCGTTTTTTTTTTCCTTTTCTAAACTTACCGGGTACAAGTTATTTTATAGTCCCATATATCAAATATAGCGCTTTTCAATTCCAACAACTTATCAAATGGCTGGACCAAGTTTATTCTTAAAAAATAGAAAAATGTAGAAATTGTACACTTCCCGAAATGCCCATCATAAAAGACGCAGGTCGATTAACTTAACCGGCATTTTGGATCGATTAATCGGCCGCGCGTACCATGCGAGTCGGGTCGGTTAATCGACCCACTTTGAAATCGATTAACCGACCAGCATTAATGTGTCGGTCGATTAATCGACATTGTTAATCGACTAAACAAATGTGGTCGGTCGAGGTCGATTAATCGACTAAAGTGGTCGATTAGAAATTTAAAACCCTGCAGTAGGGTTTATAAGCCCTCAATCGACTCTAAACGACAATCGTTCAAATCGACCCTCACCACCACAAAAAGCGACCACCATTGATTGCCGTCGTTGATAGCGCCGTTGATAGCCACCGCTGGTCGCCGTCGTTGGGAATATTTTCTTGCGACTTTTGTCATAAAGTAAGAGTTTTATTTTGTTTTTGAATTAGTTATTTTAACCGCATTGTAAAGAATGTTATGATGGTTTGAGGTATTGAATTATTGAATGAATGTTTTTTTTTTTTTTTGACACCTTGAATGAATGTTATATCTTGAATGGGGTTTAGGGTTTAGTTTGAATTGAATGTTAATGTTATTTGGAATGTTAGACGATTATAGGAATGTTGTGTTTTTCATTGCAAAATTTTGTTGGGAGTCTTTGGGGAGGAATGTTAGACGATTATGGAAAATGTTATATAAAGTGTTTTTTTTAAGCGAAATAATCGCTGATAATCGCTAATATCGATTTCTGCAAGTTAAGCGATATTTAACACTCCAAAATTTGTCTTTTCTTTCAATTATACGAAAAAAATGGCATACCTCACCACCATTGAAAATCGGTTTGATTCAAGAGTTACATCCCGATGTAACTTACAAGTTCTAAGGCTAGTATATGATAAGTTAGGCGCCGTACACAAAGAGATGTTGTTGAACTCGGCTTTCGGAGAATTATACAAGTTAAAGTGATAATATGCGATTTATTGTAAACTTCTTCATGCTCTATTATTTATGAGGATTAAATCACCGGTTGATGATGAGGTATGGTTCCGTGTTGGGGATGCAAATGTCGATTCGGGTTCTCGGACTTCACTCTCATCACCGGATTAAATCCGGAATTGAGAATGATTTTGTAAAGGACATCCCATCGGATAGGCGGTTAGCGGTAGAGTATTTTGGGGGAGGGAAAAAGGTCATTCAACCAAGTGTTTTGAAGGCGGCTTTTAAGCACCAGGCAAAGAATGAGGAGGGGCCGATATAAATTGGGATTGGCCTCATATATGAGTGTGTTTTGCGGTGTAAGGAGCCTGCTTCTTCAATTGATATGAAGATTACGCAAGTTGTTGATAATTTGGATCTTGTCAATAAATACCCTTGGGAAGATCATCCTATGAATATCTTTTACACGCTTTGACGAAAACTATGACCGCTAAAGTTGACCATCACGAACACCGGGGCTTTACACATGCGATACGGTATTTATCAAAGTCATTTTCGTTAGATTACAATGTATATTTTCAATTTCGATAAATATTTATAACATTGGATTGTTTGTTAGGTATGGGCATTTGAGACCTTTCTGCCGTATCTTAGAATGTTTAAATGAAAGAACCGAACAAAGACTTAGGATGTGTGGGTGGAGGTCCACAACCACTTTTGGCTTTTGGGAGATTATTGCCGTCTTGGGCGAGCCTATGGTAATGTTGAGATTATTTTTAATTGCGTATAATTTTTAATCGACATTTTGAGATTATTTGTAATAGATATTGTTTGTGAATTGGCGGGATGAAGTTTTGTTTCCATTGTCTCCCACCACGAAAGAAATGGAAAAGGAATATGTTGTGATGTTTCCGTGTTCCCGAGGATCTCGATTATCCTTTGGATGAGAGACGGTGCCCACGATGATCGGGAGATGGTGGAAGAGAGAGACAGTGATAGAGACAGCACGAGAGAGAGAGACGAGGCACACAGAGAGAGTCGGGGGATGTCCATGAGAGACGGAGCATGGAGCGATTCTCGAGTACCCCCCACCTTCCACCGCCCTTCCATCGGTATGAGGCGGGTTTTGAATGCAAGTAGCCCGCGACAAAAAAGCAAGATGATGCTTTTTCTTTTCTAAACAAAAAGGTCGAAGATCTTTTTCTCTTATGAGCGGAAAGATCGAAGAATTGGGCCGCAAGATTTATGCATTAGACCAAAAACTTGAAGCAAGTTAAGTCGGCCTTATACGTGGTTCACTCACGAGAGACAGATGTATGGAGACGGGGTTGTCTCCGATTATGGGACAGTGGTGGAGACAGAGAAGACTAAGAGTCGGTGTTGAGGAGGAGGAGCATGATCAGCCGTTGAGGAGGAGCATGATCGGTCACATTGAGGAGGAGCATGATCGGGTTGTTGAGAGGAGCATGATCGAGGTTGTTGAGGTCGATCTTTTGAGGAGGAGGAAGATCGAGATGCAGAGAAGACCCGTCTGTTGAGGTGGAGAAGAATAAAGGTTGCCGATGTGGTGGATGCGGAGATGCATTCCGATGTTGAGGTGGTGGAGGTGGAGCGAGGCAAACACGGGGATGATCGGGAATGGTGAAATATACAAGGAAGAAGAGGCCATCAAAACATGTAGAAAAAGAAAATGTTCTACAAACGGGAGTGAAGCGAAGGAGAGTGCCTTCAATTCATACAGAACTCCCTTCACAATCGAATCGAGGACACAAACAACCACCTCCGAACATTTTTGGACAAGATGCAAATTGATTTCTTCCTCCCGGTGGATCCATTGAAGGCCAAAAATTTAAAGAATGGTACACAAATGCGGTGATAGGTAATATTAATCGCAAACATCAAATCGATAGGTCGATTGATGGTCGGTCCATCGACCATTGATCGGCTACTAGTCGATTGATGGTCGGTCAATCGACCATTGATCGGCTCGCTAGTCGATTGATGGTCGATCCATTGATCGGCTTAGTCGATTGATGGTCGGTCCATCGACCTTTAATCGATTTTTCGATCGATCGATGTCGATTAATGGTCGGTCCATCGACCTTTAATCGATTTTTCTGTCGATCGGTCGATTAATGGTAGATTGACCGACCACCGATCAACCCCAGGTTTATTTTATGTTTTTGCTTCATTTCATTAATTAATATATGCGTATTCTTCCAACATGAAGAATTGATCATAGATGGGGCCACATATAAAAATCTTTAAAAAGATGGTTTACGTTGATTCTTCGCATCCGGGGCTTGGCTTGAAGATGATGTAAGTCGATTTAATATGTACAATATTGATTTAGTATTATGTGAATCTTATAACAACTTTTCACTTTTCAAAGACGTGGATTTGGCGATGACCTTGTTGCGGGAGAGGCAGGACAAGATATCCGGTGTCCTTGGCAAGTACACCCGAGCCATTCTAGGCGGTGTGTTCTATCAATCATTGATATTTGCACTCAATGATTACAAGCGAGAACCCCACTAACTTCAAGTTCGAAAATTATTTGATTAATTATACGAATGGGACTTGGAGAAAGTTTGGGAGGGAATGGGTGGGTGTACACACTTGTTTCTTTCAATTTGCTATAATAAGCATTGGATTGCGGCCGAAGTTGTATTTGAAACATCGGAGGTGAATATCTATGATCCCGACAAGGTCCTTAACAGGGGCAACTTAATCGGTGCGCCCGGACTTTATTCTGCGTGATATTACCCTTACTTGCACAACAAGTTGGGATTAAAATAAACGGCCCCCAAGTGGTCGGATCCGACAAGACATCCAAGCGAGGCACGTCGTAAGTCATCTAATCTTAAGCGTGTTATTTAGCTTAATGTTTTACTTAAATGCTAATTGTTGTTTTAACATATCATAGGGGTGATTGCGGAGTCTTCGTGATCAAATATATTGAATTTAAGTCTTAGGGCAAGAAATAAATCTAAGTAAATAGCCATCATATGCTTATGTGGAGGGAGAAGTTGGCTGCTGAGCATATATCTTTTAATTATGATCCTTGATTGTATTGATCGATATTTTGAATACTTGTAAATGATATACTTTTAAGTATATTGTAAATGCTATGATTAGTCGAATTAGTTGAGAATTAGTCGATTAATCGACCATTTGAACGATACGAGATGAGTCGATTCATCGACCATATGAACAACGATGAGTCGATTAATCGACCATCCTGATAATCTGATGTCGATTAATCGACTATATGAAGAACAACAGTGAGTCGATTAATCGACCTGCGTATCGTGCGAGAGGTCGATTAATCGACTAATTGAAACAAATGGATGAGTCGATTAATCGACCATCAAAGACACAATTTGTAAAAGTTGTCATTGTTTAACAAACAAGCTGAATCAAAGACATAATTTATAAAAGTTGTCATTGTTACAAACTCTTGAATTACATGCATAACAACTAAACAATCGAATTACTTCCTACGAAAACATCCTCCGCCCGAACTTTCCGAGTCAATCACTCTTTGGATTGTTGATATGATACCCAGTACATCCGAGAAGTCAATTTGAGCGGCGTTATGTGTTTTGAAGACGTTGTAAGCGATGTCATAATATTGAAACCCGATCGTCCAAAAACTCTTTTTCTTCAATGCTTTCTGTACAAATGACATGTAAATTAGAATGTCAAAGTGTAAAAAATAACCAACTTAACCGAGTTATGTTACGTTAATTACCTCTCCAATTCGATTAAAGTAATTGCCATCCACGTATCACGATGTTTGTTCCTTGTCAAATCTAGCTTTTGTTTTGTCAATATAACTTTCAAACCTCTCAAACCCGTCCCTTAACAATCAATTCGAGTTTTAACATCAAGAACACTAAAATCCTTCAAAATATAGATCAAGTATTGGAGCAATTAGACGGATGAAGGAGTTCCACTCAACGAAATCATGCACCGGCATTCCTCGATCGGCAAAAGAACAATCTAACATTTTAAATAGGTAGCTTTCTCTGCGGGTTCCCGGTTCACTAGCATTCAAACAAGTAGTCTTAAAGAACAGAAAAATACAAAGTAGAATGCATTCTAATTATTAAACAACTTTGTAATTTGGCATCTACTTACTTGTAGATATGTAATGTCAAAATCAATGCTGTAGAATTCTAAATTTGTTTGTCAAGCTCGTATCATGTCAAAACAACCAAAACAGACATTAAGAACCGATATATATTCAAACCCTAAACCTAACCTACACTAAAAAGCAACATGAAACAAAATATGAAACAATTGATTAAGAAAATGGAAATATGGCATGATAATGTAAAACAAAAAATAACAACATTTACCTCAAGAATTGTTAGTTCGTCCCGTTAAATGTTCTTCGTTCGCTTTTAAAAAGTAAAAATGAAAATGACGGTGGTCGATTAAGAAACGTCTATTTAATCAATCTGTAGGGTACACGAAACGTCGGCGGTGGTCGATTAATCAATTCACTAATCGATTAGTGGTCGATTAACCGATTCATGTGTCGTATCATCGATCGATTAACCGACCAAGGTTGTCGTTCCATGGTCGATTAATGCGTGTCGATTAATACATGGTCAATTAATCGTGGTCGATTAATCGATTCATGTGTCGCTCATATGATCGATTAATCGACCAATGTTTCCTTCCGATTGTACGAGAATCCACATTCAAAACAAAAACAAGAATCACACATTCACAACAACCATACATAATTACATAAAACCTAAACTATTGTTCATCCATATTTACACAAAGCCTAATCTTAACTATTCAACCATACATTCAAAACCTAAACTTGTAACATTCAACCATAATTACACAACTTTAAAATTGTTCAAGAACATCCATACATAACATAAAAATTTAAGGAAGACCACCCTTACTCAACATCCTCGTCAAGATCGACCACGATGGACCGGCCCATCACCACCATCAACCGCTCATGGACCACCCATCTCTCCACCAGGACCCCATCCAAAGACCTCGGGGTAAGGGATCGAAATCGGCGGAACATCACCATCATATACGAGATTGAGGTAAACTGGATTGTCGGGATGGTAGCCGTGTTCGTTGGATAAGTCAACCGGGCGGCATTTGATTCTACGAATATATTATGGGCGATTTTGAAGTATTTGAATCCATTCGTCCGAAGAATCGTTGCTCAATGGTCTCCTAAATGACAATAATACAAAAAAATTTATTATGTATAATTAATTAATTCAATATGAACAAATTAAATATTTCTTACCCTCTAACATGATCCCGAAGTAAAGCCCAAGAATGTAAAACTATGTTGTTCTCACGATCATACGTCACACCAGGAGTTTTAATGAATCGCACAAATGACTCGAACTTTGTTCTAACAATTGAATCGACTTTTAACCTTTCCGAGGCTAAAATGTTTCTTGAAATGTGCACCAAGGTCAAAAGCGGCAAGACGCAACAACGAGTTCCACTTTCGGATTGGATGGGCAGATGATAAAAGCGATTAACGATTAAGATATTCATAGAGCCATTCCTCTTCTTTTCGATGGTCAACCGATTGGTTGGAGCATCCGACGGATTATTTGATTCCTGATGCGAGGCATATCTCTATTCAAGGAAAATGGCGAGGATTAGTAAAAACAACATTCGACTTTTTAAGCGTAGGGGTGGGGTAAGCGAACCGTCATTTTAAATCGAAACGAAACGTCTTTTTAATCGAAAAGTAATAAAAATCTGAAACGAAGCGTCTTTTTAACGACTTTTTAAACGAAACGTCATTTTACTTATGTCGATTACGTGGTCGATTAATCGACCGTGAGCGACATAAGTGCATAAGTCGTTAAGTGTTCGATTAGTCGGCCGAACGCCCGCCGTGCATAAGTCGGTCGGATGTCGTTCGACCCAAATTGAAACCCTAACCCTAACCCTAAACTAAAATCGATATTATAAAACCCAACCCTAAAACTAAACTAAAATCGATTAAGGAACAAAATATGAAACAATTGATTAAGGAAATGAGCAAAGCATAATAATGTAAAACAAAAGAACAACATTTACCTCAAGATCTCATTAGTTAAATGCGTCTTTCTTTTTTTCGCTTTTTTGCAAAAAAATGAAAAATGACTCAAACGTCTTTTTAAGCTGTGGGGCCAATAAATTTTTAATCGTATAAGCCGTGGTCGTTGCAACGGCCATATGAACGATCTGGTGGTCGATTAATCGACCGCTGGAAGCATTAGTAGATTAGTGGTCGATGCATCGACCATAAACGCCTATCGATTAATGGTCGGTCGGATGTCGTTTAACCTACTTTTAGGGTTTGTTTAGGGTTTAGGGTTTAGGGTTTTGGATTTATAGTTTAGGGTTTAGGGTATCATACTATATGCTACATAGTATCATCATATGTTATAAAATCTCTCATATAATTTAGTGTTGATCGGGATTACATTAATCAGGACTATAAATCACGTTACCTTTGTATCATAGTATCATATGTTATCAATATGTTGCCAATTTTTTCGCCGTCAATTGTAAAATATATCATACTATATGCTACATAGTATCATCATATGTTATAAAATCTCATATAGTTTAGTGTTGATCGGGATTACGGTAATCACCGGACTATAAATCACGTTACATTTATATCATAGTATCATATGTTATCAATATGTTGCCAATTTTTTCGCCTCGTCAATTGTAAAATATATCATACTATATGCTACATAGTATCATCATATGTTATAAAATCTCATATAGTTTAGTGTTGATCGGGATTACGGTAATCACCGGACTATAAATCACGTTGCACCGTATCATAGTATCATATGTTATAAAATCTTATATAATTTAGTACTATATGTTATATGATCGGTCACAAGTCGTGCAACCCGACCATGATCGACCCAGTGGTCGGTCATAGGTCGTCGTTGACCGACGACGACCGACCGTGGTCGGTCATGTCGTTCAAACCGACGACCGACCGAAGTGATCGATGCGGTCATTCAACCCGACTGACCGACCCGTGGTCGGTCGATCGTTAGTCGCTCGACTGACCGACCGACCCCGGTCGGTTGAAGGTCGTCGACCTCACCGACCGACCCGATTGACCATGTAGTCGGTTAAAGAATGACCATGTTGACGAAGAACGATTACTTAACATTTTTTTGGTTATTTTGACAATCTGAGAGGTTTGTCCAAATTCATGAATACAACAATTACGAAATCGGAGGCGAAATGCAACAATCACTAAATATGTGATTGTCTATCGCTCATCGGTCTTTGATCATGACAATTGATCGGTTGTGCCCCAATTGTTGGCACCTCTTGCATTTTGTCTTGAGCGGAACTCTCTGCTGGCGGTATTCGTCTTGTTCTCTACGACGCCCACCTCGTTGTCGACAATAGGTGGCAAGACAATCATTTCCTTAATGTTATCGGGAATCTCCCATTCATTTTAGTTAGCACGGGGAAGATAGTCTCGCGTATGCTTTCCTCCAATAGTCAACGGAATAATGACGGTGAGCACATGGGGTATATTGACAAACCTCTCTTCTTGGCGCTATTGTGCATGCTCACGGGGTAGGTGGTCCAATTGAAACTTTCGCAAGTGCAAGTGTTCTCGGCAAAGTTAACGAGTGAAATTTATGGCCCCACTCCTCACCACATATAAACTTTGATCAATTGGTTCAACCGTGAACTTCTTGGATTTTTCATGAGACTTGCGTAATTTTTCTTCCATTGCGGGGTTAGATTGCTGTACTTCCGTGCGGCCTCACGCCTCTCATAGAACCAAGGCGCAACTTTTTCCAATACTATCAAACAATGCAAGTATAGGAGTTTGTCGGGCTTTTTTAAACACCGAGTTCGAGACTCGCATTGTTTGACGTCATGATATTATAACGGTCTCCCTGAAAATATGACCTCGCCCAAGTAGCAAAATTTGTATCGTTAAGATACTTCCAACCTTTCTCGTCAATAGCTTGAATTTGTGACATATACTTGTGAAATTCTTCTATTGTATATGCATCACCGCTTTGTTAAAAAGGAGATAGTATCGATCTTTTCGATTCTGATCCTCAAGTTGCCTTTGATATGATAAATACAATGAGCATGACGTGCATTTTGAAAAATAGTTTGGGCGACCGATAAGACTCGCTGTGTCTGCCGATATCACAACAAGGTCTTCTTGGTCACCTGTAATTCCTTTCAAGTTCATAAAAAACCAATGCCACGAAGCGTCGTTCTCGGAATCAACAACGGCCCGTGCAAGAGGATAAATCGCATATTTGCATCTTGACAAGTAGCGATAATCAACGTCCTTTATATCTTTCGATTAAAAATGTTCCGTCCACAACAACTACCAAGGGCGCATTGAAGAGTGAAACCGAATGCGGGGCCCGTATGCGAGAAAAAGTACTTGAAGCGGTTTTCACTATCAACCTCTAAAGAGTATATAGTTCCTGGATTAGCTCTTTCAAGTTATGGGCCCATGCGGCCAACTTAGTGTAACTATCCTCGGGTGAACCCCTTATGTATGCTAAAAGCGGTTTCTCTGACCTCCTCGCTTTTTGATAATTTATTTCAATGCCAAAGTCTCGGCGAATTTCATTCGCAACATCGGCAGTCTATATGTAGTGTTGCGGTCCTCAAACCTTGACACGATATGTTTTCCAATGATCCACGATCTTGCTTGTCTATGATCATTGGTGGACAAATTTAGAGGGCAAGTATGTTAGTGCATATTTTCTAATCGAAAATAATCGAGTCTTTGAACTTTGTTGCATGCAAACGCCATTTGCAATTTTCATCAACACAAACAATTGTGTACACATTCTTGTTCGATTTTTTGTTTTGAACTGGTAATTGTATTTCAATGCGATCATGTGCAACTGGCTTCTTGAAGCTCTTTCTTGTATCGAATACTTGGTCAACATTCAAGTCAATATCAACGGGTACAACTCGTGATGTCTTCCGAATAGAAGAAAGAAGATGCTCATTTGTGAACTGATTTTCTTCTCCAATGCCTTGATTAAAATCGGTTCTCGGCGGGTGTAGTAAACGCATCACCGTTATAATCATTGGAAGGAGATTCTCGAATTACCTCCAACCCGTCCCAAATATCATTCACATTTCGAACATCATCACTTTGTGATTATTTTCTTCCACCTCAAAATTATGATATCCATCTACCGGTTGCACGTCACGATCAACTACATTATGCTCGTCCGTGTACGTCACAAATAGTTTTCATCACAAGGGTTACACACAAGGAATAATCAACCTTGTTTATTGAGAGCCAATACCATTGCACTCCTCAAATGCGGAAGTAATCCGGACGAATTTGAAAAGATTGTATCTTGCCGGAGAAATAAATCCCATCTCCATATCATGCAAATTGGGATCAACTTTGCAAATATTTTGTACCTTAGAATATAGCTCTTCATATGAAGTTTACGTACTTATTGGAACTCCCGATGCATGCATTCCATCATCACTAAATACCCATTGCCATTTTTCATTGTTATTAACAAAATGTCCAAAATAATACGGTAATCCAAACGGTGAAGACATGTTGTGCAATTAAATTGAAGATAAAAATGTCAAGTAATAGACTATAGTGCGATTCTTTTGATTTTGAATAAGTCGATTAATCGATTGCTGCGAATTTGCGAGAAATGGGTCGTGTAATCGACCCTTCTTAGTCATTCAATCGACCGGTACCAATGTGTCGATTGATCGACTTATTAGGGAGAACATGAGTCGATTGAGCGACACTCGTTTTAGTCGATTAATCGAATCTTTGCGTATTTGCGAGAATCGGGTCGTGTCGACCCCGATGAGTCGATCCAATCGACCCGGCATTAATGTGTCGATTCTTAGTCGTTCAATCGACCATTTGTAATGTGTCGATTGATCGACTTATTAGGAAACGTGAGTCGATTGAGCGACACTCGAGTAGATGAAGTCGATTAATCGAATCTGCGTATTTGCGAAAAGCGGGTCGTTTAATCGACCCCATAGTCGATCGTCGACCCGGCATTAATGTGTCGATTCCAATCGACACATTAATCTTTGGTCGATTGGCCGACTCGATTGGGGTCGATTAAGCGACCCGTTTACTCGCAAATACGCGGCATTCGATTAATCGACTTCATCTACTCGAAAAATGAACGAAATGACGAGATAAATTGAATAAAACAATGTCATAAGGTCGGAGGAACTAAATTCAAACCGGATGTTGATTTGCTTGCAATGTCGAAGATTGGAAAGGAGGAGATGCACGGATTTTCGGTTCGTTGAACTACAAACCCCCAAAAATTCGGTTGATATACACAAATTTGTGGAAGAAATAAAAATGGGTATTTTAGACCTTTGCAATTGGAGGGTTGTTGGTATATTAAAGTGCTGAAAGGGTAATTTGGACATTTAACATAGAAGAAGGCCATTATTGAACTTTGGGAATAAGTAAAGCCATTTTTGAACATCATCTATTTGACTAGGCCAAACTTGTACAAACCCCTATTTTATAACTGGTAATAATAGTAAGACTTAATTGCAAACAAGGACACTAACACACCCCAATAACAAAGAAGGATACTAAATTTGCGGGCTTTTAATTTAGGACAATAATTTTAAAATTTTGGCGAATTCAGGACAAATTGAGCGTCAATCACCAATTGGGACTAATTGTCATGCAAAGCTCAATTTTGAACCATAATTGCCCAAATTTTAGTCTAATTGCTTATGTCACCTAAAAATTGGTCTAAAACTTATTTTATAAATTTACAAATAAATCTAAAAATTGTAAAGCCAATTTACAAATTAACAAGTTGAGTCTAAGTATATGAAAATAAATTTGATAATTATTTTAAGTATACAAATTAACAATTAAAATGTAAATATAAAAAAATAAATCTAAAAAATATGAAAAATTAAATTATAAAAAAATATTGAATAAACCAAAAAGTAACTAAATTAAGTTTGAAAATGTGAAGCAAGATTAAAAAAAAATTAATTTATACAAAATTACATAATAAATTATGAAATTATTTGAGTAAATCGAAATAAATATTAATTATTAAATCTAAAATTTATTTAAAAACCATAAATATTAATAAACATAATTTAAAATTACAAAATTAAAATTAAAAATACTTAAAGAAATTTGAAAATTGTAATTGAATCAAAAAAATTATTTAAGTTATATATAAATTTTTTAAGTATTTTTCAAATATTAGTTTGTATTTGAAATTACTGTAAAATAATGTTTACATTTTAAAAAAAAATTAGATTTACTAAATAATATTTAGATTTTATATATAGTTCTTGGGTTTCTTCAAATAATGTCAAGATTTATTTGGTATTTTTTAATATACTATATAACTTTTTAAATATTATTTCACATTTTTAGATTTTATTTAGTTATCTTAAGATTTATTATATAATTTTTGAAATTCTAGTTTTGTATTTTCTAATTTTATTTTTTGCATATTTATATTTTAGTTATTAGTTTTGTAAATTCTTAAAATAATTATCACATTTTCTTATATATTTAGACTCTACTTGTTAATTTGTAAATTTTAAAATTGGTTTTAAGATTTTCAGATTTGTTTGTAAATTTTAAAATAGTTTTAGACTTATTTTGTACAACATAAGCAATTATTTTTGTACATAAGCAAGTAGTAGCCTAAATTTGAGCAATTCGGGTTCAACATTGAAATTTTGGTGGCAATTAGCTTGAATTGGGCGATTCGGACTCAATTTTTCCTCAGAAGAAAAAAAACATCTAAGAAAGCAAAGAACCTGTAAAGTACATGAATTTAATAAAACCAATATCCTTCTCATCTTCTTCATTTTTTTCCATCCCTCACCCTTTGTGGATGGATGAGAGAAATTATTTTAAATGTTTTTAATCTCCCAATTAATTTATTCCCATAAGTGACTTTTGTTTTTTCCCAGTAGATTGCTTTTGTTTATTCTCAATATATTCTTCACTCTATTCCAATTTCCAATTATTGTGCTTTTTTGAAAGGACTAGCGTCTAGCCACACGGCCCACACCATGACTTTTGGTGCAACTTGGGACACGTCTACAAAGCTGTTAAGACACATAATTTTAATCTATTTTTTTGACAACATAATCAACGTTTTGCATATATTTGAAAAAGAAAAAAAGGTTTACTTTTACTCCCTCCTATTCAAAATAAGTGTCTTTTTAGGAAAAAACACACATATTAAGAATTGTGTTAAAATATCAAATATACCCTTAATTAATAATAAATGCTACTTTGGAATGTTAGTTGGGAAACAATATATTTAAGGGTAATTTGAAATCCTTTTCTCACCAACCTTGAAATGTGAGAAAGACATTCTTTTTGGAAAAAAATTCATGTGCCAAAAGGACACTTATTGTGAATAGGAGGGAGTACTAACTAGTAGAATCCTTTAACGACAATTTCGACCCAACCTGCGGGTATCTACCATGTCCCGTCCCATTTGGACCGCATCCATGATCCGGGATAGAGCGGGTCTAGATATGACAATTTCGACCCAACCTGCGAGTATCCACCATATCCCGTCCCATTTGGACCACATCCATGATCCGAGACAGGGCGGGTCTAGGTATTACGTCTCGCGGATACCCGCTCGCCTAAAATTTATATTTTTATATATTTTAATATATATTTTGCACATATAATATATATTTTAATATAATTTTTATGTATTCTTATACTATATCTAATATTTATAAACTGGTAATAATAATTTTTGTAAATAAAGATTTTATAAATACATTATAAATATATATTTTTCATTTTTTGTATTTAATTTAATTTAAAACGGGGCAGAACAAGTTGATTCGACCCCACTCGTCCTGTTCTAGGCATGTGGCGGTTTTGAGTCTTCACCGTCCCATCCCGCCCCACCCTATCATTGTCATCCCTATCCACAAACCGATTTTCCATTAAAAGTAGCAAGAGAAAAAACATACTTTTGGAATTAATTTCTCAAGAAATTATTTTTATTAAACTTATATTCCTAATTACGAAAACTCAAGAAAGTACAACCCTCTTAGACATTCTATATTGTCAAGAAAGGCACTGCATATTTACATCACGTGGGCACGTGCCAACCCCACCGTACCCCATAAGCAAAGCAAAAGCAAAATCGAAGGGACACATATAAGAAGAAAATAAAAAGAAAACATAAAAACACTCGTCAAACCCTATCTTCTTCCCTTTTATTTTCCCATCTTGCTCTCCCTCCGAACCCTAATCTAAAATCCAGTTTTCCCTCTAAATTCAGCAGATGCTGTAGATGAATTTCGACTGGTTTTTCGAATCGGGGGATCATGTTTCCTCGAATTTCAGCTGGATTTTATGATTCGCTGTTCTAAAACGAAGGCTAGAGACTCACTGCGTCTTAAGCGGATAAGGTTGTTCGAGGCAATTATGGAGGGCTCTGCAGCGGCGACGTTGGTCTCGGCGGAGGATGGTCCGGAGTCGTGGGAGGTTGCTGACGTGGAAGCCAGCATGCGCCGCCTCATGCTCTCATCCAGGAAGGATTATATTACTAGCGTTAATAAGCAGGATGAGATATTTGAGGGTTCCGTTTCGGGTTCGGGTTCAAATATGGGTTCGGGTATGTCGGATGATTTAATTAACACAGTGGATCAGTTTTTGCGGGAAGCTATACAGAATCCTCGCGAGCGTCTCTCTGGTGAGTTTTCTCATATTAGTATTGGGTTGTCTGTATGCTTGCTGTTTTCAGCGTTTTCGTCTCTCAGTTTGCTTGTTGTGTTGCTTGAAAGAGTTGTACAATTGGCCCAACAGGGTTCTGTTAGTTATTGAATCCATTTGACTGGTACGATTTGTGTTTGTCTCCCTAAAAGAAATTGCTAGTGTCTGGGATATTTCCCTTACTGAATATATGTATAAGAGCTTTAATTAGAAAAGCTTTCTAGTAACTGTTGATAAGTTGTTTGTATGTTGAGTGGGTGTGAAACTCATGCTCGAGATTGATGAAAGCCAAAAGGCTGCTTGCTTTCTGCTAATGAAACTTAAAACATTCAAACAAATTATGAATTGTAAGTGCTGAACTAGCATAAACAGTCCAAATTAAGGAGGCAGGAATTCAACGGATGACCAGCAGAATCTGAAGACCGAAGAGGAGAATCTCTGTGTGCTCAACTACTAATTGAGTGCAATTTTTGTACGGTCATCGTCTCATTGGCTGAAACATGTCTAGAGATTATTTTATGAAGGTGGAGATATATGGTCACTTCGTGGATAGGACATTTAGGGTTGGTAACTTACGAAATGTGTGCTCTTTTTGCTGATGGATTATGGAAATTATGAGTAAGATGTTGTGAATCCACAATCCAGAGGGTCTTAACTATATGTCCATTATAATTTTGGAAGATCTGACATGTAATGCTTCAATATTGCACCAAATTTCGAACTGAATTTTTTTAAAGGGAAAGACAGAACTCCCCAAGGTTCATGCTCTATTTTGTCGAATTCTTGAGTGCTCAATATGTAGAATATAGCTTGTTAACATGCTCCAGTTGGGCTTTTAGTGCTGTTCCACAGGTAGTTGTATTGGAGTTTGCTGGTTTCAATAATTTAAGGACATCTTTTGATCTGTTAGGTGAAACATGTATTGTATTAAATTTGATGTGTTTTTGAGTTTGTTATGATTTGGCTAATTGTGTCGCTAAGTCTTAAAAGGAATACTGGCCAAAAATGTAAGTTTTTATTTAATTTTTTATTCATTTATTGTTGTTGTAGTGGGTTTGGGGTGAGGATGTGGAATGCTGAATTTCACTTGGCCCTCGACAGGGTTGCCATTACAAAGCCAGCCCATAGAAGCATATCTGACCTGAAAGTTTTTAATAGAATGTCCACATTAAATGTGGTAACAGCCTGTATAATTAGCTTAGCTTTTTTTAACAGATTGTCCACATTAAACTGGTATCAGCTTATATTGTATAGCTTAGTTGAATGTTTTTAACAGAATGTTCACTTTAAATAGTATGCCAGCTTAATTTGATTTGCCTAAGCTGGTTTCTGAACATGATAAAGACACTTGCTATACATGTGAATAGTTAAGTTGGTTACTTGGTTACAAAATATGGCATATGACTATAGAGTAGAATTAAAAAAGTTTTTTTCTGAATGAACTGGCTTTATTATCTGAGAGCTTAATTGTTGCAAATTGGTTTCAAATCTCAATATTAGGCTTAAATGCTTATTAAACAAGATTTTGAGCAGAAAGAAATGTAAATATAATATTATAGACGGACAATGTAGTGAACAGAATGGAACATACAAATTAAACCTGAATATTTCAGAAGAATCACGAGCAAGTGGTCATTTTTCAGATTGAATAGAAGCTGTGAGAATTCCCTTTTACACCTGGCGAAAAGTTTGGAATAAAAAAAAGAGAGGAAGCTGAAATTAAAAAAATTGTAAATGGACAATTTCACCCTAGTGTTTGGCGCCTATATATTTTGAAATTTAGGGGCTTGTAATTTTGAAAATTAGAGGGTTAGTTTCTGTCAATAAGCTAGACCGTGGGTAGTTTCTATTATTAAGTCAATGTTGAGCCAGGTTGGTAAAGCTCACCCAAGTCAGATGCAATGGACCCCTATATGCCGAAGTGTCAGTAGCTAAGATGATGATATTAGTTGACCCCTTGGAGAACTTGAAGCTCTTTTCTTCTTCTTTTGCTTCCCCGTTTCCCCCTACCTTCTGTCCTAATAAGTGGATTTCAAGTAATCTGGTTGTTTCTACGCTCTATTGGTCTTTTATTAGACTGCTCACTGCCAATATCTATTTACTATAAGCTTAGATATTGTCAATGATTCGTTTGGTGGTTTTGTGTTGTAGTTGGCCTTTTACATTCCATTAATCGCCAGGCGCCAGTATCTATCTATTCTTGTTAACTGTAGTAGCGGGTGTCTGGTCGCATACCCAACATGCCAGTTAGGATATTTTGGTACCCGACACCATATACACAGATATTTGACATGTTAAGATCTGGCCGGTCGCTTTTTGGGTGTCGTTCTCTCATTTCCATGCAGCTGCTGAGTGTTGAATGAGGTGCGCCTCAATGAACTTTAGTGTTTTTCGAAGAATGGGCTGTGTATTTATTAAGTTGAGCCTAAGTTTCCCTAGGGTTTCTTAAAGTGGGCAATATGTATTTAGTTGGGCCACTTATTAAACATAAGTCCATGTGAAAAACAAAAGGCTAAATAGCAAAACCAGAGTATTACGTTATGCATGTTTATGTTATAAATCTTATTTTCTTTGTTATATATGTTTTGGTTTTGCACCTCACTTCAAAAAGGTGCACGCCTCGTTTTGTGGCTTGCGCCTCAGGCTCCTGGGGCCCTTGCTCCTTTGTGCGCCTTGTGCCTTTAGCAACTATGGTTACAAAGCTCTTTTGCTTTTTTCGTTTTTCTTGTTTCTTTTTTTTTAAAAGTAAAGTTGGGTACCCAATTTCTGATTGGATAGATTAAATACTACCTGATAACTGACCTGGCATTTTAAATGGGGTTTTTGGGTAACTGGGAGGTTGGTGTTCTACTTTTATTTTTATATAAAAAAATTCAACCTGAACAGGCTAGTTGGGACCCAAAACCTTACCCGAATGTCTCCTTATTGCTCAGTAGTGGTCAAAATAAGTATGGCAGTTCCTGGTAAAGGAAAATTTCAGTGAGGCATGCGATGATGCGACCATTATTTAATTAGTACGTACAAAAAATTTATTCAGAGTATACCTGCTAGTTGGGAATATTCCGGCCTCTTTGAATGACTAATTGTCAATATACTTGGCCTTTTCTTGTTACTTTTAAAACAATAATTTCTATTTCTGTTTTATTATCCACTTTGTCCTCATCAGGTCCTAGTAGTTTTGTGAAAATACTTGCATAGAATTGCGGTATTTTGTCAATGGATTGTCATTTTTATCTGATGTAAATTTCTGCAATCCAAATTTCTACTTAAAATTGAATAAAAAGCAAAAAATATACAGCTATGCTTTTGGCTCTTTCCCGATGTAAAAATTCTACTTGTGCTGCAAAGAGTGATAATATATCTGTTCACAATGTTATTAGAATCCAGAAACCAACATTAATTGACTATTGATGGTTGTGAGACTTCTATTATAAGTCTTCAAAAGAACTTCGAATGATTGATTCATCAGATAATTTGCGTGAATGAAGTAGCATGGTTGTGCCTTCCTGATGGTTAATATTCGTGTTACACCATAGTAGTATAAGTGAACTTTTTCTTTTAGTAGTTTTTTTTTGCCTTTGATCCTGCAGAAAATAATGATATACATGTCTGTTCAGTGCTACGAATGGAGCAGGATGTGGAGAAGTTCATTCGGGATCCTACTAGGGAGCAGATGGAGTTCCAACAGCTGCCTACGTCTTACTTGCGCTTGGCTGCTCATCGTGTGGCACAGCACTACTCACTGCAATCCATGGTCTTATTGGACAATAACATGCCCGATGGATCTGGCTCCAGAATCATTGTTCGGAAGACTTCAAATATCCGGCTTCCTTTGGTTCGTCTTGCTGATATTCCTGTAAATTTACCTACTGAAGAGGGTGGTGCCATTAAGGTTGCAATCAAGCAGAGGCCACAAAAGGGGTCTCAGAGTAATAGCAATTCAAATGCGCATTCTGTAAAATCAAATAGTTCTAAAAGTGTGGAGGAAAGAAAGGAGGAATACAATAGGGCTCGAGCACGGATATTTAGTTCCAACAGTCCTGTTGGGAGTTCCAGTGGGAAACCAGAAAGCGATCCCAGGATTCAGGATAGTTTCCAGCAAGTTTCATTAGGAATAGCAAAGGCAGAAGAGAGAATCTTCCCCGTCAGTGGATCTGATGTGATTATAAGCAGAAGTTTGTCTGATTCTTCAACATCCAGCAGTAGATTACCTAGAAGTAGGACAGAGAAGGAGCCCATTGGAAGGCCGAAGGCAAATAATAGGGTGGCTATATTTCGGGATCGTGAGATTGATCGTAAAGATCCTGACTATGACAGGAGCTATGACAGGTATATTTTACTCCCTTCCCTCTCCATACTTTTTTTTCTGTTTTTGTTTTCGCCGTTCTTTAGTCCTAGATACTGATCCACGTTGGCGTTGTTTATGGTTTTTGTTATGGGTATAATTTACATCTTTTTGAAGAGTCTTTAAAATTTGGATTCTCCGTGTAACGCATTGCTGCAATTTCTTTTCCTTCTATCAGAATGTTTTTCAATTTTCTGTTGTATTTGTTTGTTGTTTGTTTTAACATGGATAAAGTATCAAAGTGGCTGATCATAAGAGTTTGACCCTATTTTTAATTTTTTATCCTTCCATTAGCTTGTACGGGATTCTGGTTCACAGGGAATAGTTTGTGTACCGATCTCCCAGTTTGACTTTGTATGACTCATTTTGGAATTGAATCATGCCTTTTTTTTTTCTTCTTCTGTGGATTAGCTTGAAATTACTGAAGTACTCAGTTGATCATCAGCACACTTGGAAATAATATTTTTAAGTGTATTTGTCAGGTACATGCAGAGATTTGATCCTGGCTTCGGATTTAGTGGAGGTCCATACACCATTCAGCCTATGTACGCACCTGCAATAAACTACAACACTGAATTCCCACAGCTTGGGTCAAACCATAGGCCCCCAATTTCTTCTGAGCACCAACCTCGGCCTCTTCCCCAACACTTGCCTGGGCCATGGGTTGGTCCATCCCCTCCTGCTGGTATCGGATATGGTCCGGCTGAGACAATGTTGTCTCCATTTAGTTCTGGTCTTGTCAGTGCACGCTCGAACTCCAGTCTGTACTTACATTCTACTCAATATCCTTGCCAACCATCTGGACTGCCATATATGCATCCTCTTGAACCGATTCGCCAGCCCTTTTCACAGGTATGGCATGCAAGATGTATCTTGTCTTTCGTCATGGTCCAATAAGTATGGCAACCAATGAATGGCTGCATTCGTATTAAATGAGAATGATCACATGTTCATATTTTGTCAAAGGATCATAGAAAATCAGATTACACATAATTCACTAACAAATTTGAGGGATGGATTTTTGAAACAGTTCATAGTAAGTCCAGTTTTTATATACTTGTACAAAATTGAGTCTAGCAAGACAGTTGGTCATACATTGCCAACATATATTACTAGTGGCTTAATGCTGGCCCCAGTGGTCAGTAATAGTTAACCCTACAGGTGAGAGAACATGCTACATCACTAGAAGTCAATAATCTATATGCTAATTTAGAGTCCCTCGGCAGAGGTGTGCCATGCTCTTCTGATGGAAAAGTTGGTTTTATTACTTCTCCAAATATACATTCCTGTGAATGTTTTGTGTTTATCATAACAAGAGAGCGCACTGTAGCAAGTTGTTTAATTTCAGAATGGATGGATCCAATGCATAGATTCCTTATAATCTACATCTGTTGCAAGTTGCATCTTGTATAGGGATGCCTTTTTCTTTGTCTTTCAAGCTGCCTGCTGAATATGAAATATTTAGAATTAGAGAAATGCTAATATGAATTACAAAACGAGGAAATATGCACAAAGTTTATATGAGGCTTTGGAGGGTACATTATTACTTTTTAGCTTTTCATCGATTGGTAGTGGAGAAGACTCTGTTTTGCATGGAATACAAAGCATAATTTTGCTTAATTTTACTATCCATTTCGAGTTGGGGTGGCAATTCGTTGGGCCCGGTTCGGGTTCATAGGTCAGAATCTGCCAACCCGAACCCAACCGGTTCAGTTACTCGTGCCAGAATTTTGAACCCAAACCCGACATATTTATTCACAGGTAACCTGAACCCGGCATGTTTAATCCGTCTAATAAAATTGTTTTCATTCCATTTCTAGTTACCTGAAAGTAGCAGACGCTATTGCATGTAAAATCTTGTTTAGTATATTGGTGCTTTTTTTTAACTGAAGAATTGCCAAAATGCACGAGATTTTTTGATACATGGAGATGGCTGGAGCACCCTCTGCTGGCAAGACCTCCAGTGAAGTTGAATTTCCCATTTATAGTGGTTAATTCTATGTCAATTTAGGTTCAGTATCATACTAAGTACTAACCCCTATTGGACATGCACCAAGTCCTCCTGAGAAAAGACCACCCTGGAAAAGGAAAATGATTCTGGGCAAAATAAGAAATTAGCATCTTACCCATTCTTCATTCCCAAAACTTATCGCTTGGTTTCTGAAAAGGTGATTTATGATTATTACATTTATGATCCTTGCTACTGGCTTCATTGACACAGGGCCAATCATTTTAGGACAAAGAAGAGAACACGTAATAATCTGATGTGTTTGTGTATTATATTATAATCATCTAGTTTTACCCACATATTTTCCGAAAGAAAGTCTTGATCACATCCTTTGCTCGTTCTCTTTTCAGTCTCATCAGCAGCAACCCGATAACAGTTTTGGATTAGCCCGGCCCCGATGAGGGGCATGGGCGATGCCTGCGCCCTAGCAGGATACTGCTGGGCTTGGTTTGGTGGTGGTGGCTGCTAGGGCAGCATATTCGGCCCTACTGGCTAGGGTGCAGGCATAAGAAACTGAGATATGCTGAATGGTGGTGCTCGATCTTGCATTCTGTGCTTGTGGTCCATTCAGCCATTCTCAGTTAAACATAACTCTGTTGTTGAACGGAGCTTGTTGATAGTGGCACTGCAAAAAGATTGAATTGAGTTCCCTAGAGCTCTGCTTTGCCACTGCTCATGATGATGATGAAAATCAAGACAGGAAGAGGAAAATGTCAGAGCTTTAAACTCATTTTCCAATGTTAGGCACAGGTATCTTCCAAACCTAATTGACCTCTGTTTTCTGGTTTTTATCATGTTTTTATTGGATATGATGGAGTTGAATATATATATGTTGCAAATAAGTTGGTTTTGTTTTGTCGCAGCACCAGTAGTGCGTAAGGCAAAGCGATGCAGAATGAAGGATGTCTTGACGAGTAAGCTTCTATTTGTATCGGCCTTTGACATTGGTGCTTGGGCTAACTGTGACTTGTTTAGAGCTCTGAATACAATTTATCATCCTTGCAAAGTGTTTGCTTTAAATAACTCATTGAATCTCATGAAAGTTAATTGTATGACTAGTTATCCATTTTCAACATCATTGCTGCTTGATTTATCTTTTTACAGTTCCGTTAAGTTTGCTCAGATATCTAGCATTGATATTTGTTGAAAAATATAGGCAACAGTTGAGCCTATGAAATATGAGTTCTGCTCTCATTTGGGTAAATGGTTTATATGCAAAGAGTATATGGACTAACTGGACTAACTGTTATTTTGACTAATGGCATTTTCGGGCTGGTACTACGTGCATTAAGATAAATTTGGTCCTCAATTGCAACTTGCTTATTGGAGAGGCGTTGGTGAAAGCTAGTGCTGCTATTATCCCTCCTTGGGAAATTTTTTGTCGCGCACACGTCAAACTGTCTTACTAAATCATCTGGAAGGGTGATGGAAATTACGGCTCCATGACGAATGAGCTTGCGGTTGTTTTTCCTCTTACTGATTATTGAAAGGGATAATTGCAAAAATACCCGAGGTTTGGGCTAATTACAAAAAAACTTAGTGATGTTTTAAAACTACTAAAAAAAAAGAACGTGAACTGTATTGATAAAGACAAACTCTCAAAGTTTAATAAATATTCAACCAACCAAAATATGCCTAGATATTTTTAGTTCATCCATTCCCCCTTTTCAATTTGCGCTCAGCTACCTGGTTTTTCCTGAAACAATGATTAGATCAAGTTTCAACCCAGAAACTATCCCATCCTATGATATAATGCATTTGAATTGAAATTTGAAATATCAAATTCCAACTTTAATTTGATAATTTTAGAAGTTGGGGATGCTTATGTGCTTATATCTTTTGACTTAATCGGTTAATCCGTGGTCTGGTGGGTTGGTTTTGATTTAACAATAGAAGTTAAATTTTTTGAAATCTGGCTTATGCATGTCAAACAATTATTTAAAATGTTTTACAAGATGTTGGATCTTATTTTGAAAAATAAGTTGTTCAAATATAATGATGAAGTTTCCATAGTAACATTTTTGCAAGAAAAAATACTAAAATTGAAAGAGATTGTGGAAATAAGATATCTTTTTGCAACAAAACAAGGTGGGATTTCTTAACTTCTCTAAAACAACTTACGAACTCTCAAATAGCATACTTTAGGATCATATAAGCTTTTTATTTCTCAAAAAAATGGAAAATACTAAATATTCTTTTAGAGTATATCACCAATGAGTGATGTACGATGGTTTCTTTCTCTGGAGTATATGCAACGAGTGATGTATGACGTCTCTCTTGTTTTCGAGTATCAGCAATGATTGATTACAATGGTAAAATAACATCAAATAATCGCAACATAAATTATACTTCTAGATTCTAGGCCGGAAATCTTCAAGTTTCATTCCATCTAGAATACAAGCATGAAAGAGCATTGGAAGTAACAACCTTCATGGTTTCTTACCTTGCAAACACATGTTTGTGGTGACATAATTGTCTCTTCTGCCCTCAAATCTTCCTATGTACACTAACATTCCAACTGCTCCCTGTCCTGTTTCCCCTCAATTCACACTTTTACATACCTTATATAAATTACATACAACAATTCCACGTGCTATATGGCCTAAAGAACTGGTTTTCACACTTTGAGACGGTTAAAGCATGTATTAATGACTTTTATTATGAGCAAAGGATAGAATTTAGGCTTTACAGATAAGTTTTTGGCTGCTTTATGAGCACAAGTACTCTTCTCGTGTGGCCGTTGGTATAGTGAATATATCAATTTAGATGGTATAAATAGATGGCTGTGGTTTTAGTAACACTACACAGCTGCCCCAATCAGGATTAATATCATTCCAAGTAGCTACTAGAGGTTAGTTTCCACTTTCAACCATTAAGCTCACACACACAAAACACACACACACACACACACAAGCACACGTACACACACTCTCAAGAATGTTTCACTCATCGACATCTGAGCGCTTGATATGAATCCCATGAACCAATTGTCTCACGTCCCAAATTTTTTGGGACACCAACTTTTATTTATATATACATAAACACACCTAGCCAAAGTGCACATGTGAACATCATGAGATATATATGAACACCTACAATTTTTTTATATATTCCAATTTTTTGGGACACAATTTGCTTACTTATTTGTTTATTATTTATATGGTTTATTTTATCTATGGTTTTAATTTTAAAATTTATGTTATAACACTATAGTATTATCATCGATAAAAAAAATATATCAATTTTTTTGGGTAACATTTGTGAAGCTCACCTTTGGTCTCAAAATCTCAATTCCGACCCTAGTAGACATAGGTGCCTGAAGATTACATTTCTGTTGATTTGCAGGCCATTCAAAAGTTGGAGATGGAGAAGCAAAACTCTGAGCTGTACATGGAAAACTGTCAGATGATGCGTGAGAACGAAAGGCTGCGCAAGAAAGCTGAACGACTCAACCAGGAGAATCAGAAATTGCTATCCGAGTTAAAACAGAGGCTTTTAGAAGCAAACACCCAACAAATACCTGAACTCCAACTCAAAATCAGCTCCAGTTCAGTTACAGGCCAAAAGAAGTGCAATAAACCTCGCCCACAGAAACACAACTAAAAACAAGTCTCGAAACCTATTGGAATTTCCTTGCTGATGTTCTACCATTTATGCGAAAAGCCTATGAGCTGTTGAATGTTCTTCTAGTTTATTTCATTATTCGTCGCATTTATCTGCAATCCAGTATTACCAGTTTCTGTAATTTCACAGAAATAGAATAAAGAAGTTTTAAACCCCTATTCTTTTTTTTTTCCAGTGTGTGTGCATGTGCATATTTATCTCTCTAACCAACCCGAGCTTGCACCTAAAAGGAAGAGGGGAAGAATAAAGACAGGAAAGAAACCGGAGAGAAGCTTGGTGGTCTGAATAGCTTTTTGAAAATATTTTCTTCATTGAGAAGCTAGAAATCCACATTCAGCTTTTTGTCAATGCTCGAGAACGTTTCATAAAATGCCTTGAAGTGCCTGTAAGCAATGTCCACGTCGTCTTTTGCGCAGATTTCCCTCACACTGCAATTAGAAATAAGAAAGCAAATGAGAAATGAATACAAATAGCGTTTTAGGACTAAATATGCCAAATGAATTTTTAGGAAACAGATGTAGAAGCACTGATGAAATGGCTTCTTTATCCGAGAATGTTTCTAGCGCTATGATTGTGATTAGGGGTGTCGATGGGTCGGGACGCCCAGACCCAAGACCCGACCCGTCAAGAAAACAAAAAACCAAAGCCCGTCCCGTCCCGTCTCACCTTAGGCTCAGACCCGCCCCAACCCATACCCGTGTCTAGCGGGTAAAATCTGTTAGCCCCATTAGACCCGCCAACTTCATATATTTGGCAAAATTTGTATTATTTTTACTCAGAATATTGCTATCAAAGATTATGTCAAATGTTATATACTTATATATATAATTTGTAGAGATATTCTACGAATTATGAAATAAACAAAACAACATATATATAAAGAGCTCTTGAACAACGATATACACACTATATATATAAACTAATTATATGGGTCGGATCTGGGTCGAGTCCTACTAAACCTGTTACCCAACCCAGACCCATTAGGGTCTAAAAATTAACACTTGTTACCCGCCCCAAATGAGGCGGGTACCCGGATCCATTAACACCCCTAATTGTGATATAGATGCATATGTTTAAACACTCACCTGTGCATGGATAACTGAGGTATGCCACAATCAACTGTACGAATTCCAACTCCTGAAGCCAGTATGGGACCTATAGTGGACCCACATCCCATATCATTTCTCACAACAAATTCCTGCATAAGATAATGCATTGAATAACCACCAGTGTCTGGATTATGACAATATTAGACATCAGTTAGACAGAAAAATTACACAATTTAGTTATACAAATACACTTCTTCCCCCTCTTATTTTATTTCTTTATTTTCTGGGAAGTCGTCATTTTATGTATAGCGCTATGACAACAGGCATTTAATTCCATTTTACCTGTATGACATTATTTGAGTTCAAAAACTTCTAAACACACGAGAAGAAGAGTGAGTAAGATCTTGCCTATACACCAATTGTATATGTAAAGATTGGATTATACAACATTAAATATCATTAATGACAAAAATACATCCCCAGTTAACAATTGCCATGGAATTTTTTTGGCCATGTCAAGAAAGTTGCATTACTATACTAGAGCCAGAATGAAAGAAATAGTGATCATCGGCAATGAATGCAAGTTGATGTTTAATTATTTGAAGATTGGTTGGCAATGACCACTTATAAAAAAAACAATTCTCTGTCAGAAGATTCAATCTTCAGCGCTGACATATAACAATTTAAACATAGGCAGTGACCTATAGTAATTAGTTCATGTTGAGCTAGAAGGTACGATCTCATGCCCGTGACAGACGAACAATCGATCAATAAAGAACGTACCACGATTAAATGCATCTGGTTATGCATTATATATGTCCATCCCACATCAATTGTGGGATATTTATGCGAGTGATTTACAAGTCCTTTTTCAATCCTACTTGTCCAGATAAGCTTAAGCTGAAGCATTGTTTGCCAAGGGTCTATGATGCAGAAAGGCCAAGAGTCAAACCAAAGTCCTCAGAATAGTACCAACAAAACCAACTTGGAGTATAACTTGGCCTTGTACTTGCTGAGTGGGCCTAGGCCCAGGGGCCATGGGCCAAGGATTGTACGCAACAAGATCATCAAGTATTTGAGTGAGGGAGTTTGCAATAACCACTTTCAGTCTTAATAGGGTATGATGCTAACTCAGTTCCAAGCCAAGTATCAGTATGCTACGAAGTCAAAGGCTAAACTTGTTAAGTGCCAAAGGATCAATTAAGAATTAAGAAATTACCAACTTACATAAAGGACAGAAATCATTAAAGCATGAGAACGTGCATTAAAAACCAGTATACAAGAAGCAAATATTTTCCCAATCTTACTCTGCTTCCTTAATTAGTTGAATTAACTCAATTAAAAGTTTAATCACCTGAATAGGAAGATTATGAATTTTAGCAACTTCCTTGAAAAGGAAAGATGTAACTCCACTTGTAGCATAGCGTTGGTTTGCATTATGCTTTATCACAAGCCCCTTTTGCAACACCGGCCGATGATTTTCTTCATGCTTATCCGCAAAATTGGGGTGGACTCCATGAGCCATGTCAGCTGACACTGCAGTAGTGATCAAATATAGAGCAAACACAAGATTAGCATAAGATGTTTAGACAGGAGATATTATGCATAGAATGATGAACAAAATCATTTCTGTCCTTCCTTTCTTGGTCTACTAAATCATGTAAAGGATTTGTTAACCCAGCCACTTCCAAAGAGATATTGAACTTGGCAGAGAGATGCTCAATTATTCTCAGATTAGGACTAACCGCTCAAATATAAGATAACAAAGTCAAGCTAGCTCTAATGCCTGAGGTCTTTGCAAGCTGGGCCAAACGAATAAAATTATCTAATTCAAAATTTAATTGGAAATGAACAACCTGAACTTATTAAGAGAGCATGTAATTGAAAGGTTTGGACATGTTCATAAGTCATCTCCCATATATATTAAGTGTCATAGCGATATATAGTGTATCAATTCTCAGTCAATTTCCTCCAAGTGGAAAGGTGTTTCTTATATCGACTTCATGCTTCATAATCACACAAGTTTTTCATTTATTGATAAAATCTTCTTGTCTATGAAAACTAGATCAACATTGATTGGTACTTAATCTGAGGAAAAACAACACCAAATTTCACAGATAATATAACAGAATAGAAAATGAACACTCATGCCACACAAAGGTTACTATACCAAGAAAAGAGTGACGAATTGCTCGTGCAAAGCCACATTCCCCAACAGATTGTTGACATAAACAAGCAATTATTCGTCTCATGGCCTCAAACATAGTTGGCGCACCTGCTCCCTGGTATGAATCTGAACCAACCTGTAACAACATGTAGTGGTTATTGAAATGATTCATCCTTGTTTTCAATTCATTAATATATTATTTCATGTAGGAGATTCAAAGATAACGGACTGAGGAAATCCTCATGCATCCTATCTAGTTATGATTCGTCTATCTGACTTGATTCCTGATCCTGGATTTGATGCTTCTGGAATTTACACAAAAAATCTCTCTCATGTCTCAACATCATAATATGGAATCATGTTTCCCTATGGCATCTTTTCTTTGAATTTGACCTATGCCACTGCAAAGAATGAATAATAATGATCAATTTCATGTGTGCTTCGGATAAACATCTCTCTGGTGTCTGTGTTGGCATAGAGACAAAGCAAAATTCGTAAGCGCTCCTCTTAGCCATTTTTCTTTTTTAGTATCGGTAGGCGATTACTGAATTTTCACAGAATCTGCTACCGTGGTGGACGGGATTTTCAAAGTTCATGCATAGGGGCCTAGTGTTGAGGGTTGGTGGTCATTTCATGAAATGACTCGACTGATTACATGGTTTCTTGGGTAGGAGAAGAATCCCTCATCTGCAGTGTGAAAAAAGCCATTTCTTGCATGAATCTGGTTGAAAAGGTGACTCCAGCAATTTCTTTGCAAGACCATCGAAGTCTTTTCTTTCTTTTCCTTTCTTTTTCTTCTTCTCTATTTTCAGCACGATCGCTCTAGTATAGTGTGACAGAGAAATTTTGGGGAAACACTAGCTGATACCACCTTTTTCCCATAGGGAAACATCCCAACTAAATAGTACGAAAGAATGCCTGTCCTCAAAGGAACCCTGACTGACATCAAGTATAGTTCTTTAAAAGGAGAAAGGAGCAAAAAACTATAAGAGAACAGAATTATCCTGTTATGCTTTAGAGTCAACAGGATCAAAAGGACACAAGCCACATCAACTCTCACACCAGCTAGAAAAACAGTAAGAGTTGATTCATGTAGCACTTTTATGTTGTTCTGTCAAAGGAGCATACGATTGCCATGATTCTGCATGAAGATCAAAATTGTGAACAGCAATTTACCTCCTCATTATCAAATAACGCAACCATTCGAATTGCATGCTCATCTGCTAAATTTTCAGGTGAGGCACAGGCATCAACAAGAGCTCTCAATGCACAAAAACTTGAAGCCAGATTATCCAATCTTCCAGAAAATATGAACTCATCATTAGCACCTCCAAGACAGCTGGATTGAGTATCACAGACATTTAATTCAATGCTGGCAATATCTTCAACCTTACAGCCCAGCTCATCGGACAAGATCTGAAAAATGGAATGTTTAACTGCAATATGCCTTTGATGTTTTGCAATCTAACGGAATATTTATACTCCAGGACGTATAATCACCAAAGAATTTTTTTCTAGAGAACATGGATTAGAAGAAGAAACATGTGAATAGTTTTTAGCAAGCGCATAGCACGAGATCAGCAGTTGCATGGACAAGCAATTTAGTGATAATATGGTAAAGTGAATGTCGACGCCTCAATTTTTTTAAACAATCAATCTACAATAATGCATACAAAATTAGTGCAGTGTTGAAATAAAATCCTTTAGCATCATATCAAGTTTACCAGAAGCAATTATTCTTTCATCGAAACTGTTCGTTTAACGCAATTGAGAAAAGATATATTCGTATATATCTGAAAAAGAACAATATTATACAAAGAAGGTTAGCCTGACACATACCAGGAAAACTTTCTTAAACAGGCAACTATTTTGCCTAAATGTTATCATCTATATCAATCAAGCATTTGGATGTGGCTGATTGAAAATTAACTTCTAATTGGTACATTTATGCTACATAAATCTAGCAAGACTCTGTAATATACTACAAAAATGTTTTGGAAGTTTCTGATTATTCATTTACTCTTGCGGATGTAGGGGCACAAGAGAAATTGCATATGAAAAATGCTTAAAGTCCGTATGGAAAGACTTGAGAGCCAAATTATAATTTTATTTTTTAGTGCTGTTTTTTTCACTTTATACTATTTAAAAATACACATCATGTTCAGGGGCGGAGCGTGTAATTTTTTTTTTTTTTTTGGGGGTGGGGGGTAAGTGGGGGCTAAATCACTAAAAAATAATTATTTAGTACTAAAAATTAATATTCTAAAATAAAATATATATAAAAAAAAAATCAAAAATTTTGGATGTAGCCAAGAGGATACGCCCCTGATCATGTTTGTTTGACCCGATTTCACTGAAAGTGACCCATTTTATCTTCTCATTTTCCTATTAAAAACACTTCCTATCCTATATTCTCAATTTTCAACCATATATTACACCACTAGAACCCACTCCTACCACTTACATCTACCTAATAAATTACTATTTTCTCATCATTATAATAAATCATCATAACCAAATAAAATATTCAAGGTAGACCAAAATTTCGTCTAATTAATATACTATTATTACCAAACATCATGGCAATCACTCCTACCACTTACATATCATCCTAATAAATCATCATATCTAAATTAATTCAGAGTGGACCCACCACGACCAACTTACTATAATTATTATATGCATAAATGATCAAAATAATGCCACTCAAAACATACCACCACTTACATTTCAATTTTTATCACATTTTGCTAGTAAACGAGGAAAAAAAAACCCAGAAATACACAACCAAAAAAAATACCCTGAGATTTAGCCTAATTAAAGAAAACAAAAACATTTATCTTTCAGAATTACAACTACCCTCTTGAGGTATTATACATACCTCCTTAAATTATATCTTTATTTGACAAATACACCACAATAGGCTTAATTTCTAAAATAGAAACAAGCGTTAAGGAAATATTTGTAATTTTTAATGACTCCTGTATTCTTTGTAATTAGGTTAAACCTCAAGGGAACTTTTCTAATTCACTTACTTTTCTATCTCACCTAAATTATCCAAACATAGTTCATTCACATGACCCATGAGGTCCATTAACAATACTGGAAATGATAATTCTTCATGAAAATAAAACCAAACAAGCCCTTAAATCTCAAAAAATGCTTTTGCGCCCCCGTTATACAATGCTTTTAAAAAGTTGATACTTTTAAAGGTTGACACCCTACAAACAGAACCATGATAATTTTCTTGGGAAAATTATTACCTGTTCTGAACATTATTATGCTTTACATTTGTTATGATACTACTATTGCAGTTATTCCCACTTAAACCCAAAAAAGTGAAACACCACCTTGCTTTGAAGTTCACCGCAGTTTCATTGAGACTTTTCCAAGTTTTCCAGATATACTAGGACAGAAGATAAGATCAGAGAGATACCTGCATGAGCAATTGGTGGTGAGCATCTTCTGAAGATGATGCAATAGCTTTGTCATCGGGCTCAGATGATGTTTTGTCGGCTTGCATAGCCAAAAGAGGAATGAGGTGGGTCTCAAGGTTCGGCTTAAACCCATCTGTATTTACTGTCCTAACAATCACGAAGCAAACATAAAAGTCACAAACATCAGTGATGCCACAATTCATTTAAGAACCAAAATATATAACACAGTTGTTCATCGTACGGAATAGCCTATAAGAAAAATAAGCTACATAAAACGATAATATCCTTAGAAAACATCAGGCTTCACGAGTTGCAAAAATACACAAATTATAATTTTTCACACTAAATAGCTTTCAAAATTGTTTAAATATAATTAGACACAGAATTGAGAATTAAAAGTCAAGCTAATCAATGGAAAAAGCAAAGTTACTGCAGATTGCCTAGAATGAGAAAACATTTTGTAAATTAACGCAATATGCACTCAGTTAAAGGAAGAGGCAATATATGTTTAAGATAGACTTTTGACAAGCATAGCATAAAAATGAAAACAAGAAATGTGTTGATGAGTGCGTCAATTTTCTCCAATACCAATTACTTGACACATTGAGACTCAAAAGGGAAAGAAAGAGCACATCTGCACTACAAAGTACATTAACTTCTGTTTTCAACTGTTTGCAGCAACATCCTCCAAGTGTGATTCCGTAAAATTAATACTTGAACCTAACTATCAGATAACTTGGTGTATCCAGTGGTTTAGAGATTATGGGCACCATCACACTAACAGATGAATCAATCAAAATAGAGGACAAAGTAGCTAGGAACATAGACTCTTCCACCTTAAATTGAGAAAGAAGGTTAAAGGCTACAAATTAAAATGTGCTTAGGTTCCTTTTGTTTTTTTGGGCAATTCCCGATATACCAACTACAACTCAAATCAGTAATGACTCAGTCAAATGAGCCAAGTAGTTCAGTAGGTACACGAAAAGTGGATTATCCATGAGTTCCCTCAAAATCCATTGGAAATGGCCTCTCCAACAGAAACCTGGGATTTCAAATCAGAAAGAGTTTTAGAATTTTTTTGTATCTGACATTATAAGAGAATGAAGCTATGTCTTGTAGTCTCTAAGTTTTAGTTGGGACTTTTCGTTCCGTTGTACCTTATTTTTCACCCTTCTTCAATAAGTATTTATGTTTCCTAAAAAAAAGTTGACTATAAATCATTCAATTAAAGAGGATATCAATATATGCACTTCTTGTTGGTTTTTGGTGTCAAAAATAAAGAAGTGGGTTTTGTCCCACATTGCTTGTGGAACAAAATGGGTGGGAACCTTAATGTTATTTAAGGAACCCATGTGGTGTGGTTTTAATTGCACCAGTCAAATACACTTTAACCTTTGTGGTTTGACTCTAGTTAAATTCCTTTCTTGTATTCTCTAGTATGGAGAGTTGGGAGAGAGGTGTGAGTTAGTCAAAGGTTTGTAAGAGTGTGAGGGTACTTGGGTCGGGAGAGAGAATGTCTGTGTGATTGTAAAAATGTTTCACATAGTGGAATTTCTTTATCTGGGAGCCGTGGTTTTTCTCCGGTTTTGGAGTTTCCACGTAAATTCTTGTGTTGTGGATTGTTGTTATTTTTCATTTTATTTCTCGGTTATTTCTGGCTTGTCCCTAAGGGATGAATGTGGGATCCGATTTTTCCCAACAAGTGGTATCGAGCCGGGTTGGGTCTCTTGAAATTCTCGAGTATGCTCGTGGTCGCGCGATGTCGACCTTCCACATCGAAAAGATTTCTTGAGCGGTGTCCGGGGTCTCATTTGGAGCGGTTATTCATCGTTTAGGGTGGTTCAAGCGGTGGAGAAACTTGATGGAAGGGTCGAGTTTGGCTTATGACAAGTATAAGTCAATGATGTATTGGTACAATCCGGTTACCTGGCGTTGAAGGTTAATCACAACGTGGAGGTGGAGTAATCGCAAATAGCTCCTAATCCGGGCTAACATTGTGACAAATGGGGACTTTCTCTAATGAGAAAATGTATATCCTTTTGGCATGTCAAGTTACCATGAAGAGGATACGGTTATGTTAAGCGGGTTCACAAATTTGCGCACGGGCATTGGCTTGTCATGGAAAGATGCAGGGTGTGGTGGAATTTCACACGGGCATTAGTTTGACATGGATGCAGGGTGTGTGGTGGAATTTACACATGGATATCGGTTTGGCATGGATACAAGGTGTGTGTTTATGTTGATGGTTGATGGACTTTCAGGAGGGCCAAAAGCTGGGAGTTGCACCATAAATTTCAGCAGGATTTTCGACATGCGCCGAAGGAAATTCTTAAAATGGTGTATTCTAAGTGGTCTGCTCATATGGTGGAGTAGGGTTCTCCTGGTTTGAGAATGATGGTTCTCCTGTTTGAGAGTCATGATTGTCGGTGAAGACAAATGGTGGAGCTTCTTTTATTTTGCCAAGGTGGAGTTTGTTGGTTTTTGGTGTCAAAAATAAAGAAGTGGGTTTTGTCCCACATTGCTTGTGGAACAAAATGGGTGGGAATCTTAAGGTTATTTAAGGAACCCATATGGTGTGGTTTTAATTGCACCAGTCAAATACACTTTAACCTTTGTGGTTTGACTCTAGTTAAATTCCTTTCTTGTATTATGTATGGAGAGTTGGGAGAGAGGTGTGAGTTAGTCAAAGGTTTGTAAGAGTATGGGGGTACTTGGGTCGGGAGAGAGAATGTCTGTGTGATTGTAAAAAATGTTTCACATAGTAGAATTTCTTACTCTGGGGGCCGTGGTTTTTCTCCAGTTTTGGAGTTTCCACGTAAATTCTTGTGTTGTGGATTGTTGTTATTTTTCATTTTATTTCTCGGTTATTTCTACTTGTCCCTAGGGGATGAATGTGGGATCCGATTTTTCCCAACACTTCTAACCCATCAAACCCACTCTATCACAACAAAAATCATTTTGTAGCTACGAGTGGTCAACAGTATTTCAAATACTCAAAACATATAATTGTATGAAATTTAGCAAGAAAATAGGAGAAATGTAAGAAGTGACTTTTTGAAAAAAGACAACAGACCTGTCAAGATGAATAGCAAGTGTAGGCACTCGCAGTAAAGGCCTCTTTATCTTGACTAGTTTATGGGAAAAGGAACCATCATCAGCTCTAACAATAACCCGTCCAGCCAGACTTAGGTCTCTGTCAAACCAAGTGTGCCACAAACCACCACCATAAGTTTGTACTTTGACCATAAGATAGCCAGATTTGGATGATGCAGACTTTGGCTTCAGTTTGAGACATGGACTATCTGTATGTGCAGCAATCACATGAAAACCATTGCCAACTGAATACCTGAAAGACTAATATATAGGGTTTTCATTAACTAACATAATAGAGAAAACAGGGGGAAAAATGTTTTGATATCGTAGGCCACAAACATAACCCATAAAGTACATTGATGAAACAGAGACAACAAGAAAGAAGAAGTCAAGGAAGTCATTTGGAGAAGCTACTAGAAGAAATCCATTTATCTTTACAAATTGAGTGTCTCAGGCACATCATGATCTGGAGCCTAAGGCATGACAATGATGTAAGTATGTAATACAGCTTCAATAATGTACAAGATACATTTTACTCACTTTTCCCCAATGGCAAACGCAACCAAAGAAGACATATTCCTCGTAAAAAAATATCGACCACCAGGCTTCAGTTCCCACTCTTCATTCTCACTCAGCAAATGAAATCCAGCAGCAACTAGTTGTCGTTTTGCTTCAGCTAACAAATGAATTAAGAGTAACAGTGAATTACAGATTTTACCCAAAAAAAAAGGAAAAAAGAAAAAGAAACAGGAACCTATTAATTCATTTCTTTTTCGCAGAAGTTGAGTACTACCCCACATAGTGGGATAAGGTGCAGATGATGATGATGAGAAGTTGAGTACTTGAGTTGCATGTGCTCTATACATAGACTTTTCTGGGAACGTCAGAACTTTAAATCCCATACAACATGTAAACAATCTAACAATTTGCTAACACCAGATTCTTTGTTGATTTTAAAATCTTGTTGAGAACCCAAACCAGATGACATTTCACTATTATGACTTTGTATTCTGCTCATGTTACTGACCATTACGATTTTCTTAATTCTGTATGATGCATATAAATCTATCCAGATATTTGCTTCATTAGTTCTGTAATCTTGACTCTCATGTCCAACATCAACAAATCTATGCCTGCTATAGTGAGAAAGAGGATTATTCATTGTTAATCTAAGCAAGTGAAATGGCTTATGTGAAGAGCTTGGCAACTAAATTTCCCAGTTAGGTGTTAGTAGGAACAATCAATTTTGACATCATTCAATTTTCACACAACAACAAGCAACTAATTTTTCCCCATTATGTGAAGGGCTCAACCAACTTTTCCCCATTGCGTTATCACTTAAAGTTATTTACTTTAACCTCAGGCAATTCAACATGACGTGCTAGTTATATAGCAGTGCAATTAGGCCGTTGTTCATATCCATTTTCCAGACCACAACTTTAAACTTATTTATTTTTCTCGTTTGCTCATGAACACGCATTTCCTCTGTCCTCATACCTCTTGTCGTCTCTACCAGATCACTCATTTCCACACATTTTCCTGGTCTTAAATATCTCAATCGAAACCTAAGAAATATAATGGATGATTCACTCTCGACCTAGTAAGTATTTTGAAGGCCTAATAATTCCAAGAAAACAAGGGGGGTTAATCTATAGGTTCTCGCACATCTCACAGTCAATTTACCAACACCATGTTGAAGTTTTTTTTAAAAAAAAAAGGAATCTCCTTTTAGTACATAAAGTTAGCACATTAAAACCTGAGGCATTTACTCAACGATTAAATCGAATTCTTTCAAATTGCATAATTTCAGAAACAGAAAATGCGATACCAGTAGCATGAAACTGAGTCCAGGACTCATTGAGGTAGTCCAGAAGATCGCCAACTATTGACTGGTTCGATTCAGTACTTGAACTACTGCTCTGCAATCAAAATCTGGAGTGTCAAAGTTCAACTATATATATAAAAAAAACGAAAATAAATAATAAATATTACACAGATGGAGAGACCTCGGAATTGGAGCGAAGTGGTGAGGTTGTGGAGAGCTTACGGTAGCCGCCGGGGGAGCCGCGGCCGCCGTTGTGGCGGGGATTGCTGTAGTTATGGGTGTTGAAGAAAGATGAGGGGCGAGGAAACTTGGACAGGATTGCTGAGGCCTGAGGGTTTGGGGAGAGGAGATGGATGGAGAAGATGAAGCCGAGCTATGGCCGCCATTTCGCTTTGGCTCAAACTGCGGGTGAAAGATGCTAACATGAAAACGATAAAATGCTTAAAACCAAATACTCCAACAGCTATGCAGAACAGTTGGGTTTGGAACTTCGGAAACCATTCCAAATTAACTTTAGGTGTAGAAGTGCCCCAGAAAAACAATTGTTTGTTACACGGGATTTGTGCTAATTTTATTAAAGTTTAGCCATATTTTATATTTTTTACCGCGAGGAACCACTACGTTAGCACCCGAATAAAATGGACCGGGGACCGGGGAATTGCCAGTTAATTTGGAAATGGGATTCCCCGATTATCTAGAAGAGAATGGGGATGGGGATGGTATTATATCTCCGTTTCGGGGTGTTTGATCTTTCTGCCTGTGAGTTGTGTTTAACCCTCTCGATTTTTCTAAAGTGTTAAAACCACTATATATATGCATGTATTTTTTTAAAAAAAAAATTAAAATGGGACACATGTCACAATCCTACGGAAGTTGGGCACTACCCACTTAGGTAGCATCTACTTACCCGTTCGTCTCATCTCTGGCCTCGTTTAGATAAAATAGGGATCACCATCCTCATCTCGAATATATATATTATATTTATAGATTATTAATATTAATTTTATTTTTTATTAATTATAAAAACTAAACCATTAAGTTTTACTGGTTCTCATTCTTAATTTTAGAAATTAGGACTTTATATTATTTTATTTATTCTAATTATTGGTTATTTTAAATAATTTATTTTAAAGAATTTTTATTAATAAATGCAAAATGGGGACCCGGTTCCCCGAACGGAGATTTTCCCTCCCCGTACCAGATATCCAAAGCGGAGAATAATACGAGAATGATAGTTGGGATGAGATTTTAGGACGGGGATAATATGTCCAATACAAATTTCGTCCCCGCCCATTGTCATACCTAAAATATTACTCAGTTAATTGTGCTAATATTATTAATCAAAAGTATCCAACAAGTATATCTTCCATTTTTTAGATTATATAAATAGATTGTTTAGTGATTTTTGGATTAATATTTATCTTTTAGATTATAATAAAATAAATTGGTAGAATCTTTGATTTCCGAAAAAAAAAATTGATTGTATAGGTAGAATTAGGGGTATAAATGAATCGAATCGAGTCAGGTATCGAGGTATTCCATTTTTATTTGACTCATTTAGAAAATATTCTTATCCATATTATTTAATATTCGAATCGAAAAACTAATTCTTATTCTTATTTGAAAATATATTCACTGACTTATCCCCTTTTCCCACGCTCTGTTTCCCTGCATTTCTCTCCTGAAGCAACTGCCTAAGGAAAGAGGAAAAAGAATATATGTGAATCAATTCGAATATTTATATCCAAAATTCTTAACCTATATTCATCTTTTTTCCGAGAGTATCCAATAAATTTTCAAAAATAATTTGTTAAATATGATAACAACATATTAATTCAAATACATGTGCTTAAATTTACAAAAAAAAAAAGGGTCTATTGTCGAGTCCAAAAAGAAAATACTACAAGAATATAATTATATATGTGCTTATTAGTTTGGATCTTTTATATGTAAATATATAGTATATTATATATTAATAATCTACATAAATAAATATATACTTATATGCATACAAATTATAATAAGTGATTTGTATAAATATAAATATATATAATATTATTCGAATATTCTTTCGAATACTCGAATCGAATATCAATACATTCATATTCGTATTCACATAATATACGAATCTGAATAAATATTCTTATTTGAATTCATATTATAATTTTCGAATTCGAATGCCGAATCGAATAAAAAAAATTCGCTTCTTTTACACCCATAGGTAGAATCCTTGATTTTTGAATTATTTATTAATTATATTTTAGATTATTTGTAGAAAATATTAAAAATATATATAATATGGGGTTACCATATGGATAAATATGAAGCCACCATATGGAATTGAAAAAATGAGGAATTGACATTATATAGGGTTGATTTGTAAAAAGCTTGTATGTTTGGAAGCTATTTTAAAATGGACTTTTGAAAATTTTATAAGAGAAAAGTGCAAATTCATGATTTTGGATTTTTGTTTTATTTTACCACTTTCCGCGAGACTTGTATTAAAATATATTTTTACTAAACATGTAACATTTTTGCTTATAAGCACTTATTGGAAAAAGTCCATGTTAAAAAATTAATCCTGTAAATGCAATTTCATTTCAAAAATACTCCCAGTCATGCACTAAATCATTTCAAATTAAACAATTTCATTAAATCCACTAATTTATTTATGATTTGAAATTATAATTTTTTAAAGAACTACTATTATTTTTTCTTTAAAAATATTACTTAGATAAATACCATCTGAACCAAAAAAATTTAAATAAATTTATATAATTAGGTATGGACCAATATGATAGGAAATAAAGCCCAAATTCAACTCAAATTCATTTTGTATTTTATGGGAGGATTGAATTTGGAAAGACAAATTGGGAAAGAATTTCATATAAGAATTTGAAATTCACTACATTAATTCAATATATAGTTCAAAATAAAAATTTAATGATATTAGAAAATTACAAACAAACTATAATTTTAATTATAAATTTATTTTTTTAGCTTCAAAATCATAAATCAAAATGAAGCCTATAATTTGTATAAGAGCTTACTCAAAATTAGGCATATTCAATAGGAGTGTTCAAAATTTTTTCCTCCCTCTCTCTCTACTTTTCTCTCCTCCTTCTCTCTACCCCAAAAGAAAAAAAAACCTAACCTACTTCTTTCCCCTCCCTTCCCCTCCCCTCTGACCGCCCCATCCCTCCTCCCTCCCCTTTCCTTTCCCCCATGTCTTTTATTGTAGGGTCAACAATGGCAGTCCTTTAGGTGTCCGAAGGTGGCCGAAATTTTTGGTCCAGGGTGAAAACGGGTCAGAGCTTCACGGAGGTGTCTCGGAGCTGAGAAGACAATGGGTTGTGTCAGTAGATTTGGGAGAGGGAGAGGCATATTTCTTTCTTCTTTCTTTTTTTTTTCTCGTTTTTTAGCTATAGATTGTTGTAGTTTCTTATTTTGTTTGTATTTTCTTTTCCCGGTTGATTTGCGAAACTCGTAGGCGGATCAATTTTTTCTGTTCTGCAGTATGAAGTGGTTGCTCATGCCCGGTTTCAGTTTTTTTTGGTGTGTTACAGTCTCCTTTAAGGAGCGCTGAAGTATCCCGGCGTGGAGTGGTTTAGTTTAGGGTGGGTAGTTTTTAGTCCATGTTGTGAATCAATTGGTCTTACCAATTCCCCGTTTTAACTCTTAGTTAGTCTCGTCGACTCTTGCTTGCTTACTACGATTGTAGTTGTAATTTTAATTTTTGAGTTGTTATAATAAAATACTATCGTTCGATAAAAAAAAAACAGGAGTGTCAATTAGGTCATGTTTCGTATTTGCGGATCGTGTTATCACACATGTATTACATGTTTTATACGAACACAAATATGAACACGACACGTTTAATAATTCGTATCAAGATGCACGATACGAACCCGAACTATTTATGACATGGGCAACCCATTACGACACGAAATACCTATATCATTTAAAGTTTGACACGAAAAAAGAAGAGAAAAAGATAAAATTACAATAAAATACATTAAATTACTATAAAATGCATTCAATAATTTCTCCATCATGTAACAGCTAAAACGTCACAAAATATGAAAAATAACATGTCCACTATACAACTAAATGAGTTAAATATATTAATCGTGACCTATTTTTTCCCGTATTAACCGCGTCCGACCCAAATTTAACCTGAACTCGTTCAAAATTCATGTCAAATTCGTATCAGATTATCACATCGTATCATAAATTGACGCCCCTAATATTCGACATTAAGCTAGATCTATTGCCACTCTAACCCCAATTGTATTGTGGTAAAAATGCAAAAATGTCATATGTTAAGTATTATCTTACAAAGGTTACTATCAAATCTAATGAATTACTAAATACATATTTGTTGTTTAATGATTTACTATATACTTTCTATTATGTTGAAATGAAAATTTGCTGTTTTTTTTTTTTTTTTGCATAGTAGCTTTTAGAAAATTATATATACTTTACTCATTTTTTTTTGTTCATAGTAGCTTTTAGAAAATTATAATATATTTTAAATAATATTTTATTATCACATAAAAATGTTAATAATAAAGGTTTTATTAGTACAATTTCAATATACACTAAATCTATAACATTGCACCATTAAAATTTTATTACACGTATATAACGTTTCAAATGAATATTCTTAATCATTAATAATTAAGATGGAAAACGTTAAATAATGCAAACTGATTTAAATATTGTTATTATACAAATAAAACAGCACAACTCTGATTATTTTAGATCAAGTTAATGAGCGTTTTTGTTTTATTAATATTAAAAGTAGAAAAATAAAATAATAATGCAATATAGCTTTTTTCGTTAAATATAGCTTGATTAGTGTTTTTGAGTTTTTTCTGTTTAGTGTCACTCCTTTATTTAATGCTCCATTTTCAGAAAGGCCATCATATTTCCATCTTATTTACATCTCCATCCACAATCTGTTGAAATCATTTCTCAAACCTCGATAAATTAAAGCAAAAAACTCGAACCAGATCTCCTGCGATCCATGGCGAACGTGCCGCCCGTGGTTTTCCCATCCGGCGGGAACCCAGTCGCCCCCTCCGGCGCCCAGCAACGCCGCTTCCCCACCGCCCCCTTCCAACCTCCGAGATCCTCAAACCCCGGCCTCCCTTTCCTCTCATTCGACGTTAATTCTGCCGCCGCATCCACTTCCTTTTCAGCAGCCCCACAGTTCCCCTCCACAATTGGTGGCGGTGGGGGCTCCATCGGGTTCGAGGACGAGCCCCCGCTTCTTGAAGAACTCGGCATAAATACCAAGCAAATCTACCAAAAAACCCTCTCAATCATCAACCCTTTCAGAATCAATCACCACCTCCACGAGGATGCCGATCTCTCCGGCCCATTTCTCTTCCTCATGGCGTTCGGATTGTTTCAGCTTCTCGCCGGAAAACTACATTTTGGAATTATCCTGGGATGGGTAACGATGGCGTCGATGTTTCTCTACGTTGTTTTCAATATGCTCGCGGGCAGAAATGGGAATTTGGATATGTACAAGTGTCTCAGCTTGATTGGGTACTGTATGTTGCCCATTGTGATGTTGTCTGCGCTTTCACTGTTCGTGCCGCAAGGTGGAATGGTGATCATGGTGATAACTGGGCTATTTGTGATCTGGTCTACACGTGTCTGCACGGGATTGGTAGTGGAGCTGGCTAACTGTGGCGATGAGCATCGGGGACTAATCACGTATGCTTGCTTCTTGATTTACATGCTTTTTTCGCTGCTTGTGATTTTCTAGTTTAAAGCACATTGCAGAAGATCAAATCATTTGTGATGATAGCTTTTGAAGCTTAGCTTGGATGTTGTTCGTCTGTCTTCTTTTTCTTTTTACATTGTAAGATTTTCCCCCTGAATAGAAATATAATCAGAATTTTTGTATGGTGCTAAGTAGACTGATTATGAAATCAGAAGCTTAATTAGTTTGTGATGGCTGACTGATGGTTGGAATTATGGCTGATAATGGAATGGATTTGGGACATTCTTGCTTAGCTTGCTTTCATTTTTATTTGTGTGGTTTTATGTTGGTTTTGGAGTGAATGAGGAGTAGTTTTGTGGTGTTGAGGACCATCAAGTTAGTTGCTGATAAGTCTTCGGCTTGTTTGGGGATAAAAATCTTGCAAGCTGTGGCGGTTAAATGCGCAACTTTAATAACTAATCCTTTTGGTAGCTAAAGGCCCAGTCTTGACGAAGCTTATCCCCTATCATCTCGCTGGCTAACATTCACTTCTATTATCTTGAGGCATATATCTAGTATTCAGAGTTTGCTTCGGTTTGGTTCCACTCTCGTGACTCACACTAAACCAGTGCCTAGATGTCCAGTCAACTGCTACACCTCAATGCATTTCGTGAAGAATCAGCGCAGGGTTCGACTGGCATTTCATCCCTAACCACAACTTATTTGTTGATTCTTCAACATCCCTGAGCTGGGATCTCCACTTCGGTTATGGATACATCACTCAGGTTTGGGTCCATAGGTCAGGATGAGTTCTTCGATTAGTTGCTTTTTTTTTTTGTGTGTCAAGCGATGTTGTGACAATAAATGACTCCATCCATCCATATATTGCCAAATCTTTATGGTTTACTAGTAGGTCTTCAAAAATCTTCAAGAAAGGGTAGAGTTGGCCACCCTTGTACTTCGATCTTAATCCATGAATAATTATTCCTCTCATATTAGATTCATCATTATGAGAATTAGAATCAAACTTAGAATCTCGCACTATAGAGATTTTACCTTAGGGTATTGTTGATTGTTTGTTATATCATCCTTCTTGATGGCTAACATTTTATTTTCCAAGAGTTGTAGCCTCATATCAATCTTTTGTGAGAAAATTGCTTTAAACGTGTCGTATGCTGCTTCTGGTGTTTTGGGTTCCCTTGTGTGCTTCAGCATATCTTTCACTTTAGTGGTCTGAATGTAACATAGTCTTCTCTGTTTCTGTATTCCACTTTTTCATATTATTAAAGTCTTGCTGTTGAGGCCCAACTCTAGCTCCTCTCACATTATCCTAGACATCTTGGGCTTGAAGGTAAGACTCCATATGCATCACCCATTTATTGTAGTTCTAGTTGCGATTTCTTCAACAACCTGAATGGTACTTCGGTAATACCAAACAGTTTTTTTCTGCTAGACCACAAACTTGATCTCCTAAAAATAGCAACCAATGGAGTGGTTTCCGTTTCAATACTGCTTTTGGTCACTTTATTCGAGTACTCACTCTAAATGTACCAATATTAGACACAAAGAAGTAAGCAACATACTCATATAATTTCTACACAAAATACACTACAACATTTTTCAAAGACCACTCTAAATAGAAGGATTTTCACTCAAACATTACAACACTCAGTACACGGCAGTCACTATTCCTGGACTACATTAGGCTGTATGCCTTATATTTCTTCTTCAATTCTTGGAAATTGCTCTCTTTGTTTTGCTATGCTTGAATAGCATGAGCTCTTTTCTTATGTAGTCATCCTATTATGAGATTAGTAACCCTTGAACCAAAAAAACATCAAATTTTTCTCAACTACACACTTTCCTAACACAATGATGCACTCAACTTAGAAGCCTCCATACTATAGGCTTAAGTTAAGCATTTAGTGTTCATGGGTTAACATTAAGTCTTAGCCACCCCCACCCCCACCCAAGTTTTGTTTGTTTGATCCTCATTTGTTCAAAGTTGTTAGTACACTATTAAAACAAGTCTTTAGCTTGATTAGAGTTTTAACTAGTAAAGGAAATTTCACTAGAATAAATGAATAAAATCTCTTCTTGCATTGAGAGCTGGATCACATTAAACCAAGGGGATTTGAATGGAGTTCATCCTTTAGAAAGCCAGTTAAGGAAAGCTTCAATTAGATTGAAGCAAGATTTATATTTTTAGTTTATTTGTGTCCCATTTTTTTTGTGGATGAAAGGAACTTCCACATGTTTTTGATGATTTGATTATCAATGGTGAAAGTGGATTTCACCGAACAATATAAAATCATCATTGAAATGCATGCATAATGATAGGGAAGATTTATATGTTATTCGCGTTCTTCTCATTGACTCCCAAATATTAGATTGTTAAAATCATCATTGTAGAAAATGATAAATGATTCATTCTTGCCATTTAATCATTCTTAGAAGAGGCAGTTGAAGTTCATGTTAGTTTGGTAGTGATTTTGTAATTTATGTAGGTTGAATAATGGCGTAGCGGAAATTATTTTGCTTGGGGTGTAAAAACTAAAAGAAATACACATAAATATTAACTAAAAAAATTAAAAAAATACCTAGTAAAAAAACAAATTTAGAAAGAGGGAGGGGGCTCTGGGTTGCGCCCCCATCTCTGAGTTGTGATCATTTGGTTTTTTATTGTGGTAATGAGTTAAAATGTAATGATAAATGTTGATGTGATAGCTTCCTTTTCCTTTTTTTCATAAAATAATTATGGGGTGTGATTGATGATTTGAAAAGTAAAAGATAATGAAATAGTGTATTTGTGATAAATAAATATAATGATAATAGTGGATGTGATGCTTTCTTTTCCTCTGTCAATGGATCATTTTTAAAATGTAATTTCAATTGATTAGTCTATAGAAATGATTATATATATGTGATTATATTGTATACAATTTATTTGGCTGTATAATTGATTGATGGTATAATATAAATATTGAGTTAACAACCCAATATTTTAGCTACAAAAAAATCTTGCCATTGACTTATAGGATATGAAACCATGTTCGGCTTTTTATTTGAAGCCCACAAGTCTAAAACCTTGGATGAGTATGAACATAAAATGTTGTTTTAATCACATAATTTTTTTTTAAGAAATTTTGATGAGTTGATTGTTCATGATTTACTTTGAAAATTGAAGTTATTGAAAGAAATGCAAGCAAAACAAATTAATATTATAATAGAAATACGTATTTAATTATGTCATAAGATGATCATATCATTTTCCAAATACATGCATTTACAATACCCGTGGCTGCTACTATCACCGAAAAAAGTTGTTCAAAATTAAAGTCACCAAAGTTCTATATGAGGTCAAGTACAAGATAGATTGAATTGAATTAGCCACATTATCTATTGAGATTGAAATATTAGAATTGCTTAATTATAACGTGATTTTGTAGCTCAGAAAGTTAAAACATTAAAATGAGGTTTAAAAATGCATTAAACTAAGAGGGTGTTTGGCTAAACCATTTAAAAGATCTTATAAGCTCCTACATCTTATAAGATATTTTTTAGAGCTTATAAGATGTTAGAATTTATTTTAAGAATAAGTTATTAAAGTGTTTGGATAAAATAAGATAGTGGAGCTTTTAAGATGTTAGTAATGTCAATTTTGTAATTAATATAATCAAATTTAAAGGAGATTGTTGAAATAAGATTTTATTTTGAAAAAAAGTTGGGGTTCCCTACTTTTTTAAAAACATTTTATAAGCTCATAACATCTTATTTTAGAAGCTTATAAGATATTTTATAAAAATATTTACCAAATAAATTTAAACAACTTATAAGCTCTCAAACATCTTATAAGATGTTTTGAAGAGCTTAAAACAAAATGAAACACCCTCTAATTACCTCTTAATTTTAGTAATTTACCTAACGCCTCAAAATCTTGAATAAAGCCGTAATTATGATCTTCTAAGTCAATTAGTCTAAAGAAACAACTTGTGTAGAGTGCCCAACTTTCATTTAAACCATTTCATGGTACGAAATGTCACCTTTGACATATATTAAATATAGTTAGTACTGTATAACTCATTCAGCTGGATTTTTTTTATTGGTTATTATATGTATATAAGTATATTGATCAATTTATTTAAAATCCAAAAACTTAAAACTCGGGACGAAGATGAATTGAAGAAATATTTTGTTAAACTTATTAATCTTTTAAGTTTTAGTGAACATGTTGATATTGATGATCGTGATTTATTTTTGAAATTGAAGGTACCGAAAGAAGTGCTAATAAAAGAAAGTAATATTATAGTAGAAGTATTACACTAGGCATAGTGTTAGATTCTTTTTCAACTACATGTATTTACGATGCCCATGACGGTTGCTATCGCCAAAAGAAATTTTTCAAAATTAAAATTACTGAAGATCTGTATGAGATCAAGTATGCTACAAGGTTGATTTTGAATTGGTTGGTCATATTATCTATTGAGAGTATAATGTTCGAATTGTTTGATTATAAAACTTTGATAACTAATTTTGCAGCTCAAAGAACTGAAAAATTACAATGAGATTTAACAATACATTAAACTAGACTACTCTTAAGTTTTGCCTAAGACCTCAAAATCTCAAGTGATTGTGATCTTAATTGTAAGTCAAAAGTCTGATGAAGCAATTTGTGTAGAGTACCCAACTTTCATTTAAACCATTTCATAGCACGAAATAATACATTTGACGTATACATACACACATATATATATATATATATAGATATAGATTGTGCGAAAGCACTATTAATGTCTTAACAACTTGTATATACAACACATGCAATTGTTGAATGGGAATAAACATCAACCTTCTCCAGCCAAAACATCTAACTAAAAATACTCATGGAGTTTGAGTTTTCATATTTCCTTGTTCTTCTTTTCATTTTTGTATTCATTTTCATGCTTCAAAAACTTAGAGCAAGTAAGAACCCTAAGTTGAATTACCCTCCAGGGCCAAGAAAATTACCTTTAATTGGAAACTTGCACCTTTTTTCTGGTTCAAATCCACCCCAATTTATTCTAAGAGATTTAGCCAAAAAATATGGACCCCTAATGCACCTGCAACTCGGAGAAATCAACAACATTGTCGTTTCCTCGCCCGAAATCGCAAAACAATTCTTGAAAACACGTGATATTATCTTCGCCAATAGGCCTTCGCTCCTTGTCACGGAGATTGGTGGCTATGGCAACACAGACATAGCATTTTCCCCATACGGTGATTACTGGAGACAACTACGGAAAATATGCACGTCAGAGCTCTTGAGCCCCGGACGTGTGAAATCATTCCAGCCGATAAGGGAGGAAGAAGTTTCAGGTTTGAGGCAGTGACATTTCCCACTACGGAGGCACATGCCCTCATAGCTTTTCTCTTTTTTTTTTCAGGGTTTCTTATTTACTATTTATTATTTATTTTTAAAAAAATTATATATTAATAAAAAAAATTTAACATAGTGTGTCGCCATGATATAATTTATAGTTGTATTTATTTTATACCGTTGCAAAAAATTTGTGGATCCGTCCCTGCAGGTCTCTGCAAATGGATAGCTCTGCAAGAAGGATCACCAATCAATTTGACAGAAAAACTTGACATGACAAATAATGATATCATGGCCAGGGCAGCCCTTTAAGAAGAGTGATGAAAAAGATACAGTCATAGCCATATTCAAAGAATATGTGAAGCTTTCCTCAGCCTTTCATATGGTTGATGTTTATCCTTCTATCAAATTCTTTTATCATCTTATCAGCAGGTCCAAGAGGAGGATTGAAAAGTTGCATAAGGAATTGGACAGGATAATTGGGAACATCATTGAGGATCGAAAACGTGCAAATGTTGTAAGGATAAATGAGGGAGAAATAAAACATGATCAAGATTTGCTAGATGTCCTATTGAAAGTCCAGCGTATTGGATCACTTGAACTGTTGTTAACTACTGACAACATTAAATCTGTTCTAGTGGTTAGTAATGTTTCCCTTTATTTGTTAAAGTAGCAAAAACTCTAGGTTAATTACCAAAAATATTAGCTCAGATATCTTTTAACAAGCTTAATTGCAAAATTGATCCAGTAATTATAGAGACCTTGTCACGCCCAAACGTGACGCGAATTCAATCACTTAAACAAAATAATTCAATAGTCTAAACCAATGATACAAACCTCAAATATCTAATGCAATGAATAAAATACACACAAGTACAAATTACATCTTAAGGTCCGATCTTACAACCCAATAGATTATCCGAATTTAACTAGTCTAAAAATGAAAAGTCTAACAACAATAAAAGTAAAAGGAGTGTCGCTCCACATCAACTTCAATCATTTAAACCTTCAACGTACTTTCATCTAAAGGTTAGAAAATGGAGGGAGTGAGACATCTCGGTGGATGGGGTGATCGTGTGTAAGTGTGGCGATATATATAGTTAATATCGGTTGTATGAAAACGCGTGAGGTATGATGCATGTTTTCATACATAGCCCATTCGTGATAAATATATATTAAGTAATATATTTATATAGTTTGAGAAATAGTTTAAAGTCACAAAATGATTCAAAACTCAGGATTGCGATCAAGTGTAGCGCCAATCCCATGCAAGACAATTAGTGGTTTTCAAGTGTAGCGCCAACCCATGCATTATTAATCAAGTTTTTAAACGTTTAGTTCAACTCCGGAATCGTGTGGATGGATGATTCCTTTGTTCTTCCTTGTAACTCCCCGTTCATGATGGTCCAAGACCTCACCTTATCGCTCCATAGGCAAAGACAAAATCCACGTTGGAGCTAAAAGAAAGCTCGGATTAATATAATCATGATTATACCTCAGTATTACCCGCTTCCTCGACAACTCCGTCCCTCGCCAGGGATTAGGGCGATTTTTCAAGCAATGCCTTTTCCCCCGACGTATCCACTCCGACCGTGAGCTTGACACACCAAGTTGACTCAAAAAAAATTAAATACACGTTCAAGTAATCAACCGTGAAATTATATTGATTCGGGAGATCTTCATGAAAAGTTTTCAAACATTTGCGTAAGGTAATTATGGCGTTGGTGGAGTTATTTGGATGAAGATGATTATCGGGAGGATAAGAAATCTTCGATATCTTGAAATATTAGGTGGAACATAAGTCCCATTATAGATTCAAATCGCAAGAAAAAAGTCGCCAATGATCGGGTATTAATCTAATTTTGCGGTCCGATAAGTCAAGGGTTTTTTGAGAAAATAAAATATTTTAATTAAAATTGAAGTCAGAGGGTCCAGGGCTGTTTTAGTAAAAGGAAAATAATTAGAGTTAGGTCCTTGATAAAAAGAAAATTTTACAATTAGCCCCGTTTTGTAAAAACCAATACTTTTGGGGTTAAAAATTGAATAAATAAATATCCCGACCTTGAAAAATTATGAGGTCAGTTCCTAAAATCTCTAAATTGATCAGAGATTCAGGTTTTTAAAGTTTTGAGGTCGAGTTTTTATAAAATTCTCACATTGGCCCCAAATTTGTTAAAATTGTCATTTCGGCCTTAAGTTTAAAATAATCGGAACTCACAAACCGGGAGGGCTTTTAATGTGATTCCAGTTGGAAAATGTCACTAAGGTTAATAGGATATTGGGACAAAAGCAGTTTTAAAAAGAAATAAGTTTAGGTCCCTTAACTTTTAAAAATCTCATTTTTGTCCCGTTTTGAAATAATTGCCTTTAAGGCTTTTAGGGTCCAATTGTTATGAAATTTGAACCTTGGGTCTAAGATATAATTATGTTATAGTTAAATTAGTATTTCCAGGTGCATGGACTGCATAAGTCCTGGAAATTGTATTTTGGTCCTCAAGTTTAATCTTTTACAATTTGGTCCCTCAAATTTTATAAAATTACTTTCCAAGCTCTAAACACTTGGATTTTTGGAATACACTTAAAATATGTTATTTCCAGTCCCTTAAGAGTTAAAATTTCAAAATTTAAAATTAGAGTCTGGTACAGTTTCGAAAATTGCAAAATAGCCCTTAAACTTCTAGAATTTTACAATCTAGTCCTTGGGCTTTTAAGGGTTGATTTTATTTATCTAAAAACTCTTAAAACTTTATTAAAATGTCAAAGCATAATTTTTGAACTTGAGTTCAGTCCCAAAAATCGAAAATTACAGAGGGGTCCCTTAAGTTTTATTTTCTTGCAATTAAGTCCACCAACTTTCCATTTTTGCATTTTAAGTCCAAAAGTTGAAATTTAATCAATTATGCTCGACTTGTCCAGGTTATAAATCATTCAAAACATAGATTTCAAGAGTCATACACATACATATCCTTCTCATACAAAATATCATCAAGTATAACAATAAAATGTACATGTATGCCCTATTTTTTTCGATAAATCACATTTTTGAGCAACACTTGAGAATTTTTCCACTTGATACAAGAAAATATCATGCAATACATAATATATATCTCAAGTGCTCAATATCAAAATACTACATGCATATTTTCAATTTAAAACACCTAGAAGTTGAAAGAATTTTTCCACCCACCTCGTAGTAGTTTCTCGGGTTGATCTAAAATGTAGTCTTCTTTCTTGAATCAACTTCTTGACTCAAACTCTTGAAGATCAGCCCCTAAATGGTATCCAAACCATATTTTGGTGTTAAAATTAAAGTCTCAAGTCTAAAGAAAATATACTAGGACCAAATGGTTACTACTCATCTTAATATCTTCAAGTAGTCTCAAAATGTAAATTTCCTTCAAGCCTCTAACCTCAACTTGAGATGATGTAGGTCAGCCCCTAAGCTCCAAAAATTCATATTCTTGAGTCAAAAATTAATTCTTCATGTTGTCAAGAGAAAAATACTAAAACCATAATTTTCTCACCTTAATAATGTATAGTCTTGAATTTCCTCTTCAAGTTGTATCAAATCTATCTCTAATTCTTCAAGAAATTTCTCTAGGAGTACCTCAACAAGAAGGATTCAACATTATTAGATGGTGTAGGTATAAGGTTGAGGATTGGAGAAGAAAAATAGAGTTGGGAGAAATGAAGATTTTCTTACCTTATGCTTGAAGAATTTGATCTTTTAGAGAGGAAAATGGAAACAAGTCTTGTGTTTTTATGATAATTATGAAATGAATAATATTGGTAGATAAAGAAAAAAAAAATAACAAAATGATTGATTCCCCTAAGACAAGGAGCCAAAAGTTGGAGGGAATAATAATCATGGTGTTGGTATTTTTATTTATTAGAATTTGGTGGAAAGAAAAGTTTGTCTTTCCTTTAGGCATGTGACCAAAAGTTGAGGAAAAATAATATATATATATGTATATATATATATATAGATATATAATTGTAGGTATTGAAAAGAATATGAAACAACCTCCCCATTTATGGTAATTTTCGAATTTTTTTAAAAATATAAAAAAATATATTTTTTTAAAAAAATCGAAAGAAAAAATTATAAATATCTATAATTAAATATTTAGATTTAAAAATTAAATATGTGAAATAAAATTACATATTATTATTATTATTATTTTAAAAAAAATGATTGGGAAATTGGTTGGGATGAATTATAGAATAAGATGAAATATTAGGATAAGGATTGGAATGCACTCCTAAATTGTTGGAGGTCTAATATTTCTAAAGTTGTAGTCATTCGATCAAGTATTAATACTAGAGGAAGAATATAAAATCGTTAAAGTCGCAAAAAGAAGGGCGTAATTGATGTTGAAAGAAATAAATAAAAGTCGGGTCGCGGTTCATTAATAATGTGTTTGTGATACATAGCCGAATAAATAATCACTACAACATCGTATCTCACGTTGTTAAAATTATCTCCAGACCTTGCTATCTTGGTCCTTTAAATAATTTAGGTAGTAATTTTGGTTCCATAAGATTTTGACTCCGTGCAATTTTAATCTACTTAAGTTCTAATTTGGGCATTTGTGGTCCTATAAGTTTTGATTTTGCGCGATTTTGGTCCCAACTAGGCAGAGCTGCCAAAATTGGCCCAACCCGATGAGCCAGCCCAACCAGTCCACATAGGGTTAGGTTGGGTGGGCTTCATTTTTATAGGTTCGAAAGGACCGGGCCTACTTTGACCCTGCCCAAAGAGAGACAAGTCCGAATGACCCGATCAAAATTACACGTGTTGGGTTGTATTGGGCTACAAAAAACGCGGCCCGGTGAAATTTTGGACCAATCTAATCTGGCCCAACTCATTGCTAGCTCTACAACTAGGTGTTTCAATATTTCACTTGTTCCCAAATATCCATGTCTTTTAGCCAAAATACCCAAATACCTATGACCGTAAAACTTAAGGGATTAAAATTTCTATTTTGACTAAAGGGTAAAATCATTAAGGATCGAAACTGCTATGTCAAGAAATTACATGACTAAGATTACCTACCCCTAAGAGTTACATGACTAAAAATGCAATTAAGCCTATTATAGATCGAATAATGAAAAAAATTGTTTTAGTGGTTAGTACTCTTATTCTCACATATAATTTTTGTGTACCATCATTTGTTTGTTTGCAAAAACAGGACATGTTTAGTGCAGGGACTGAGACATCAGCCATAGTTGTTGATTGGGCAATGGTAGAAATGCTCAAGAACCCAACTATCCTTAACAAGGCTCAAGATGAGGTCAGACAGGTTTTCGATGACAAACGTTGTGTCGACGAATCCTACTTTGATGAACTGAAGTACCTCAAACTAGTCATCAAAGAGACTCTCAGGTTACACCCACCAACACCTTTTGTTCTAAGAGAAAGCAGAGAGCCATGTACGATCAACGGATACGAAATACCAGCAAGAACACGAGTCCTGGTGAACATATGGGCTATCGGGAGAGACCCCGAGTACTGGGAGGATGCAGAGAGCTTTAAACCAGAGAGATTTCTTGGAAAATCAGTTGATTTTGGGGGAAACAGGTTTGAGTACATCCCGTTTGGCGCTGGAAAGAGGATATGCCCTGGAATCTCGTTCGGCCTGGCAAACGTTGAGCTCCAAGTGGCAATGTTTGTATACCATTTTGATTGGAATCTGCCTGATGGAATGAAACCAGAAGACATGGATATGAGTGAGTTATCTGGGGTGGCAGCCAGAAGGAAACAAGATCTTCGTGTAATTCCAGTTGTTAGGAGGCCTTTATTTGCTAGTTAAATGGGAGCAAGGGAACCTCTAGTCCAAATTATCCGGATTTTCTCCATACAATCCGGGAATTTTCAAAGATATAGGGTGATTTTGCAAAACAAAATTCAAAATGGACACGATTCCAATATGTTTTCATTCTGAAAATTTTCATTTTGCTAGAGAATAATGGTAAAAAAAAAAATTGGAAGAAAAAAAATGAATTTTGAGAGTGTGATTGGATGTGAGATAAAAAAAAGTAATGATGAAAGTTGATTTGATTTAAAAATAGTAAAATGATGATTTGATATGATTGGTAGTTAGAAACATGTGAGTAAGTGGATAATGAAATTTGTGGGAGAATGTGTAATACTGATTAGTTTTTTGTGAAAAAAATGTGCAGATATCATTGGTAAGAGAAAAAATGAGAAAAAATAAAAGTGAGAGAATATTATATTTTTTTGAAAATTTTCATAAATAATTGCATGTTTTGTAAAAAAATTCTTCAAATTGAAATGAAAATAGAATCTCTTCCACATCCAATCGCAGCCTTATAGCAGTTGCAATTTTCCCTGGACAAAGATGAAGACATCCCTTACTAATTACTATGTATGGAAAAGATTTTAAAACAAAATACGGAGTGACAATACATTCACATACATTGTTATATTCAACGTATGTTAGACTGACATTTAAAAGCATACATCATTTACAGCTTGTTTGTGAACACTTTCAAATTGATTTTTTGATTTTAAATGTCCATTTTACGTAATAATGATTTTTTGGTGGTTAATTTAGAAAGAATTTCTGAATAAGTCAATTTTCCAAAAAGTTTCTAAAGAAGTTTGAATTGGAGACTTTTGGAAAAATCTCTTATTACGAAGTACATTCTCTAAATAAACTTTTACAAAAGTGCTCTCAAATATGCACTTAGTTTTTGTGAGATTGAGCATTGTTTGTAAGGGCAAAATTGTAAAATTTCTCATGTAATTAAGGGGTGCCAAAATATTCTAATTCAATTCAATTTAGTCATGTAATTAATAAAATCGATCGAATTGAGTCCAATAAATCGGAATGCCTGCGAAAATTGTGGATTTTGCCTATGTGGAAATTGTCCAACTAATGTAGCGCATAGGTGGAAAATACAAGAGCACCCACAATGGTGTGGTTCAAGTTCAAGTCTTAAGAGTAATTCATAGTTTTATCATTAATCATTCAGGTAGCAAATAAAGGCCTCCTAACAACTGGAATTACACAAAGATCTTGGTTCCTTCTGATTGCTGCCCCATCAGATATCTCAGTCATTTCCAGGTCTTCTGGTTTCATTCCATCAGCCAGAATCCAATCAAAATGGTATAGAAACATTGCCAGTGGGAGCTCAACGTTTGCCAGGCCGAACGACATTCCAGGGCATATCCTCTTTCCAGCGCCAAACGGGATGTATTCAAACCTATTTCCTCTAAAATCAACCGAATATTTTTCAAGATCAAATCTTTCTGGTTTAAAACTTTCTGCATCATCCCAATACTCGGGGTCTCTCCCGATAGCCCATATATTCACCAGGACTCGAGTTCTTGAAGGTATTTCGTATCCGTTGATCGTGCAAGGCTCTCTGCTTTCTCTTAGAACAATAGGTGTTGGCGGGTGTAGTCTGAGAGTTTCTTTGATGACTAGTTTGAGGTACTTCAGTTCATCAAAGTAGGATTCGTCGACACGACGTTTGCCATCGAAAACCTGTCTGACCTCATCTTGGGCCTTGTTAAGGATAGTTGGGTTCTTGAGCATTTCTACCATTGCCCATTCAACAACTATGGCTGATGTCTCTGTCCCTGCACTAAACATGTCCTGTTTTTGCAGCAAAAGTATGTTTAATAGTTTTGCTGACAAATGATGGGGAGACATAAATTATTCAGTCGTTTTTTAGCTATTTCCATCAAACCAAAACGATTTTTAGCCATTTTTTTCAAAAAACACATTTTTTTAGCTATTTTGGAGTGTGAAAAACCTAATTTGCTCTTGGTCAATTTAATCGCACAAAAACAGACATCCTTATGGCTTGGCATCGAGTTATCAGAACTCTATCTCGATGTCGAGTCACGTGAATTCGACATCTAGTTCTCTCACTTATTATAACATAGTTATTTTGTTTTTCTCCAAAAACTTTGAATCCACATAACTTTTTCGTTTTAAATCCGTTTTGCATGTATTATATATCAAATTAATCATCTTTTCGATATCTAAAATTCAACACCCCATATCGCATATTTAAAAATGAAAAATACAGGTTCTATTTTTTTAAAAAAGTTTGAAAAAAAGAGTAAAATGATACATAAAGATAAGAGAAAGAGAGAGAAATAATCTAAATATCAAACAAACATGCTAGAATGGTATGAATGTCATTTTACACCCGTAATGGCTAAAAAAAGGATGTGTTTACAAAAATAGCTATTTTTCATCTTTACATTCTATAAATGACTATTTTGTACCATTACCACTAAATTATTTATGGGGTTATTACAAAAGCAAATTTGGGGTGGTGATCAAGTGGTAACCAATTACAAAAGCAAATTTGGGGTGGTGAAGTGGTAACCAGTAACCACTTCAGCAACCCGGCCAATTTTTTAACTCGCCACCAAAATTGTACTCAATGTGCCGAATTTGTTAAATTCAAGTCCTAAATTATAAATTGAAAAAATAAAAGTCCTAAAAGGCTACCATTCCAAAGTTACATGACCAATTTTGAAATTAATCCCCAAGAAAACCATGTTTTCTTTTAAATCTGCAATTACCTCTTGATATTTGTTTTTCTTTTATAAATAGCATCATCTGTTAGGTAAATACAAACCTCAAGATCGTCTTCGTAACACTTTAAGTATTTGTAATTTTGAAAGATAACTAGAGTTTTTTATAATTAGACTAAACTTCTGGAGTAGTTTTTGCAAAATCCATAATTTGTGTGGTAACTTAAAGAGTACTAACCAGTAGAACAGATTTAACGTTGTGAGTAGTGAATGGCAGTTGAAATGATCCACTACCCTGGACTTTCAAGAGGACATCTAGCAAATCTTGATCATGTTTTTTATCTCCCTCATTTGTTCTTGCAACATAGGCTCGTTTTCGTTCCTGGATTATGTTCCCAATTATCCTGTCCAATTCCTGATGCAACTTTTCTATCCTCCTCTTCGTCATGTTGACGACCGGATGAAAGAATTTGATGGAAGGATAAACATCAACGATATGGAAGACTGTGGTAAACTTCAAGAATTCTTTGGCGAAGTCTATGAATGTAGCTTTCTCATCACTCTTCTTCCCAAAGGCTGCCCTCGCCATGATATCATTATTTGTCGTGCTAAGTTTTTCTGTCAAATTGATTTGTGATCCTTCTCGCAAAGCTATCCATTTGCAGAGACCTGCAGGGACGGATTCATAAATATTTTTTTTTTACAAGAGCACAAAATAAATACAATTATAAATTGCATCACAAAAAATTAATGGCGGCACACTTTTTTTTCTTTTAGAAATAATTAATAAATAATAAATAGTAAATAAGAAAAAATTGAAAAGAAACTGTGATGGGACGTGCCCCCATAGTGGGAAGTGCCACATACCTGAAACTTCTTCCTCCCTTATCGGCTGGAATGATTTTACACGCCTCGCGCTCAAGAGCTCCAACGTGCGATTTTGCGCATTTGTCTCCAGTATTCACCGTATGGGGAAAACGCTATGTCAGTGTTCCCGTATCCATCAATTTCCGTGGCAAGGAGCGAAGGCCTATTGGCGAAGACGATATCATGTGTTTTCAAGAATTGTTTTGTGATTTCAGGCGAGGTAACTATGATGTTGTCAACTTCACCAAGCCGGAGGTGCATTATGGGTCCATATTTTTTGGCCAAATTTCTTAGAATAATGTGGGGTGGATCACGCGAAACACAGAATGGAATAGAAAATCCAGACTGACCTGCAAAAAGGTGCAAGTTCCCAATGAAAGGCAACTTTCTTGGCCCTGGAGGGAGATTCAACTTTGGGTTTTTGGTTCCAAGTTTTTTAAGCATGAACACGAATACGAAAATTGGAAGGAGAACGAGGAACGATGAGATCTCAAACTCCATGAGTATTCTTAATTAGATGTTATTCAGCATTTTTTTGTTCAAGGGTTTGTTAAGACATCAATAATGCCTCACATACGTACTAAATATTGAAATGAAAGTTGGGCAACTCTACACAAATAGCTTCTTTAGATCAATTGACTTCGAAGATCACAATGAATGTCTAATGAGATTTTTCGGCTCGATACGTCCAAAGTTTTCTATTTTTGATTCAATTTAGTTGATTTATCAAATTGTACATCTATATTTATACTATTCTGAAACTATGAATGTTTCTTCCAAATTTTTATATGCACATAATGGCCCTGATTAATAAGGATTGAACAATACTATTCAAAAAGGTAAAGGTATTTTGGTAGTATAATTTGAATATGACACAAAGAGTCATTTCATGCTCCAAATTCTTGTTTAAAAATTGTTAGTTTATTCTCTTTCTATGGTAACACTTTGAATAATTTGAATCTGGGGACAAAATCAGTTTCTTGAAAAATTAAATTTCTCGTGCTTTCTAATTATATATTATAGTCATATACAAGGCTTCGTGTACATGATTTTATTCAACTAACAATCTCTTGGCATATAGAAGATATTACTTGTTGGATTAAACCAGTGTCATTGTATTGATACATTGCAATAGTCAATCAGCAATTGGAATGACATAAAGCAGCATGTGGTAAGTCTAGAAATATTATTCATTAAAAACATAATACATTAAACAATTGATCTCGAATAGGGTTATTTTCGGTTGACTATGTGAAGTCAAATGAATACCTGATGGATATGCTAACAAAAAACATAAATCGAGATAAAATGTACAACTTGTTAAGGGGGGTAAGTTTAAAATTCACAAAATAAGAATGTTCATAGCGGTATCCTCAAGCATTCGGTTGAATATTCATAACTTAGTTATCTCATTGAATTAAGATTCAAAAGGCAACTAAGTTATGATTGTAAAATTCCAAAAAGTGGTTTGATGAAATTCATAGATGATTTTGATAACTTAGGGGTATCACTATGGACATTCTCGTTTTCTGTATTTTAAATTGTCACATTGCCTTTTGAATTATTTCTTCTTAAATATTCATTTATGACCGATGAGTATCAATATCACTTCTTTATTCAATTTAGTGAGATCCAAATTATCAAAGTCTTCCATAAATTAAAAAGAAAGAAAAATATAAATGGATAATTTTACTGAAAATATTTTCGTGTTAAAGTAAGTTCTCCTTAAATTTATTGTTATATTTGAGTAATAGAAAAATAAAAAAAGATAAAATAAATGCATATATAGTTTTCTTTTTAATATGATGTGACAAAAAACAATTTGAATGATAAAAGTTCAACAACTTTAACAGTGTGATGCCACACTTCTTAACCCTTATTTGAATACTCTAGATGTCCGTCCTTATTTGAATCATTGAATGTCAAATTGTGAAGTGCCTTATTTGTTGGGTATCTTTTTGCCTCGAAAGATTGATACACTAAGTACCAAAAATACAAATCTGGACTCGATCGCCTTTATTATCTGATTTTTACTCTAGACTCTTTGCAATAAAGAAAAGTACAATAAAAGAAAGATTACGATTACAACGAAATATAACACAATCAGAATAGGATACAACCCTAGATCCAGAATATTGAGATTATTCGAAACAGGGGGTACTGTAAACCCTAGATGGAACTGTCACCACGAATCACAACCCGGAGAACCAAGGAAGAAGCCACAAAAGCCTCGCCACAACACTTAAACCTCACGGCCTTTAAACCAGAAAACCCTAGAAACCCGGATCTCGAATCGAATCACCCAAAACCCTAATCACTCGAGAAATAAGGATCTTGTACACGAGTTGGTGAACAAGACAAAGAATAAGGATCTCACCTCTCACACACAAAGAAACCCCAAATCTATCCGAAAGTGACTGGAGTTTAGAGAGTGAGAGAAAGAGCACACAAAGACCGAGAAGAATCGAGAGAGTTTGAGAGAGGAGAGAAGAATGTGAATCGTAGAATGAATTAGGGTTACGAAAATACCATTAAATAGGCACACACAACGGTTAAGATGAAGTAGAGATCAACGGACCGATTAGGCGGAAGGATCCGCGGATTGTAAATCCGGATCCCGCAGATCGATCCGATCGAAGACCCGAGTCAACTATGGGGCCGGATGGTTATTTGGTGGTGGCTTTATAATCTTTTGAGAAATTTGCATTTTGGGCTAGAAACAATGGGCCATCTTTATCAACAATCTCCACCTTGGGCATTGTGTGATTGATTAGACATAAATGGGAAATACCGTCATCATCATTGCATTGCGCTTTCCCAAAGACTTAAGCTAAGAAGGACTTAGTCACGAGAAGCACTAAAGCTAACGCAACTTAGAAAGGATCCCAACAAGCACACAAAGAAGTCAAGTTCCCCCATTGAATTAACATTAGCACTAAGCAAATATCAATTCAACAGTTTTGGATTTTAACGAAACACACAAAGAATGGCTTGTTTAAATCCAACATAAAGGGTAAAACCTAGGGTAACTAATCACCAGTGTCAAAATTTAGAATTTTCAAACAAGTTTTGAACTTTGATAAGGGTAGACACTTAGTACCCATATCGCCAGGATTAAACTCGGATGCCACTTTTTCAAGATTAACCAAACCTTTTGAAACAATATCTCTTATAAAATGAAAACGAACATCAATGTGTTTGGTTCTATCATGAAAAAGCTGGGTTTTTGCAAAGTTGAATACCGGTTGTGAGTCGGAAAATACAACAACCTTTTGTTTTAGAAAACCAATTTCGAAAAAGACCTTTAAGCCACAAAGCTTCTTTTAAAGCCTCGATGAATGACAACATATTCGACTCTGTTGTAGAGGGGCCACAATATGTTGTAGTTGGGATTTCTAACTAATACATGAGCCACAAAGTGTAAAAACATAAGAAGTTGTTGATTTTCTACATTGTCTTTATCATTAGCATAATTAGAATCAACATATCTTTCAAAATTATACCAAAGATCACATTTAGAAAAACACAAACTATAATCGAAAGAATGCCTCGGATATCTTAATAACCATTTAACAAAGATTCCAATGCACCATACCAGGATTGGACATGTATCTACTCAAACAAGAAACAAAGATAAAGCTATATCGGGGCTAGTGCTCACCATTAAGTACATCACAGATCCAATAGCATTAGCATAAGGAATGTTTTGCATAGCACATATTTCAGTTCGATCTTAGGAGACTTTCCTTACTTAACAAAAATGAGAGGCAAGAGGCACATTCACGATTTTGCATTTGACATAGAAAATTTTTGTAAAATCTTTTCTATATAAGAGGATGATGCAAATAAATGACAGATTTAGGCTGTCCCTATCAATGTTCATTCCCAAAATCTTCTTAGCATCACCCAAGTATTTCATATCAAATTTAGCACTTAGACAATTTCTAACATGATCAATGGATTTAATGCAAGGTCCGAAAGTAACATATCATCAACATACGACGAAACACGGAGTTTCATGATCAAGTTTAAAGTAAAGCGAATGATCAAATTGGCTTCTACAAAACTTTAACTCAAGCATACATTGATCAAACTTTTTATTCCATTGTCTTGGAGACTGTTTTTAGACCATACAGAGATTTTTGGAGTAAATGGACATAGTTAGGCTTGGATTTGTCCTCAAAACCCTCGAGGTTGTTTCATAAAATTTTTTCATCCAAGTCACCATGAAGGAAAGTAGTTTTAACATCCAATTGTTTCAATTCCCGATCAAATTGAGCAACAAGAGCAAGCATAATTCTCCACAAGAACAAATTTAACAACAGTGCAAAAATTTACGTAATCAATCCCTTCCTTCGAGTAAAACCTTTTGCAACTAATCTAGCTTTAAACCTAACACCTTCAGATTCTTGTTTAATCTTGTAAAGCCATTTACAATCAACTATAGAATAGTTAGGGGGTTTAGGAACAAGAATCCATGTGTTATTAACATGCAAAGAAGTCATTTCTTCATGCATAGCACTTAGCCATTTAGTGGATTCAAGAGTTCATAGCTTCGAGAGAAGGTTTTAGGCTCGTAACCATCAATAGATTCAAACACGAAAAACACATAAGATGTCATGTGAAAATCAGCAAATTTGTTTGGGACTCTAACATGCCTCCTAGTTCTATCCCTAGTTAACACATAATCATTCAATTCATCATGATTATCGACAATGAGTTCATTTTCGGTGTTAACATCGGGAAATTCATTATGCATGTCATGCACATTATCATCTTGAGTGTCATCTTCAATATGCACATCATTATCATTCACATTGACAAAAAGCATCATTGATATGAGAATCGGCAAAACGACAATATTAGGAGACACATTAGATAGCTCCACCTCATTTGGAGTATTATCATTTTCGAAACAGTTTGAGAGAAGGATGCACAAAACAAGGGAATTCAAGTTCATTGAATAACACATCCCTACTAATTATTGTTTTAAAACCAGGTTCTCCTCTATTCCAAAGTCTATATGCCTTTAACCCCTTCAGGGTAGCCAAGAAAAACACATTTTATAGACCTTGGATCTAATTTGTCATTCTTTTGATGTACAAATGCGAAACACCCAAAGATTTTCAAATTAGAGAAATCAATGCCTTCCCGATCCACACCTCTTCAGGGTATTTCCCTTCCAAGGGGACTGAGGGGACCTATTGATTAAATAGGTAGTTGTTACAACAAAACTTTTCTCCCAAAACCTTTTAGAAAGTCCGGAGGTAGCAAGCATGCTCCTCACTCTTTCTAAAAGTGTTATCTATTCATCCTTTCAAAGAACACCATTTTGCTTTGAGGTGAATAGAACGCAGACTTGTGCCTTTTTATACCAAATTCATCACACCGCATTGTCCATTAATTGATTACAAAATTCCGGCCATTGTCGTTCTCAAAACTTTAATCCTTTTGCCGTTTGGTTTTCAATAAGAGTTTTCCAAGTTTTAAACTTATCAAAAACATCGATTTGTTCTTCATTAAAAACACCCAAACTTTCCTGGAATAATCATCAATTATGGACAGGAAATATCTATTTCCTCCATGAGTAGGCACAGAAGAGGGACCCCAAACATCGGCATGCAAGTATTCAAGCAATTCAAGATCTAGGCCGATTGTTTAGGATTAGTGGGAGAGGGAACTTGACTCTTTGATGTTTACCATACACACATGATTCACAAAAAGACAAAGCATCAAGTTTGTTTTTACCAAAACAGACCACTTATTCTGCAGAATGTCAAGACCTTTAGAGCTAATGTGACCAAGTCTTTTATGCCACAAATCGATCAAATCATTTGACACGAGGAGAGTAGCAACATTCACACTTTGGCACATAAGAATCATGTTTAGCATGTAAGACATAAAGATTTCTGTTCTTTTCAGCTTTTGCAATAATCATAGAACCCCTCATGAGTTTCATAACACCCTTCCCCCATCTTCCCTCATAGCCATCATGTTCAAGCATAGCACAGGATCTCAAATTATTGGATAAATCGGAACATATCTTACATCATTGAGTGTCAAAACATAACCAAGATATCGATTTTAAACACACAGTACCAACACCAATCACTTGACACCTTTTATCATTAGCCATGGAAACAGATCCATTTTGCATCAAGCATAAGTGTTAAACAAATGTTTAAAAGGTGTCATATGGAATGTGCATGCGGAGAATCAATTAGCCATTCATAATCACCGAAAGCATTTGAAGGCACGAAATTCACGAACCAGCGGCTCATGCACCATAAACACATCACCCATATGATCATTAGAAGTAGTCAAGTTCACAGAGTAATTGGTTTGGTTTTTATTGTTCGGTTATTGTTTTGGTTATTGTTCGTTGTTCCTGGTTTATTGCACTCTTTGATGTAATGACCATGCTCACCACAATTATAGCATTTCTGTTATTCCTAGGTCTAGAATTAGACCTACCTCTCTTTTTCTTCTTTTCTTCTTGATTTATTGTTAGTGTTATTCCCATTTTTCCTGTTTCTGCGGGGTCTACCCCGACATGCATAACCTTCCCGACCCTGTTCATTCCCCCTTTGATATTTTCGGATCTAATTCCTTACTCTTAAGGCCATTAATCACAATATCAAGGGTAATAGAATCTCTACCATACTTAATGACATGATTTCACATCGGCGATAAGAATCGGGGATGGCATTAAGCAACACAATAGGGGTATAATCATCAATGTTTTTATCACTATCGACTTTATATCTTGAATCGGTTTAGTAAAAACATCAAGATTTTCATCCATATCCTTTGTCAAGTCAAGTTTAAATCTAAAAAACTTTTCAAGTAAGAATAACAGGTAATGAGGTTTCATAAAGAGTTCTTCCAACTTGTTCCACAATTCCTTGCACTTGACAACTTGCCAACTTTTCTTAACACGAATCGAAAAGATTTAGGATAATGGATAAATAAGCAAACTCATCAAGTTCGACTTTAATCTCGGAATATCTTTATCGGTATATTTTTGTTCAACAACTTTAAAACATTTTTGTTGAATCAAAATGCCCTTCATCTTTTATTGCCAAATAGAAAAATCGATTTTCCATTGAAGGGTTCCAAGTGATAGCCGAAACACCGGTCGTTATCACGGATATAATCAAGAATATATATCACACGGATAAGACACGGGTAATTCACAGTACACGAAAGTACACCAAGAAATCACAGGAAATGTAATCGTGAAGCGATGTAGGTGGACCACACAGAGTCCAAGTAAATGCAACAACAAAATGAACAACGAGCAATCTGAGGACCACACGAGTCCAACAGAGATCAACAAGGGACCACACGAGTCCAAAAAAAAAGCGATAAAAGGACCACACAGAGTCCAGGTAAAAAATAATAAAGCCCTAGGGTGGATCCCCATCGCACCTCGGGATTCCACTGCGCTCGTGGCACAGGTCAAGAGGGCTTAATGCTTAGGGTTTCCCTAAAACTACTACTTGGTGAAAAATAAAGGAGAGAGAAGGGAGAAGAGATGAGCTTACAACCGGGAGCAAGTCCTGGGTATCAAACCAATCACGAGATCACCGGGAGCCAAGAGTCACCAAGATTCAAAGAAAGAACCGGAAGCACCAACCCACCACGAGGCGGATAGGTGCTCGATACCACTTATTGAGTATCTTTCTGCCTCGAAAGATTGATACACTAAGTACCAAAAATACAAATCTGATCGATCGCCTATTATCTGATTTTTACTCTGCAGACTCTTTGCAATAAAGAAAAATACATAAAAGAAAGATTACGATTACAACGAAATATAACACAATCAGAATAGGATACAACCCTAGATCCGAATATTGAGATTATTCGGCTCGGGACCGGTAAAACCCTAGATGGAATCTGTCACCACGAATCACAACCCAGAGAACCAGGAAGAAGCCACAAAAGCCTCGCCACAACACTTAAATCTCACACCTTTAAACCAGAAAACCCTAAAACCCCGGATCTGAATCGAATCACCCAAAACCCTAATCACTCAGAAATAAGGATCTTGTACACAGAGTTGGTGAACAAGACAGCAACAACAAGGATCTCACCTCTCACACACAAAGAAACCCCAAATCTATCCAAAGTGGTTGATGGAGTTTAGAGAGTGAGAGAAGAGCACACAAAGAAGAATCGAGAGAGTTTGAGAGAGGAGAGAAAATGTGAGATCGTAGAATGAATTAGGGTTCTGGAAAGTACCATTAAATAGGCACACACCAACGGTTAAGATGAAGTAGAAATCAACGGACCAGATTAGGCGAGAAGGATCCGCGGATTGTAAATCCGGATCCCGAAGTCCGATTCAGAAGACCCGAGTCAACTATGGGCTGGATGGTTATTGGGCTGGTGGCTTTATAATGCTGGGCTGCATTTTGGGCCAGAAACAATGGGCCATCTTTATCAACATTATTATTATATATGTGTGTATATATAATTTTCAAGAACATAAAAATAAAAATAAGGTTAAAAATGACTGTTAAAATACTAAGCCGTCTTCAACATCACTTTCCCAATTTTTAAAATAGTAAAAGAAGGTGACATTTCAACAACCAGTTTTGAAAAACCCGTCAATCTTTTGTTTCTTAATTCCGAAACTTGTGTAGAATTTTTCTGTGCACAAAAACAGCAAGCCCAGATAATTTTTCTGTGTTAATGTTTGACAATTTTAAGAAGTGTGCATTAGCTGAAGTAATTTACAGAGTGAGTTTATCTTAAAGCTGGAGACTTTTTGTGTGGCTTTCCAAGATTGGCTCGTTTTCTCATTCTCACTTCTTTCAGGTAATGGCAAATTCTTGTTCTGTGTGTGTATTACTATGTGGGCCTGTTGGGAAACTCATATGTTTACCTTATTGGTTTTTCATGTTCTTGTTCCCCTGTTTCTTGAAATTCTAGTTGTTGTTTTAAGTTTTGATATTAGTACTTAGCAGTAAAGAAAACTGAATTTTAAAATTATGCAGACTAGGGATTTGGATGCTTGGACTTGATTTCTCAGACTATGGGGTTTTCTCTTCTCAAATTTTAATTAATTACAATGTATTTTTCTGGTTTAAAAAGGTTATTTAATTATCTCTACAAAATGATTGGAGGTATAAATATTCCTTCACTTACCAGGTATTGTGAGTGTTTGCAAAAACTTCTGCTTCTAGATTAAGTGATTTATTGTAGCAGAAATAAAAGTAGTTAATAATCAGATTTTGGTAGTGTTTGCAAATAAAATCAGAATTTAAGAACCAGAAGTTGAGAGCGTTTGGTGAAAAAATTGTAAAAGTGCTTATATATTTATAAAAGTCAAACCAGAAACAGAATCAGAAATCTAAAATACTCATCTCCTTGCTTTTAGATTCTGATTAAATAAAGCAGAACTGAAAAGTGATTTTTTTAGCCAAAATTAGTGATTGCAAACACTCTCATAGTCAAGGTGCATTTTTAGTTTTTGGGTTTTCATAGTGTTTGCTAAAGTACCAGTTGACATTAAAAAGAGTGATCCTGCAAAATCAGAATGATGTCATACAATCTCAATATATTTTGCAATTATCGTGGTTGACTTCTCATAATTAACTATCTCTATTTTCGCATTAATCCTTCAGCTGCATTAATTGATTCCCGAATTTTAGTTATACGACAAATTTGTTATTGGATTAGTTTGTGCTTGGGCATGATTTACATGTGTAGGGAAATGGTATTGTTCTTGAAGTCTAACTTTGAAACAATAGTATGTTATGTTTCATATTTACTAATGACGGATTTGATTGTCTTTGCAAATAGAGGCTAAAAGTTGAATAAATTAAAAGAGAGTGTTTGGTAAATAAATTGTAGAAGTGTTTTATTTGTGTATAAAAGTCAAACATGAAGCGAGAATCGAAATCTAAAACACTTCCCTCGCTTTTAGATTCTGATTATATTATGCAAAATCAGAATTAAAAGTTGGCATTTTGAAACACTGAAAAACTACTTTTTTGAGCCAAAAACTGACAATCACTTTTTTTTAAAAAGGTTCGCAAGCACTCCCTAATAACTGAGTGCAAGTCCTAAAAGAATCTCATGTATTGCATTTTCTGTTTTCAGCCATGTTTTGGAAAGTCATAGTAGTGTTGTTAATCGGGCTTCTAGCGTGGGCTAACCAGGCCTTTTGCCCTCCATCTCCTCGCATCTGTGGTTCTGCTGGCGGTCCGGCTATCGAAGGGCCTAGAATTAAACTCAGAGATGGAAGACACTTGGCCTACATGGAGCATGGAGTCTCCAAAGAAACAGCAAAATATAAGATCATCTTGGTTCATGGATTTGGCTCTAGTAAACACGAGGCTTCTATAGCTACATCGGTATTATTTTTAAGGGATAATTACAAAAAAACCCTTGAGGTTTCAACTAATTACAAAAACAACCAGAAGTTTTTGAAAATTACAAAAAAGCCCCTTGAAGTTTGATTTCGTCTTACATTTTCCCCTTCATAAGCAAAAAAATTTTCCAAAACCCCCCCTAGATTTTTTAAAAATATTATAGTTACCTTGTTAAATTTAAGACAGAATCAAACCTGAGGTTTTTTTTTTTTTGTAATTTTGGAACATCTTTGAGTTTTTTTTGTAATTAGCCAAACCTCATGAGTGTTTTTGTAATTATCCCTATATTTAATGTAACTGGTTATTGATTTTTAGAAATTTCTTTCTGCATTTACCTATATTGCTGATGACTGTTGTAAATGACTTAAATTTCAGGAATTAGTTGAGAAAATGGGGATACACATTGTGTCTTTTGATAGACCGGGTTATGGACAGAGTGATCCTGACCCAAAACGAACAATTAAAAGCACGGCTTTAGACATAGAAGAGCTCGGTGATCAATTAAACCTCGGTCCAAAGTTTTACATTATTGGGAATTCCATGGGAGGACAGGTGGTTTGGGGATGCCTCAAATACATCTCTCATAGGTAATCATTTGCAACATCAACTATTTTTTGGATATAGGTAAAGGGATAATTAACTACCATTGAGATTTGAGTTAATTACAAAAAAAAAAAAAAAAAACTTGAGATTTGATTCTGTAGTACACTTTATCCCATTCATAAGCAAAAACATTTCAAACACCCCCCTTATTTTTGTAAAAATATTACAATTATCCTCTTACATTTAACACGGGATCAAACCTCAATTTTTTTTTTTGTAATTTTCAAACATCTCTGGGTATTGCTGTAATTAACCTAAACCTCAGGGGTAGTTTTTGTAATTACAAATTTCAAACTTACAGATACCCTTTTGAGATTTGTTTTTATTTTACAAATTACACTTTTCAAGGGGTATTTGTAAAACAAACACAAACCTCGAAAGGGTAACTGAATATTTTTGTAATTAGGTTAAACCTGGGGATAGTTTTTTGCAGTTTGCCCTATTTTCAATATTTAATTGTCTAGCATGGACTAAGACTTGTTCATGCCATGGGCTAACAAGGTTATAGTGGAGTGAGATGACAATTTAGAATTTAGGAGAAAGCAAATAGTGATGTTGTTAAAGACAATACTGTAGATATTACAGTTTTCAGCTTTTATATAACACTGCATGTTGCATCAAACGGGACCGAAAACTTTGAAATAGATGAAGTAACAGTTTGCTTTAATGCATAGTCCACATTTGACAGCAATATCTGAAACCTGAAACTTCGGCTTTTACTCTTTCCGCTGTTTGCTGCATATCTTGTATTCTATTTTATCTAGATTTGTTAACTTATCGAACGATGACAGGCTGGCAGGAGCGGCATTGATAGCTCCGGTTGTAAATTACTGGTGGCCTGGTTTTCCTTCAAATTTATCTACAGAAGCATATTATCAGCAATTTCCCCAGGACCAATGGGCATTACGCGTGGTTCACCGTGCTCCGTGGCTCGTTTACTGGTGGAACACTCAGAAATGGTTTCCTCACTCTAGTGTTATAACTGGAAAACCTAATTTTACTGCCCCGGATCTTAAAGTTCTTGCAAAAGTTGCTGGGAGACTGGCTGACAGGGTACATGTTTTTTTTTTTGTGTCTCTTGTATTGTGGTGATACCTACGTTACTATATACCTGCTTGTCAATGAGTGCTTGTTTTTCATTGAGAATGAGATGTGATTGTTATATAATTGAAAGATTTAGCATGAAATATTGAAAAAGATTATTGCTAGAATTTCTGGACTAATTTAATTTCCCTTTTCCTGGAATTTGAGGTGATTGCACTTGATTTTCGCACTTTAGAGGGTGTTTGGAAAGCTTGTTTGAAAGATCTTATGGGCTCATGTATCTTAAATGTTTTTTAGAACTTATAAGATATTAGATCTTATTTTGAAAATAAAAGTTGTACGAGTGTTTGGATAAAATAAGATGATGGAGTTTTAAGATATTACTAATTTTAACCTTCTCAAAAAAAAAAAAAAAATTGGAAAGATATTACTAATGAAAATTTTGTATCAAAAAAAAAAAGTTGGAAAGAGGTTGTTCAATTAAGATTTTATTTTTTTCTGTTTTTGGAAAAAGTTGGGATCTCCAATCTCAAACAACTTATGAGATGTTTTGAAGAGTTTATAATAAGTTTTGCCAAACACCCTCTGTTTACTTTCCCGTTTAGCTTTGGCAAATTATTTCATCTTCAAATAGTTTTATTACAGTTTGTTCCATTTTAACGCTTGCTTATCGACAGGGATATGCAACACAACAGGGAGTATACGAATCACTTCACCGCGATATGATGGTTGGATTTGGGCGTTGGGATTTTGATCCTACGAATCTTGAGAATCCTTTTGTTGACGGAGAAGGTTCTGTTCATTTGTGGCATGGCACTGAAGATGGCTTGGTGCCCGTCTCTCTGCAACGATACATTGCTGAGAAGCTTCCATGGATACAATACCATGAATTACCAAATGCTGGCCATCTGTTTGCATATGCTGATAATAGTGCCAAAGATGCTATCTTAAGCACTCTTTTGACAGGAGACAAGTGACCATGCAAATGATCAGAATAATGGTGGTTAAATCACAAAAACCATCTTTGAGATTTAGCCTATTTATTAAAAAAAACTCAGTTATCATTTAAAATAACAAATACCCGTCAGGTATTAATTACAAATATACTCTTGAGGTTCGTGATTGTTTTACAAAAATCCCCCTTCATAGGTGCATGCAATTTGTAAAATATAGAAACAATTTTGACGGAGATATTTGTAATTTTGAAAGAAAACTGGCTGTTGTAATTAGGTTAAAGTCCTAGGGTAACTTTTGTAATTTTCCAAATAAATGTATGGTGTGCTTATTCCTATGTCTTAGGATGTATATTCACTCGCAATTTCTTTGAACTCATTCCTATTCTCGACAGAATGGAGCTGACAAGAGAAAGTTGTGGCATGAAAAATTGTGTATAACTTAGCCTTAAGTCCATTACAGTTTGTTAGGCCCTGAGGAAGAATTTATTTCAAATAAATTTATATAAGATAGAGAAATAATTACAAAATCATCCCTTGATTTCTTCTTATATTTTCCCTCTTCATAAGCAAACAAACATATAAAAACCCCTTGATATTTATAAAAATGCTACAGTTAGCCCCTTAAATTTAACACATAATCATGCATGATGGGTTTCTTTGTAATTTTGAAACATCTCTGGTTTTTTTTTTTTTGTAATTAGCCCAAACCTCAGGGGTGTTTTTGTAATTATCCCTAAGATAGATTTGAATTCCACTTAAAAAACAGTTCAAAACATGAGCTTAATGATTTGAAATCCATTGTATTGCAATTTCTCATGTCGAAAAATGGTAACTCTACAATGCATTTGCTTATGCTTCTATCACTGATAAGGCACAAGTTATTTGGAGCATCATTTATGTTGAAGATCATCTGTGAGTAAAATAATAGGATCATCAGAGCACAGATCATCAAAGGTACTCCAGTGCTTGCAGTTCACACAGAAAAAGACCATAGTTTCATGTAAGCAAAGTAAATGAGTCAATAACAGACTCAATAACCCAATAACCGAATTTATTTGTTATCATTCTGGACTAGACGTCTACACAAATTGTGCAATAATTTGGTAAAAACAGAAGTAAACGATGGTCCGAAAAGTAAAAACTTATCAAAGGAACTGAACCATGACACAGCAGTAACACTCTAAAAACCACAAAAAATGTAAAGGCTGCCTGAGCAACAACAGCACATTCAAAACCTGAAAACATGGTCCTCTTCACTTGGGCAGCCCAGTTTCCGGGTTAATTAGAGATCGACTCTCATCCGTTAGTACCACAGGACCTCTCCCAGGTCTTGTGCAGATAAAGTAGCTAACATCTCCCTTGTGTCTCTGGGTTAGATTAGTATCCTTAATTTCTGGAGGTGGAGCCAAAGCTTCTATATCCTTCATTTCGTGAATGCCAGCATCTTTTAATATTGTTTTGTCACCAATAACATAACTGTGGAACAGGGAGACGTATATAAAAAAGCATATAAGAGGTCTAACGTCAAGAATAAATGCAAATGATAATTATAAAAACTACCCCTGAAATTTAACCTATTTTTTTTAAAAAAAAAATCTAGTTAATATCTTTCAAACATTACAAATACCCCTTAAGGTGTTACGAACAGCCCATTGAGGTTCGTATTTGTCGAATAGAAACAAATGTTAATGGGGTATCTGTAATTTTGAAATGTAACTGGATTTTTTTGTAATTAGGATAACTAGCATGTGTAGGTTTTGTAATTATCCCAAAATAAATAAATAAACCTCAGATACCTGTTCAAATCAGTATCTGACTGGGGAGGGAAGTAAAAAAGCAGCCTCTGAAGCAGAAGGGCTGCAGCCTTTCTGTTATGTGAAATTAGGACTGCATTTGGCCCAGCATCAAAGGTATACGCCACCTGTGAAATATATTGCTATTAGTTACCTTCAGCCTAAAATCAATCTATAGATAGCTGCCATGTTTTGAGTAACAGGTGGGCCAGATATTAAGATAAGGTTTGGCACTCAAACAACCAATTGGGGACTAATAGTCAGCCTATTGCGACAATCTTGTTTCTTGAAAGCTTGTGGAAAGTAGAGAAAAAAGAACAAACTCAAATTGAATTGATGTGGAATAAAGAATTTCACTTGGAAAAGGGGTAAAAGAAAGAAAAGCATCACATATTATCAATTAGAGCAAAGGTGTACCCAGTGATTATGGAATACCAGGTTTATTCTGATCAAGTAAACTTTAAACTGAATATCTTCCATTAGTTTAACTCTTTGTTCGCACGTGATAATTTTGAAAAATGAAACGATGCAAAGAGAAAGAGAAAAGAACCTGAGGTGTTTCTTCATGACGATTCCATTTCTCAACGCAGCTGATTATCCTGAAACATTAATGCCTTAATGAGAACAAATTAATAATTTAAAAAAAAAAAAAAACTGCTTGAAAAATTGAAAAGATAAAATCAGGGATGTTAACGGATGATAAAAATGTGGTACAATGACGTTAATGAAACTTGAATTGAAAAAAGGTTCTTGCCTGTGAGATGTGTCGTTCATGTAGAATATTGGGGGCAAGGTATCCAGGCAGACTGCATGAAACTGATTACTGTCTGCACACGTGAGACGAGCAAAAGCTGGAAAATCACGATTTTTTATTGCTTCCTCCATTTGAATTATCCGCTTTGGTACTACTTCCTGTGAAATATCAATGGATATGAAACACATGAGATTTTAAGTCTCATCTCGAAACAGATATTGGACCATCCAACACAAAGAAAAGCACAGTGGACAGAGTTGCAGTTCTCATAATGGCAGAGAATATATAACCATTTCTAACATCTACAGAGATATGAAATATCCAGTAAGTTCTTAAAGCGTACCAAGGAAGACCAAAATATACCTTTGCTCTATGTTTTATAAGCATACTGGTTTCAACAGTATCACGCATGCCAGAGGTACTACTTGTTTCCTTCTGTCGTGAACTTACCTGAAATCAACAGAAGCACATCTCAACAGATAAATTTGAAGGGTCCAGCAGAAAAATTATCACAGACGAAGATTCAGAATTAGTAGAATTTCCACATTAAGGGGAATGACCCTGATGGATTTTAGATGTGTAATGAGATGGCAAGTAGCATGAAATTCCTCAGCTTAAAAGCTAATGAAATCGATAATTTATAATACCATATCTCATCTTAATAGTTTCAATTCAAAGATTTCATGCACGTCTATGAAAATGAAAATGAATACAGTCATCCTCTGATCCTCGTGGGAAAAATTACAACAATCAACTGAATATTGTAAAAAAAAATGGAGGGTCATTACTACACCTAGGTAGTTGTCATTTTGAATGAAGAGCACGCGAATAAGTGAATACTCATTTTTCGTTCACCATAGTGGAGTAAACCATTTGCACCAGCCACCAGGGATCCAGAACACAAGTATGGTGGGCTAAGAAAAAAAAATCAAAGAAAATTATATATATTAAATAATAACAATGATTATTATTAGTGAGACTATATTATTTCTCAATAAAAGTTGAAACTATTTCATAAAAAATAGTGGTATATTTATATTAGCAATCAAAAACATATTCTATTTTTCATATTATTTGTTTTCTTGCCAAAAACTAAATATGAAAAGCTAAAAAAAACTGATATATTTTCAATTTCAGTCATCCATGAAATGAATCAGGGAAGGTAAATTGAACCATCATAAATGCAATTTGAATAACAAAGCTATGATAAACTAAAGCTTGATAAACAAACAATGACCTTATTGAGCCAAATTTTAAAGTCAAGCATACAGACTGCTAAAAACACGAAAAGAATGGCACTTGCCTGATAATAAGTAAAACTATTAAATGTATTTAGTTAAACCATTAACTAATAAAACATATGACTTTTTTAATTTATTTGATAAGAAGATATATTCTAATAAATTACCAATCCAAATAGTTAACTAGTTAAGTACATTTAAACTTAATGAGATGGTAAGTATACTAATAATAAATTAAGGATCACAAAAAAGTTTAAAGATTAAAAGTATATTAAATTATATCATCAATATCACGATAACATAAAATTTACTTCAATCTTGATTTTCAAATGAATTTAAAGTTTGGGGTGGACTTGAGTTTTGCATTAAATTCTGGGAGGGAAATTATGGATAATGTAAAAACTAAGGTACTAAAAGTAGAAATTTGAGAGCTTTGCACTGGGCTCAAGCCCAGTTTGCTATACATGCATCCGCCCCTGGCACAGGGATTAGAACACAAGAAGGAAAATGTAATATATTACCATCAAACAGAATTTAAGATTAAAAAACAATATTACACTAGTGAAAATAAAGATAAGTTGGTCAATGAGTGTCATATAAAAAATATGGATACCCACCACTGCGATGATAATAACAAGATCGTCCCAGTGCTTCTCATCTTCAAGTTGAACAGCGATGCTGTCGCTACCATTTTCCTCCTTCAGTCATCCAGGAAAATGAATTAGAAAGGTAAGAACCATCATAAATGCAATTTTCCAGAAGAAGGTAAGACAATGAAACTTGGGAAATAAACATACTTTTCCCATGATCCACTTGACAAATCCACCATACAGACTGCGACAAGCACTTCCCGAACCTTGCCTGATAAGAAACACACTAAAAAGTCATTTACGTTTTACTATATTCTCTTGAGCTCTAGATAAGAAAAAATCAGAGATTTGTGTAACAAAATATTAGACAAAATATGATAAGGAAAAATTAAAACATAAACACACACTATGTCTTGATTCTTACTAGATTTTCTTAATCTTTATACACTACAAATTATTTTTATTCATGTCCCATGAAACTAAAAAAGGCATTCAAAACAATGTCCATAGAGTTGTTAAATTAAATTTCAGGAAAATATATAAAACATATCTCTGACCAATGAACTTGAAGCAATGTACATCAAGAGATATAAAATTACCTAGCAATAGCAGACAGTTTGCTGTGATCTTCTTTCACATTCATTAGCTTCGCCAGGGAAAAAACTGAAAATACAAATCAGTGTAAATTCTGTTACAAGCTAGTTACGTAGAACTATGTACAACTGAAACATTGCATTCATTATAATGGATAGCAGAAACATACAACACCATCAATTTAGCATATAAAAACACACTATTTATTACATATGTATGCATCAGCTATCTTGTAAAATAGGTTAAGAGTAAATCGTGCATGCTTGATCCCTCAAATAAGCTATCCATAGTAATTTAAACTTTAGTAAAAAGCAGCAAGGCATATTTGGAAAGACAATCTATTAGGACAAGGAAACCAATAACAAAAGAGAAGTAAGGAAATTTCTTGAAGTAACAGTCATATGAGACCAGCAATTGGCCTATAGAGAAACAATTGAACTGTTGAAGTTCATCAAGTTACATGGGGAAGATAAGCAACGATACAAACAAAGATCAATGGTATCATGAATGATGCACTTTGCACAATCAAGTACAACCATGTAGGTGTTGGAACTAATTTGAATTTACATGATATAAAATTTCCTAAAAAGTCTGGAGCAAAAGATGGCAGATAGGTCATTCTACACTTCCAGTTAGTTGGTTAGCCATTAATTAAGACTTTTCAGGGTCATTGTATTAGTTTAAATATGTAATCCCCAGTCATTTTTAATTGAACATCGAAACTCCAAGATGGGAACCATCAAACTGAACAATCAGTCCTGAAAATTTCAGCCACATAGTTACAGAAATTGTATAATGATATATGCAGCTATCCAAATTTCAAATGGTAGAATTCCTGAATCACCATTATATCTAATTTTGCAGTTTATTAATGAGCGTATGCATAGATCATCCTACTGTCTCAAGTCAAATTAACAAGGAGTCACTTGATTCTGGTGATAAAGATGTAAAAAGAATCATTTCAAGAAATTCAAGTAATCAAAAAGTTTTTTCACAGAACTGCAAATATCATAATGCTCCCATCTTTAAAGCCATTAGAAGATCAATCCTGCAATGTACAAAAGAGAAAACAGTGTGCTGATTTTCATAAGCAAGCGGTCGAGGGAATTTAATATTACCCAGGCATGCCAAACCAGCAGCTGATGACGCCAAACCAGCAGCAGTAGGGAAATTGTTATAAGAGACTACGTGCACATGCAACTTCTCCCAGTCCTTTTTTGCGATCTTAATACCCTTCTCCTCATCCTCAACATCACTAGCACGTGAGCGAAGTTCCCTCAAGCAATTCTGGTATCTGCCTCCAGAAAGAGATACCTCCTACACTAACAAGAATTCATAAGTGCACGAATAAGTCAGAATCTCTTATGCTTGATATTTTCACTCCTGAGCATCATAAAGATAATTAAAGAAAGAAAATATCTTATTTCTGGAATTCTAAAGAAGCAGAGCCAAACATAAACAACACACTCAATTGAACATATAAATTCACCTCATATGTACTGATAAACTTAATCTAACAACCGAAATCATCTAAGAAAATAAATATTGCAGATTAACATCAACTATTGCCATAAACAAATATTTTCATGGAAAAAACTCAATAAGTCTTGCCCTATGAAAAGCATTTAACTTCAAAAGTGGAAAATTTTCATTCAACTGAAAAAGGGATGGTAAAAGTATAGGGCTACTCAAATACTGCTCATTTATCGAGCTCGAGCCGGCTTGGACATACAGTCAGTCAGATTATTCTTGTTCACTAGCTCTCGTAATTTTACTCAACTCTGCATTTTTCTGCTGCTCGCGCCACAAGTTGAATGAGTGGGGCTTCAACTTAATAGTTTCCTTTCAAAACTTTCGATCATAACCACAAATCTCGTCAACATTCAGCTCCACCCGTTTAAACCCCAATCCCAACTCAAATTGGAAAGCCAATTTCAGAAGGAGAATGATGCAATTACAGCTAAGAACCATGTAAAATAATGAAAATAAAAATTAAAAAAAAAATCACCTCATACCATCAACACAGTAAGAAGACCAAATGATTGACTATACCTTTCCGTTGAGCCACATGCGATCCTGAGTGAAGGCGGGGCTGACGGCGACGGAGGTGGTGGTGCAGAGGTGGTCGGGGTCGAGAGTAACGCTAATGCTGTCGTTGATCGGAAGAATCAGGTCCTCGTCCCTCTTCCCCCAGTACTTTATCACCGCTATGTTCGTCGGCGTCTGCGCCGTCACCGTCAGGACCCATTTCTTGCCGCTCTCCGCCGCCATTTCCCGACGTGAATTTCTGTGCTGCGTGTTTGTGTGTTGGATCGGATCTCACAATTGTGGCGCGATATATACGTGATTGCTTAGTGGAAGTGTACGTATACTTGGTTGGTTGTGTATGTATATGTGCATGCGCTGCGTGTGTGAGCGGGGGTAGGTTTGGTCAGAGAAGAGGAACCACCATTGTTGAATGAAAATATGAAATGGAATAAAAACAGTTTGATTTTTCGTTAGAAACTAGGTGGGTGGGTCTGGGGCCCACTTTGCAAATTAAAATATATAAATTTTAAGGATAATTACAACAGACCCCTGAGGTTTGGATAATTATAAAAAAAATTCAGAGATGTTTCAAAATTAAAAACCTAATCAGTCTTAAAGTAAATTTTAGAAATATCATGGTGGGTTTTGAAATGTTTTTTGTTTATAAATGGGGTTTTTATAAAATAAAATAAAACTTGGCTTTTTGAAAGTTTCTGAGTTTTTTGTAATTAGCCCAAACCTAAGGGCTTTTTTTTGTAATTATCCCTAAATTTTATTTATGGGAAAAAAGTATTGATAATGAAAATTTTCTAATAATGCTATTTGACACCTGAGTGCACATAAATATCTTTTTCACTAAAATAAAGAACAATTTACTTTTCAAAGTTAGATTAAATTGGTGTGCAGTAGACAGGTTTTGTTTGGTTTTCTTAAAAGTCTTAGACAAATTAATTTTTTATGAGAAATTTGTGCCACACTGCCACTCACTTGGTCTTCAAAATTAGTTTACGACAAATTATTCTTGCGAATTGGTTTATTTATTAAAATTATCTCTTTAGGTTTCAAAATTTCAAATAACGATGGCCATACAGTATTTGCTGAATGTATAAGTATAATATCCATTAGGGGCACTTTGTAAATTAGTAAAACATCTGACTTTTGTAATTACCGTAATTTTTAATACAATATATTCTAACCTTTGATTTCATCATCAAAAATCGGAATTATTCACTTTTTTAAAATAAAACAAAAAAGTTAACTTACCCCTCATCTTTTCAAAATTAACATATAGTTTGATAAATTTGATATCACGCAGGGGTGTATATCTCGTAAATAGATCAAACATTAAGAATAATCTTTATAACTAACTCATCAATTTATAAATTATTGTATGGTACTGAATATATTATAAGATAATATTCAATAAGATTATAATGTCCAAGTCCAAACGTAACATAGAATGAGTGTAATTTTTCACCCAAAAAAAATATTAATAATAAATATCATAATAATTATTAAAAACGAAAATGAAAATAATTTAATGGTAGGTAAGCTGGGATAATGCTCCAATCCCATATGGCATATGTTACACATTTGACATCCAAGTTTTCTAGTCCGTGAAGTCAGATTAAGGGCACAATTTGAGTCCGAATAACACACCCATGCGTTGAATTTTGGGGTATTAATCATAATTGGACAGCTTAAAAATACTACAAAAGTCCATTGTTTTCTTCAAATGTGAAGCATGCGAAGAAAAGGTGGTTCCCCATGAATCAAACTTAATAAAGATTTATGCAATTTTTCTACTCATGGAAAGTTAAGTGTAGTTAGATCTAATTTCAGGAGAAGTACCATACAACTAATCCCAAAAACTATTTTAATACAACTTAAAGTTATCTAACACCAAAAATAGAAATTCAAAACAAAAAATACATAAGTTAAAATAATAGTAATAATAATAGTAATAATAAAATCTGAAACTTTTGAAAAGATTTGATATTTCGATTTGATAACGTAACAAACTAAAGCAGACATTTAAAAGATACATAATAATAAAAAAAAATCGTTAAAGTACACTATTCACTCTCACCTATCAAAATTTAGCGCTGAAAATTCATCGCTAATATATTCATCAAATCTGTCAAAAAAATTCAACTTCAAAAAATCAAACCTCGATTTAGTCAGAATCCGGATCACCATCGACAATATCTGGAAGTGAATCATTAGATACTTCGTTGTCTGATTCAAACATAGCAGATATTCGTTCAACTATCGTAGTGAAGCCATCATTCTTCGTTTCCAACTCATGCTGTGCTGAAGTAGACGTCGACCCTCTGCCTACTTCAGAAATCACATCACTCTTCACTGGTTCTAACTCAACACTTTCTAAAGCACCTGTTCTTTGGTTCGTGATATTTCTGAAGTGCGGTGATTCAGACATATTATCATCGGCATCAGCCATGCTTTTGTCGTTAGGACCACTTGCTGACACTGTCGTTTCGTTTTTTTCAGGCACGTTATCAGTAGTGGCAACCTTAACAGAAGGAAGTTCATCTAGCGAAGGATCTGTTGTATAATGAGCGTTTTGTTGCCTCTCGGTGACTTGAATCTCTGATTCATCGTCATTTCCAAGCCAATTTTCGTTTAGGTCGTCGTCTTCTGATTCAGGCTCGGCAGGGCCTTTTCCTAGTGTCCCAGCCTGATACTTTGGGATTTGTCTGTCTACACTAGGATATACAGTATCACGCGACTTGTGGCTTAGAAATTTAAAATCATTAACGCTAGAATGCAGATCTAACAATGGAAGGGCTCTTGGGTGTATGAGCACTTCTAAGGCCAGAAGTGCGTGTCCACAATATTCACCGAGCTTTGTGCCCGTCTCTTGCATGCCTGCATAGTACATAAACATTTTCAATGGAGTGAAGCAAACACAATAGAATGGTATTCACCTGTATTTAAGGATAATTACAAATGCTAACCCTGATGTTTAGCCTAATTACAAAAAACTCCAATAATCTTTCAACATTACAAATACCCCTCTTAACGTGTTACAAACATCCCCTTGAGGTTTGTATTTATCTAACAAATACTGCAATTTGCAAAATAGAAACAAATGTCAATGGGGTATCTGTAATTTTGAAAGATAAATGGGGCTTTTTATAATTATCCCATATCAATTTGAGATGAAACTACAAAACATGCCCATGACAAATGCAGTTTCACGCAATTGTTATTCAGTAACTTCCAAGAAAAAAGGAAAGATGACACGACAAATAGATCACCTCTACGAAAAAGCTCTAGACCCAGGGCTAGATGTGATGGGCGTCCTCGGCCTGGAGAAAGAAGAGAAGCCAAAAGTGCACGCAATGCAGTTAGTTGAAAGTCCGCCCATGTGGGCGTAGGATCACCGGAAAGAAAAATATTCCTTTCCTCCTTGGACCACCCCCCTTTACAAGCATTTGTAGCCACGGTAATAAGTAGATGATCAACATTTGCTCGCCAGCTTTCAGATCTCAAGGAACCACCCTGATAACAAGTTTCATTTTGTTCAAGTCCAAGAATGTAATATATTCTTCAAAAAGAAAATGTAATATTAAAAAAGATGATGAGAAAGTGTCACAGCCATCATAAATATGTCATAGCTATGGCTTATATTAGCTATGGATAGTTGAGTTCCTTTATATAACATAATTAAACTTGAAGGTGTTAGAAGATAATTATCCAACAGCGAATTTGAGAAATAATTACATCCTGATGCTGAAAAACCTCATGAAAACACTCAAAAATCTGTTACCGGGGATATCTTTATCTACTAGAACATAAATAAACATTTTATGGTAAACTTAGGCATGATTGTAGTAGTTAATTTGAGAAAGAATTTACATTGTGATGTAGGAAAACCTCATGAAAAGTGAAAACACTGAAAAAGTCTGTTACCGTGTATTTCTCATCTATTAGAACATAAAGAAACATTTTATGGTAGCACCCACTCATTCTTATTGTTATCATCATCATATAGGACCAGACTGGTGTTTTGTAATCAGCTGAGAAGTAAAACTATCAAAAAAAAAAAAGAATCATTAATTTAGATCCAGAGGAGTTAATAATCGCACCACACGCACGCGAAGCTCTTTCCGAACTTTACAATGTGCCCATAAGTTGCTTAGTCTTCTAGTCGGCTTTTGTTCACTTCCCTATTCTTATTTATTTCTTGGACGAAGTTTTTGTATTTTTGTATTATCATTGAATTATAGTCCTATTATGTTTAGTTTAAGAGTCATTTACTTATAGCACAAAAGTAAATAACATCTGACTGGGCAGTACATTGGAAACTATTTTAGACTTATTAACACAGAAAGACATATGCAGGCCTTTGTGCGTCCATAACCATGTTTTGGATTAGTGAAAGTAATGAGATTATGTAATCCTTTTCTAAGAAGTAAAATTCTGTCAATAGAAGAAATCAAAAGAGAAAAGTGATCACATGCTCTTCATCAACAGATGCAGGGACTATATAATATATTAGAGATTGCTCAGAAAACACACCATTGTTAGAAGAGCTTCTAACGCCTCCAATGCGGCTATCTTCACAGATATTGGAGTCAAACTATGCGTATTTTCCACTTCCAAATGAACATGAGCAGGCTGCTCTTGAGAGGACCTTGCCATAATTGAATGCTTCCTTTTCCTCTGACTAGACTCGCTCAACAATCCTGCATGGGATTTTGTCTGCACACCTGAACTTTTACCATCCTTCTCACCAACAGGGAGCTCTAAATCAATAAATACATTGCTGACAATATCCTGGCTAATATGAATTGCAATCCCTGCCGAAAGACCATAACTGAGGAGTTAACAGAAGCGTTTATGTAATCACCACAAGTATGAAGTTAACGCAAGTGGTACTAGCTCATTAGACATCCCATCCATGGAGAAGGAAATAAAAAAGCAGAACCTTGTTAATCATGCATTTCAAGGAGCATTTCTATAAATCGTATATAAGCTCCCAAACAGAAGTGAATCATGTAAGTTTGAAGAAAGTACAAGCATACTGGGGGATCGTGGGAAAGTAAAATGCATTAGTCTTTGGTACTGGCATGTGCTGCACTTAACCTACCATTGTCCTAGACTTGATTATTTTAGCACAAAACTATCTTAATGCTTGCACTACTTATAAAGGTACTATTTGTTATTTAGTGTTTTGTCATTTCATGATTAGTCTACAATAATGGTTTTCATGAATTAGTCTACAATTATGGCAAGTATATGATAATGTGAATACTTTTTTCCAATTTTACTCATAAAGAGACTTCAGGCTTCCAAGTTTTGCAGTTCTCATAGTCATTTTGTATTTTTTTCACAACATAAGTACACAGTAGGTAATAGGTATACATACATGAAACTTGCAATTAAAACATAAAATCATAACAGGTGGCAACTATTTAGGAACATAAGCATTTGGTGAATATTGAAATGTGTTGGGTACATACCAATGCCCATTGACATCAGTAGAACTTTCACAATCGAGTACGCTTTTATCTTCAGATCAGGAAATCTGCATGTCCTCAAGTATTCGTTCAGCAGCTGTACAATACCGGCAGCATGTGGTAATAATTGGCTGCAAGAAAAATAAGATTGGCTAGTTTGAACATCTATACGTGAAGAGATGAAGATCTAAGTTGAGGCATAAGAATTTTAACAAAGATTCTTCGCACTTTAGGATAAACAACAGCAACAAAATGGGATACTTACAAAAACTACCAATGAGGTTTAGCCTAATTACAAAAAATTCTAGTTATCTTTCAAATTACAATTATCCCCTTGAGGCTTGTATTTACCTAACATATACGCCCCTCTTGAGGCCACTGGATGGTGCAAATTTGTAAGCTAAAAACAAATATCAGGGGAGTATTTGTAATTTTAAAAGATAAGTGGGTTTTCTGTAATTAGGCGAAACCTCAGGGGTAGTTTTTGTAATTAACCCCAACAAAAAAGTACTAAACCGACATTTGCAGGCACTACACCAAACCAATAAAAATCGCTGAACTAAACCCTCTATCCTCCGCTTTTTGGCTTCTCAGTGATCTGAAACTTTTCTTTCCATGCTAGCAAGTTTGCATTTTACATAAGACAGCTCCACAATAAGTTTGATAGCTTATAGCCATGTAATCTATACAGAGATAGTATTCAAAATGTGTGAAGTTTAGGGATTTTATTGAATATATCATTTTACTTCATTCATTTAGACTAGGACCGTAAATGTTTTTCAACTTTTACTTTAGATGATTTAGTCTTTTCCTTGTAACTTTTATTCGTTTCATGAAAAGTGGCATTTGTATTTGCTGGTAGACACTATTCTCAAGTGTGTTGAACTTAGACCTAAACCTGTTCCATAGAGAAAGTATATTATCTTTGGGCCAAACAACCACATCTTACCAACATCATTAATATTACTATTTTTACCCATGAATTATTCTTTTATAAGTTTTGTTCCATTAATATAAATCTGTTCGTGGAAAATTTCCCAGATATCACATGAACCAGCAATTCATTTTGATTCATAAGAGTTATGGTCCATTAACAGGGTTTTTAATAATAATCCAAAATCTAAGTCGACATCTGTAGATTACAACACAATCGACATTCACCTGCTCAGCGCCTTGACAACAGCTGTGAGAATCTCCAGGCTATACAATTGCAGAAGTGGAATTTCTGAACAAATAAACTCTTGCTTCAGGGTGGTCATGAAAGAGTATGAGGATGAAGACAAGGAACCATCAACCATCAGCACTCTCCCAGCAAGAGCTATTAGACCACAAACAGGAACAGGAACCTGCCATTTAGATATTATTTGGTATGCATCCACTTCTGCTATGCAGAGAATCATCCTCTATGTTATCAACCGTAAAAGATGAACGCACATCTTCTTGAATTCAAAAATAAGTTCAAGAATAAGAAAATACCATGACAGGGTATGAACTTGTGAGCATGTCACAACAGCATCGCATAAGAGTAGAAATTCTAGATCCCAGCAGTCGCTCAGGCCTCCTGGTTGAAAGATCTGAGGTTCGTTCAGATGCTGCTAAGCCACTTAGAGGTGGTGGGGGTTCTTTGCCAGAGGGAAGCAATGCCCTCATGGTTTGAGCACTTCTGGCCTCTACAGAAAATGACTAAGTTATAATAATTCCCACCCAATATCAGCAATTGCTCAGGGAAACTTCTCTAGTACCTTCTTCTAGACCCTGGAAGGCATCATTCAACTGACTGTTTATATATAGCAAAATCTTATCCATCATTAAAGACCAGCTATCCTCATCTCCTCTCGATTTTGGAAGCAATGACAAGCCATAACCAAGCTTCTGTAATGAGAACCACAAGTTTGGTGACTGCATTCCAACTTAACATATCAAAAAGTTCAACAAACTCTCACCTTCAAAACACTGGCACAGCACTTTCCAGACATGATCTTTGAAACAATAGCAGCTTCAACCTGCCGATGATCAATATGTTTCAGGGCACATTATTCATTCATGGATATCAAAACTAAGGATGAGCTTCAGTCAATTGCTGAAAAGTTCACATTTAGCAGACAGCAAAAAACTATAGTTAACAGATTCATGATGCTATGATTAATCACTTACACTATCATAATGTCGGTGGACTGATAATGGAAAGAAACTTATCATGGTGCATAACAGACACATAGCTTCTTCCTGCATGTCAATCACCCAAGAAAAAGGAGAATAAATAAACTTTCACACGTGAAACTTCTTCAAACAACTTTGACGGAAGTTCACATCTACATAGAACAACCTAAAAAACTATGAATAATCTTCTGGAGAAAGATAAACCAGAATACCTTAGTCTCTTTCCATGCATTCTATTTTTGCATCTCATATATCTTTCTTTAAACATGTCTATACTATGAGTCAAGGGTGAAACAAGGAGGGGGTTTATTCACTTACTTAATAAATGCATATCAATCTAACAATAGATAGCTGAGCCCATATTGCCACTGGAATAGTTATTACATATAAAATGCTTTCCAAAAATGCACTTTAAACAAAACAGATTTCAGTTCCTTACTGCAGGATTTGAAATCTAAATCCAGGATCTTGTACACCACCCATAAGAGTTCAAAAACATTTTTATCACAATCTTTTAGCTAATAAGTACAGCATCTCTACTGAAAACAACCTCAAGCTATATACAATAGGTATATTTTTGGCACATGTGCCCCCATTTGACAACTTCATGCAGTACCAAAGGTTAAGAGTTAATTTAATGAAACAGTATAATAGAATCAACGTATGAATAATGTGCTATACCAACCAATACAACAGCAGAGCTATCTTCATTTAACAGCTTCAGTGCTGGCTGAATAACTCTTGTAGCCTGTGAAGACCCGTCCTTTTTTGCATTTGAGAAACCACTCAACCTAATTCACATTAGGAAAATCAAAAAGATCTATCAATAAATAAGGAAACAAGTTTTACAATAATAAGTAGACTTTCATATTGTGGTATAAAATCTGAGGAAGACGATAAGATTCAATGGTGTAACTACATAAAACTTTCTCAACTGATATGCCACTAAAGTGAAGCAAACAGCCGATGTAATTTGTAAAGGACACACTAAACAGTGTACCATTTTTCAGAATTCTGAGGTTTGATAAATGTCAACTAACTTCCATACTTTTGCAAGACTTGAACTCACGAATTAGAATCAGTATCCCTCTACACAGCCAATTTTCTATTTCTCCAAGTCCTATTTCCTAGAGAAGTGTAATTTTCACCAAATATGCACTAAGGAGGTGCAAGTTTCTCCACATTGTATCAACTGATACAATTGCATTATGCGGAACCTTTTACATGACATGTACAAAAATCTCCTTTATTTAAAGTATTGGAGTATTTTGAGAATATATATTCAGGTCTCCGACCATATTCTATTGTCTCAAAGAATCTCCTTCGTTCAAAAATTCAAAGCGAGTCTTTTCTTGCCTATGGTCCCAAAAGTCCTCATGGGAACATACCCATATCTTCTTCTTTTGCTTCCCCTCGTAGAAACACTTGAAACCCTGGGAAAGGTGTTATTTCATCCATAGTCACTCACAGATATTTTAATATATATTATGTTAGCCACTGCTCATATTGTTGAGCTTTCCAGCTTCTTTTGATCACCCAGACAGTTCTCTTGAGAATAGATATTCCACTGTATAAGTGTTTCAGCGTAAAATAGCATCCTAAAGAAGCCTACCCCACTACCTGTTGCACTACTTATGATAGTGCCCTTAGTCCCTGCTAAAGTACTCATTCTCTTGTTTTTACAAACTAGAGTAAGCTAACTTCATCTTAGTCAATTATCAGTATTCTAGCACTAACCCATAATACAGAGCTTAGCACTTATAAAAATATACATATATAGATTCCAGGGAACGGCAGTTGTCATTGAACAGGTTTCTTCACATGCAAGAGTTGGGTGGATGTGGATTGTGGAGTACGTGTGTGTTTTATGCATCTTCTTGCAGATACATAAATAGCTTTGGTTTATCTTCAAAAAGTGGTTGCTCATAGGCTCAGATTTGCATTACAAAAAAGGATTAGAGTTCATGTTTTTAACAACTAAGGGGAAGACACACTGATAATGAATCTACATATTGCAATATTAAAGTACAAAAATACAAACCTTGTAAACATATCTGACAGCGAAGCGCAAGAAGCCGCCTTCACAAAATTAGAAACTACTGGAGGCTGATAACAAAGACAAAAGAAACAATGTGAAGAAAAGAATTGCATAATTTTTACAACTAGTAAATTTCACTGTGATTATTGCTCTCCACCCAAAAATTGTCGTTCGAAGGGACTTCAATGCGTTAAAGAACAGCTTTTTATTAGTCACACAAATTTAAAACTACTTAGACCATGGGAAGTTTCAAAAAAGTCTCTTAAAATTTTTCAAATCAGAAGATGATTAAACCAAGAAGTTAGTTAATCTAAATAAATTCACTGGTTTGCCAGTAGCAAGATTCGGCAATTTTCCATAAATGACAAATTAAAACTTTAAATGAGATTTGAGAACATAACAGTGTACTTGTACTTAGAAATTCAGAATGATCCATTCCCATCACAAACCCATGGGGTGGGATTCCCAAACCTTATTCAGATCATAAATCAATACCTGAACAAGTGAGAGAAGCTTATCTAACCAAACAGCATATGAGGATAAAAATCGCTCCGAACTGCATTCTTGACAGGTCAACCCAAGCAAACATATTCCAGCCCAACGCTTATCTGGCTAAAGCTCATTCATGAAAAAACATACATATTAGCACCTATATTCCTTATATATTTGCTTCGCAAGGATATATCCTAATCACATGTCTCTCATTTCCATTAGCACCAAGATAGCTACCATGTCCCAGAGATACTAATAAAAATGGAACATGTTCACAAGATAAATCTACATCAATAAACAATAATTACACGCCCAGAAAATATTAAAATCCAATAAGCCATACAACCATCACTACAAAAGCTGACTCTGTTTTTTTCAGAAATTTTCGTCAAAAAAAGAAGTAAAGACCCAAAAAAAAAAAAAAAAAACATCCAAATTGTTGAGTGTCAGCTAAATACACATTAATTACATAAATACCGTCAAAATATATCCTCTATAAAAAAAAACTGTATACACGCTCCTGCAAGTTTCTAATACAAATACGTTTGTGCAATTAAGCAAACTATTATACAAACACACACACACACACACACACACACACACACACACATATATATATATATATATAATCTTATTACCAAATTGCTCGATGCAAGAGTGAGCAAGCGATGGACCCACGAATCGACGGCCGACTTCCATGCATCCATCACATTTTGTTCGACGGGCTGTGAAGCCCACTCGGACAGCAAATTATGAGTCTTGACGGTGGAGACAACGTACGACAGCTCCGAGGGGTTGCTGAACGGGTGCCTCTCGTCGGGAACGTACTCTCTCAGCAGCGAGCGGAGCAACTTCGGCTTCAGAGCGACGTCGTACATGCCTTCCGAGGCCGCCATCTTTGTGCGCAAGAGAGGGAAGGATTAGGGTTTAAGGTTTAACAGGCTGCGATGATAAGTATAATTTTTTTGAAATTGGAGGATTTGTATTTAATCGGGCAAAAAAAGCTTGGGAAATTATCTACTTGGAAAATTTTCTTACATAACTACAATAATTTTCAATTAACAACTTACTATAATATATGCTAGTGTCTTACACAAGATTTGCAAAAAGACAATATTGGTGACGTTAAATTGTTTGTAATAGTTAGAAAAATCCGAAATATTAATTGTAAATACTAAAAGACAATATATTCAAAATTAAAAGTGTATCATATAAATCGTTAAACACTTTAGATTAAAAAAAACTTATTTATAAACTACATTTAATAAAAATATCCAAGTGTACTGTTATTGGGTTTTCAAGTTTAAAATATCACTTAGTTAATTGTACTAAATTTGTTAATCAAAAGTATCCAATAAAATATATATTCCATTTTTTAATTTCTACAAAATTTAAATAAGTGGGGTGAATATTATTTATTTAGCTTTACACATAATATAGTTGAGACAAGTACTTTAACTGAATCCGCATGAATTTGTTTGTGAAATTTTAGTTCTTAATTATATATAGTCATTTTCACATTAATTGTATATTGCAATGGTTGATATTTAATATTTGTCCCTTAAAAAATCACTTAGTTTGATGTGCAAATTTTATTAATCGTAATTATCCAATAAATATATCTTCCTTTTTAGAGTAATTATTTATTTAGATTATATGTATAGATTGCTTAGATTAATTATATTTTTTATATTATTTTTTATCTTATATAGGAAAATTATTGAAAAGATAAATGGTTAACCATGAATAAATTTGAATTAAATCGCATGTAAATGACTAAATGAGAGAATAAAGAGTTGTCACACGTCATCGTAATAATGAGGTGTTGACGTATGCCTGTTTTTATTTTTTTCTTTTAATATATATGTTTGATTTATCCAAGTACCTCCATATAAAAATATTAAAAATACTGTTGTTTGAGAAATGACAAAAGAATGTTTCAGTAATAATACCTAAATTACACTTTTTTCACTTTCAATATACACATTGCTAATTAATATTTTGGTAATTGGCATGCATGAATATATATATATATTATGTAATTTGAAAAAATATATGAAACAATTACAGAATTTGAAATATATTTCAATATTTCATAATTTTATTTTAATCTAACGATTTTATATTAATATATTGGTCTAATATGAATCAATTTTTCAATTGACAATAACATATTCGAATATGAATGCAAATATTCATTTATTATTAGTTGAAATCGAATCGAATATTCTGCAATATTATCCAAGATTGGGCTTTTATAGAGTACAATGAGCAATATTTTGGACTCCAATGCTCCATAGTCCATATCCAGTGGACTTCTTGCTCACACTGGCCCAACTTTGCCTTTCAAAATTAATTACCCTCCCAGGCACTGCTTTGCTGCAACAATCGCGCCGCCCCCTGCACCACCGGAGCGCAATGGCCGCCGCCAGGTAACCCCCGCTTCTATCATCACGCGCCACCTCACACTTTCTACTGTGAACAATACACATTAACATTTGTATGTATGTAGTAATGACAGAAGGACGAGAGGATTCAAGCGGTGGATGAAGTTTCATGGCATAGAATGCAGCGACGCACTCCTCATCTCAACCGAAAATAGCGGCGCCGATGATCTATCGATCTCCGTGAAGGCGTTGTGCGATTTGAAGGAAGGCGACGTCGTTGCGACGATTCCGAAGCAGAGTTGCCTCACCGTCAAGACTTCCGCCGCCAGCCACCTCATCGAGGAGGCTCAGCTCGGCGGCTATTTGGGGCTAGCCGTTGCGCTCATGTACGAGAAGAGCCTTGGACCTCAGTCGAAATGGTTCCAGTACCTGCAGATACTGCCTCCATTTGAGCCCATTCCGTTGCTTTGGTCCCTCCCTGAAATCGACTCTCTTCTCTCTGGCACCGAGCTACACAAGGTCAGTCCATTCTGATATTCTTTGCTGTGGTAAACTGAATGTGTTCTTTCAGTGTTGCGTTTTTGTGCCTATCTGTCTTGTTTGTGTGATGTTCAGAGAACCATACATAGGACCGAAAACTAACCAAGTTATTCGTTGCCAATTCGAGTTCAATCAAAAACTCATTTGAGTTCAATGTGTTAAGCATTGAAAATAGATTCTACACGTTCTTCGCATAAGATTTGAAGCTTGGGTCTATCTTGTCTCTATTGGTTAAAAATGAATACTAGTAAAAATATCAAGCTATTCAAACGCGATTGTAGCTTGTTCTAAGCTTGTTCTAGATCAAATCATTTAGTACTCAACCAAACTCAAACAAGTTCAAGTTAAAACCCAACCTAAGCTTAAGCGACTTGTTAGGCTCAATTCTATCTGTTCGCACACCTAAACACAGGGAGATTGTCCATATGTTGTTGGTCCCCTTTATATACATATTGACAAATGTATATATTTTATGTATAATTATTCGATGCAATTTGTAGGCAGATAATTAAAGAAGACAAGTCTCTGGTCTATCAAGACTGGAAGGAATGCATCAAACCCCTTCTGTGTTCGGCTTCTTTTGAGCTAAATCCAGAATGTTTTAGTGTAGAAGAATATCTTGCGGCGAAGAGTCTAATTGCTTCGCGATCTTTCCAGATAGATGAGTACCATGGTTCTGGGATGGTCCCTTTAGCAGACCTGTAAGTTTACCTATTCTCTTACTGCTTGCAGTTGTGTAAAGCTAGAAGAAGCAATTCTGTCATTGTGCAAGTTGGTCTTGGATGAAATAATATACAATTGTTCTAGTCAAGGAAATACTGAATATGAATACTGCTAAAATATGCTGGTTTAATTTAGCAAACCAAGTAACACATGATGCAGGTGTTACTTCTGTTGCATGAGAGACAGAAATATCTGCATCAGTCTTCTGGATGCTCCTTGAACTTTGTTATCTTATTGAATGTATTCTATAACTAGTTTCTGGAATGCAGTTGTGGTTTTAACAAGTATTTTAGACTGTTCTGCCAATCGTGTCCTGCTAATTAAAGGGCTCCTCTTAAGGCCACAAATTCATAATCTGCTCTTTTGTGTAAAAGAGAGTTATCCGAGGCAGCTGAATATATTGAAAAGCTTAATTGCCTGTTTGTTTTCATTTCCAAAGGGTATCTTTTCATTATTTACTAATTGAAACTCTGAAGATCTCCCCTTCCCCTCCTATTTTCATCTTAGATACAACTTATATTTATTTTCAAAATTCCTTTTCAAACCTTCAAATGTTTCACGTCATTCCATGCACCTACCAAATTTCTTTTTGAACCTACTATTTCGCTGATGAAGTCTTTTCATTAGGAAAACACTATAAAAGAAATCCATTTTTATTTCTAAACCTACTTTCATATGGAATTATTACTAATCCAATCACATTTGCAGTATTACATGAAAATCCAATGGAAATATCTTGAACCTTGGAAATGCTGGAAACGTAAAAATAAGTTTGAAAATAAAACCATACAGTGTCAATATATTCTTCTTTATTATTTGGTCTTTTTGTAACTGTCTTCTTTCTTTAATTTATTTGGTCTTTTTGTAATTGTTGTACATGATCTTCCTGTAATTATTGTAATTATTGTAATCCTGTAATAGTGCTAGAATCAAGGGATTTGATTATATTAGACCCTAGGATTAAGGGATAGGGCTAGAATTAAGGGATTTGATTATTCTTGATGTCTATATATTGTAATTCTGTGAAATGGAAAATCATTCCAGAAATTCTCTTTTATTTTCTTGTCATGGTACCAGAGCCAAAACTCTAAGATCATCTTGTGTTTGGTTCCTTGTCTAGCTCAAGATCTTAGCATTATTTTTTTCGTGTTCTTCCATTCTGTTTTCTTGGACCTGTTATCTTGTTTCTGGTTGAGTCATGTCGTTAGAACGATCTGAACATTTTCTTGTTTGATTTAATGGCAAGAATTATTCTGCCTGGGCATTCCAGTTTTAGATTTTTGTCAAGGGAAAAGAATTATGGGGTCATATTGATGGGACAGATCCTGCACCTAACATCGAGAGGGAAAAGGAGAAATATGTGAAATGGGAGGTGAAGGATGCTCAGATTATGTCTTGGATCCTTGGAAGTGTGGAGCCTTCCATACTTCTTAATCTCAAGCCTTATAAGAGCTCTAGAGAAATGTGGAATTACTTGAAGAAAATCTATAACCAAAGCAATACAGCACGAAGGTTTCAATTGGAACTCGAGTTGGGTCAACTCAGTCAAGGGAGTATGTCAATCCAAGAATTTTATTCTTCCTTTGGAAATCTTTGGGCTGAGTACACCGATATTGTGTATGCAAGTGTACCTCTTGAAGGACTCATTGCTGTCCAAAGTATGCATGAGACTAGCAAGCGTGATCAGTTTTTAATGAAGTTAAGGGGGGAGTTTGAAGCAATCAGGTCCAATCTGATGAACAGAGAACCAGTTCTTTTGTTGGAAATTTGTGTAGGAGAACTTCTCAGGGAAGAACATCGGCTCATTACACAGGTTGTCCTGGAGCAGAAAAATCAAAATTCTACTCCAATTCCTGTTGCCTAGTTGCTCAAGGGAGGTCTAAAGGAGGAAGAGATATGACTAATGTCCAGATTTGGGCACATTGCTAACAATTGTGCTAACAAATTCTGCAATTATTGCAAGAAAAACGGGGCATATCATCAAAGATTGCCCCACTAGGCCTCAAAGAAATCTGAAACTGCCTACAATGTCTCAGTTGGTTCCTCGAATGCCTCTAGTCTTGGTCAGTCTTCTATTACTCCTGAAATGGTCCAACAAATGATAGTTTCTGCCCTTTCTGCTTTAGGCCTTTCAGGTAACAAAAACTCTAACCCAAAGCCTTGGTATTTCGATTCCGGTGCTTCTAATCACATGACCAACAATGGATCATCTTTAAATAATGTTCAAAAATATAAAGGAGATCTTCAGATTCATACTGCCGATGGTAATTCCTTACCTATCACAGCTGTTGGTGATATTTCAGCCTCTTTAAATACTGTCTTTGTGTCTCCCAAGTTGTCCACTAATCTTATATCTGTTGGCCAATTAGTTGACAACAATTGTACTGTTCAGTTTTCAAATTCTGGTTGTATTGTGCAGGATCAAGTGTCCGGGAAGATGATTGCGAAGGGACCTAAAGTGGGACGTCTCTTTCCTTTGTTTCTATCTCCCTATCCGGTGTCTAACTATGTTGCTTGTAATACTGTTCAATGTGATAATCAAGTGTGGCATAGACGTTTAGGACACCCTAATTCTCATGTACTTCGTGTCTTGCTCAAATCTGGTGTACTTGGAAATAAAAATTTTACTTCTTCTAATAATGATATTGTTGATTGTGCATCTTGCAAACTTGGCAAAAGCAAAACGCTTCCTTTTCCATTGCATAAGACCAGCACCACCAAACCTTTTGAACTTGTACATACTGATGTATGGGGTATTGCACCAGTAATTTCTCATGAACATTACAAATACTTCATTACATTTATCGATGATTTCACTCGCTTTACTTACGTGTATTTTCTTCGGTCTAAAAGTGAGGTTTTCTCTGTGTTTAAAGCCTTTCTTGCTTTAGTTGAAACACAGTTTTCTGCCAAAATCAAGATCTTGCAATCTGATTCAGGTGGTGAATATATGTCAAATGAATTTCAGTTCTTTCTTCAAAGTCATGGGATCATATCACAACGATCTTGTCCTTTCACTCCACAACAAAACGGTGTGGCTGAAAGAAAACATCGTCATCTTCTTGATGTTGTTCGCACTCTTCTAATTGAGTCTGGTGTTCCTTCTCATTTTTGGTGTGAAGCTTTGTCTACTGCTGTTTATTTGATTAACCGATTACCATCTCCCACCCTGAACAATGATTATATTAGACCCTAGGATTAAGGGATAGGGCTAGAATTAAGGGATTTGATTATTCTTGATGTCTATATATTGTAATTCTGTGAAATAGAAAATCATTCCAGAAATTCTCTTTTATTTTCTTGTCAACAGGCTCTCAAATGAAAATGAAGTTCTCTGATATTGATTGGAATGAAGAAGATAACGCCAACAAACAGTTCATAATGTTCTGCCATCATTTATTCCATCACTAATTGCTAATTTGATATACAATGCCTCCTTTCAAAAGACTAATGCTATCCACTTCAAATCCATTCATCCCATCTTAAATGTCTATGGTTTTTACAGTTTTCTGCACAACTTCATACCCAATTGGTTTTCTGGAAGTTTGACCACGACACCATCCACATCTCATTTTGATGCAACGATCCACCAATGCCTTTTCTTAAGACAAACTTGCTTGAAAAATATATACTCTAAACTAGCGTCATAGAAAAATTGACAATTGCCAAACTAATGTGGTATTACTTGTTTGTCCTATGACTCTTTACTTCTTCTCGATTAGATTTCTTTATTCAAAATGCTTGAGAAACCTATTTCTGTTAGAATTGCTTGACTGGTCAAGAAGAGTTTTTGCTGATTCGTTGTTTGTTATTTCTCATACTTCTTTACCCAATTTTTAGTGAATAAACTCTTTTGCAATGCCCAGCTTTAACCACAAGACAGCCGCTGAGGATGTACACTTCACATCTGTATCTTCTAGTTCAGAATCTGATACTGATGCTGAAAGTGGAAAGGAAAATGCTGATGATGAAGGTGACGGGGATGATGAGCCCATAGCTCCTGATTTTCATTCAGAAACAGAAGGTTTTAGTGGGAGTGATCTGGAACTTTCTTCAGTATCAGGAAATGAACCTACATTTTTGGAAATGATTATTATCAAAGATGTCAAAGCTGGAGTGGAGGTAATGACTTCTGCTGCCTGTTTTTTTTGTTTGTCCCATCCATTTTTTTTTTTTTTGGGTTGGAACTGAAGATAATTTTCCATGACTATACATGAAACAACTTGTTTGACTGGATTAATTGGTTCTGATTGAAATTTACATTTCAACATTGTTTCAGGTGTTCAACACATATGGATCTTTGGGAAATGCTGCCCTTCTCCATAGATACGGATTTACGGAACCTGATAATCCATTTGATATTCTGAATATAGATTTAGATATTGTAGTACAGTGGAGTTTATCCTTGTTTTCATGTCGTCACGGTAGGAGAAGGTTGTCGCTCTGGAGAAAGTTGGACTATTCTGGGTGCTTCAGTCAAGATTCCGAGTATTTTGAAATATCACTTGATGGGGAACCTCAAGTAGAGTTATTGGTTTTACTTTACATCATGTTGTTACCTGAGGAGGAATTTATTGAACTTGATCTTGCATTATCAGCTACAGGAGGGGTCAAAGAAACTTCAAACTTCCGTTTATTGAAAAAGGAGAGTTTTCTGTCGACCAAAGATTCAGAAGTTAATAAAAGTTACTACTAACACAAAGTGTTTGCCGAGCTCTTTCTTCACTTGCAGATGCTCGGGAAAGCTTCTACGGTCCAAATTCTCTGGAAGAAGACATAAGATCATTTAATGAGTGCTGTCGTGCAACTGACCCTAAGTTGTATCATTCTTTGTTGCTACGTATTAGCGAGAGGAGGATAATCGAAAAACTTAGATATTTTGCTGCATCTGGGGCTGGAATTTCGAGAACTGCTAGTAAAACAAGAAAGAGGAAAAGAGTGGGGAGAGGAAATAAAATGTCACGTGCTTAAAGGTTAACGGTTCCAGTAGCAAGTTTACGTGCTCATTTCTTATATTTGCTACTTCTGTGAAGCTGAGGTATGAATTTTTCCCGAGCATTATTACATTGAAGAGTTTTCTACTATTCATTTACCATGTGGGGCAAAATATTCTACAGGTCGATGGTCGGGCCAGCAAGGGTCGGTTATGCGACAAATAGAGTTATGTTGAAGGAACTTTGAGCACCGATAACTTGCTTTATTCATGCCTGTCTCCTTGTGACTTTTGGGACTGGAATAAATTGCTTGAATTTGGGTCTTGGTACATGCTGTTGCTGCTGTAATTTCGAGTAATTTATGGGATACAAACAGAAAATGCGTAGTGCAAGAATTTGCATTCATTCGGACAACACATTTTATAACATTGCTGCTGGCAGCAGAAAACTTGGATCATTTTCAGCTTTGATGGCCTTTCTTTTACTTATTTTTTGGTATGATTAGCTACCTTACTTGTTATGGACGTTGTGTGCTGTTAACTAATGCATGCTAATGCGATGCGAGTACAAATATATTGATCATTGATCGTTTTGAACTAAAAGAAAATTTAGAATCTGCCAGTAAACACACACACACACACACTTTTTCCTTTTAACGATTTATATTCTTTTATGATTACTGAAACAAAATGTTTATATAATCATGTTTTGCAGAAAAAACCTTGTAGTCACAAAAAGACTCGATTTCCGTCTTTTGGTCGTAAGTTTGTTAGAATAATGTGTCCATATTTGTGCCCAAACCCATTGAGTTGGAAATCACTCACACTTATGTTGACATTCTAAAGTGAGTTGACATGACAAAAACCCAAGAATGAAAAACTCACTTGGAAGATGTCTACATAAGCAAAATAGGTTTCCACATCAGATAGTAAGACTATCATTGTCAGCCCATGTTGCTACAGCACTAAATTGAAATTCAGTGAAGATTTATATGATATATCATGTAAAATACATGCCTTCTAATAAAGATATACGTTATACATGTGCAACTTTAAACGCCGCAAATGAGTCATTGTCAAAGAAACTCTCAGTCTAGAAAGGTGGGAATTCAAGATTTTATTTACTTATTGGAGTATTTCCATTTTGACTTGATCAATTGCTGAAAATTCAATCTACATTTTCTTATATATCCAAGAAGTTCTCTGCTTTTTGGCAGTTGAAGACATTAGTTGCCAGTTGAAATTTTCAATGGTTGTTGTAAGCAGATCATTTAATTATACAACTCATCTCGTAACATCATCAATAAATGATGTATCAAGTCCAGAATTACCCTTTTGCCCCTGGATTATCACTAACATGTCAAAAATGTCCTATCTGCATCTTTGTATCCGGGTCCCACTCCGACCCGAACTCAAGCTCGGGGCCGGTGTGAAGCGAGAATGATGGGCGGGAGTGTGAACCGGATCATGACACGGATCATAACCTGTGCGGTCTAAATGAGTAATCAAGTATAAAGGCCTTTTAACCCGAATCGACTTGAGCATCTCGAGAATTTTTAGTTGGAGCACCCAACAAGCCTAACGTGTGTCATTTACTCGAACTCAGTACACTAATTTGACCCCAAATCAATAAGGTAATACTAATTTCTTTGCTTTGAAATCTTCTGTCTTACCAATTCCTCCAATAACACCTCAGTTTCTCCCATTCCCATTATGATGTAGTCCACCATCATTGACTTGACTTCAAAATCCTCTCAACAATATTAAAATTTCCCTTTTCGATGATGATCGATGTTTCCCCAGAACTTGAGAAAAGCCCAATGGATAGATCTTTCAATTTCTTCACACTTGCAACACTTTTGTTTATTCACGGTCACGATTGAACACGACTTAGCCAGGACAACAAACAAACACCAAAGACCAATCTTCACTTTTTGCTCTAAAATCCCACATCACTTCAGATCCTCACAACACCTTAGCAAACAATTGGACAACACAAACCTCTGTTTGCACCTGGACAGGAGTCACTTGCGGCTCGCGCCATCTTAGGGCGATCGCGTTGGATATTTCGGACATGAACCTCAAAGGCAACATCCCACCAGAAATAGGAAACCTCACTTTTCTTGTTTCTCTAAACATGAGCTCAAATTTTTTCCATGGAAATCTGCTTGGAAGAGTTGTCCGTTTGCACCAAATTTTGACTAAGAATTATGGATTTCACTTGGAATAACTTCACAGGAGAGATTCCGAACTCTTGGTTTGGCTCATTACACCAACTTGAGATTCTATATTTATATGGAAATTCATTACAAGGTAATATTCCAGAAGAGATAGGAAATCTTCCTAAACTGAAGGACTTGAGACTTCAAAACAACAAGCTGTCTGGTCCAATACCTGCAACAATTTTCAACATATCATCATTGAAATTTATTTCACTGAGAAATAACAGTTTATCAGGAAGTTTGCCTGTCAACATGTGCAACGCAACAATCTTATGAAACTGAGAACACTCATTTTATCTAGGAACATGTTATATGGAGAGATACCACCCAGTTTGTTCCGGTGTTCACAGCTTCAGATTCTCGGACTAGCAAACAACAATTTTAGAGGACTTGTACCAAGAGAAATTGGGAACATAACAACAGTTCAACAATTATTACTTGGTTTCAACACATTAAGTGGTATGATTTGATATACTACATCAAATTTGCACTTGGTAACAGCTATTTTACAATAATACTTTATACCAATAAGAACAAAAATGTTTTTTTTTTCCAAATAGTAATGAACATTCTTTCACTCATTTCATTCCACAGGAGGAATTCCACAAGAGATTAGTCATCTCCATAATTTGGGGTACTTGGGCATGGAAAGTAACACGCTTACCGGCTCTATTCCATCGGTGATCTTCAATATCTCCTCACTGCGATATCTTTCGCTTGCATATAATGGTCTAATTGGTTCTATTCCCCATGAGATTGGGAATTTGACTATGTTGAGGACATTATATCTTAGTTATAATAATTTAACAGGTATGATCATAGCTACATTATGCAATCTCAATTACTGCATTCTTTTTATGAATATAATGCCAATAATTACATTTTGATGCATGGCTTCATTATTAAAAAGCCCAAAGTTGCAAAACCTAAATGACATAGATAATCTATTCAAATTTACAAAAACCAACATCTTACAGTTAAATTACAAAGCCTGAAAAAAGTTACCAACAAACTTTGGCTCCAAAAATCGACTAGGTATATATATAGTAAATATTAGCAGCAAAGAGTGAGTTGCATACTGAAAATAAGCAGTTCTAGAGATCTTTCAATTGAATTTAGTATAGTACTATAGTTTTCTAACATGTTATATAACATGGTAAATAACAAGACATAAGTAACAACATTGTAATTAGTACGAATGTTTTCATATGAAAGGTATTATGATATAAGATGCTTTGATATAATTGCTACTATGTTTCATTTTGGTAAAAATGAAAACTTTGATATAATTGACTGGTTTTGTAACATGACAGGTGTGATACCGCAAGGAACCGGCAACATATATGAACTAGAAGCATTGGCCTTAGCATCTAATTCCTTGACCGGTAGCGTACCCGTAGGTATCTTCAACATGTCAAAGCTAAGAGCCATATCCATGGACAGAAATCTCCTTTCAGGAAATCTTCCCACATCTTTTAATCTGCCGAATCTTGAAGAATTGTACCTCGGCACGAACAGCCTCAGAGGACAAATTCTCAACTCTGTCACTAACTGCTCAAAGCTTACTACTCTAGAACTTGCTTTTAATAAATTCAGTGGCTCAATTCCAAATTCCCTCAGCAATCTAAGTCTTCTTAAGATTTTGAACTTGAATGGAAACAACTTCACTAGTGAACCTTCATTAAGCTTTCTTACTTCCCTTACCTGAATGTCGATCTTGGAGAAAATTCTTGATAAGTAATAACCCTTTGGATGGCATTCTCCCACCAACCATTGGGAACTTCTCCTCGTCCCTCCGATACATAATTGCCGATAATTGTAGGATTAAGGGCAGCATTCCAGGTGAGATTGGGAATCTAAGTAGCTTAGAGATCTTATCTCTAATCAACAATAATTTGATTGGCATCTTCCCGGTGGCAATCGAGGGTTACAAAAGCTTCAAAGATTATTTCTTGGTACCAACCACCGGTGGAGGATCATTTCCAAGTATCATTTGCACATTCCGAAACTTGGGTTCACCGGATTTAACCAAAAATCAAATTTCGGGCCCAATCCTGAATGCTTATCCAATGTCACTTATCTAAGAGAGCTTTTAAGTAAATCGAACCAACTCGATTCAAACATACCCGAAAGCCTGCGGAATAATCATGAAGACCTCTTTACGGCTCGACTTGTCCTCGAATTTTACGAGTGGATCTCTTAGCCGAATATTGGAAACTTAAGGAAAGCGGTGGGCATTGATCCGTCAGAAATGTATTTTCGGCACTATTCCTAGTACCATCGGAAGTTTGCAAGCGTTGACGAAATTACATTGGCACATAATCAATTTCATGGATCCATTCAGTCTATGAGTAATATGTTGAGTTTGGAATCATTGGACCTCTCCCAAAACAATCTCTCTGGAGTTATTCCAAAGTCCTTGGAGACACTTGTGTACCTCACTTATTTCAACGTTTCGTACAATGATTTAAGTGGCGAGATCCCCTCAGCGGCCCATTTATGAACTTCTCGGATCGGTCTTTAAATGCGCGACGATGACTTATGTGGTGATCGAGGTTTCACGTTCCGCCTTGTCGTATAAGTTCAGTTCATAACTCAAGGAATAAAATAGTTATCTTTGTGCCTGTAGCGGTCGCCATTGTAATCATTGCTACTGCTGTTATCATTGTATTAGTCAAGTACCAAAAGAAAAATCAAACTCCAAACCTCTTAGATCTGTTGTCTCCACTAAGACAAAGAAGAATTTCGTACTACGAACTCCAACAACTGACGGGTATAGTGAGAGTAATTTGCTCGGCATGGGGGGCTACGGCGCTGTTTTTACAAAAGGTCTTCTGAGAGACGGGACAGTTTTAGCAGTCAAGGTGTTTAACTTGCAGGTGGAAGGGGCAGTTAAAAGTTTTGATGCAGAATGTGAAGTACTGAGAAACCTTCGACATCGAAATCTTACAAAAGTCATATGTAGTTGTTGCTCCCACGACGGTTTTAAGGCATTAGTTCTTGAATACATGCCGAAAGGTAGCCTTGAGAGATGGTTGTATTCCTACAACTATTTCTTAGATTTTTTGCAGAGGTTGAACATAATGATAGATGTGGCATCTGCACTTGAATATCTCCATCATGGTTATTCGACGCCGGTGATTCATTGTGATCTGAAGCCTAGCAATGTTCTTCTTGTGAAGATATGGTGGCACATGTGAGTGATTTTGGCATGGCAAAGTTGTTGGCTGGGGAAGATAGCGTTACTCACACCAGGACTTTAGCTACTTGGGGCTATATGGCACCAGGTAAATACTTTTTTTATCACTTATTTGGCTAAATTGCAATTTTGATCCCGTAACTGATCATGTGAATATCATGTTTTGGTCTCGACCGTGTGTTTTAATATTTCATTTGTTTGTCATTTAGCCAAAATCTTAAAAAGTTCTTGGACTTAAATTGCTATTTTGACTGAAGGGTAAAAGTGTCGAGGAGATCAAAAATCCATTGTGTCAAGAAGTTATTTATGTGACTAAAATTGCAATGGAAGTGATGTTTATATTTTACAGCATATAACAGCTGGTATGTATTTATTTGTTTCAGAATATGGAATGCAAGGGACAGTATCGCCTAGATGTGATGTTTATAGCTACGGCATTATGTTGATGGAAGTTTTTGTTAGAACGAAACCCAACGACGAACGCTTTGTTGGAGATTCGACCATGAAGAGCTGGGTACAACATTCACTACCAAATGTGCAGCAAATTGTGGATTCAAACTTACTGGATCCAAATGAAGAACACTACACTGGAAAACTAAATTGTTTGACATCCATCATGGAATTGGCTATCAGTTGCACTGCTGAATCGCCTAAGGAGAGGACAGATATGAAATATGTTGTTTCAACACTGAAGAAGATTAAGCTTGAGCTTCTAATTGCATGCACTGGAGAGCACACAAATAAATCAACATGAGAGAAGGCCAGTCTGGACGAGTTGGATGGGATTTAAAATCAAACTTCAGGGATGTTTTTGTAATTTTGAAATATCTTTGGGTTTTTCTGTAATTAGCCCAAACCTTAGGGGTGTTTTTGTAATTATCCCTTTCTTATATCATTATTATAAAACATCTCTGGGTATTTCAGAAAGCATAATAGGTGGCTGTCTGAGCATGCATTCACAAATTATGGTGGGAAAGGTAAACTAGTAGAATAGTAGATTGGTGACAAACAAAGTGACAATAATGACATTTGAAAATTGAAATTACCATTTGTATTCAGAGGGTTACTTGTATTTTTCAAATTCAATTTTCATGGATTATTTTTTATGAAGTCTTCATACATTACATAAATGTATTTTATATCAAGGAATTATTAATTTATATATTGCATGTGACCTAAATGAATTTTCATATTTGTACTATCTTATAGATTTAGCGAATTATTAATTTAGTACGTTGTCCCCAAGTCGGGACCGGACAAAAATATTATTTAAGAAAGACTATTAATTAATCGAGTATTAAATTATCAATGCTATATTGTATATGTTTTTCATAATAAATAAAAAATTTATGTATTATATTGTAAATAACATTGAGTAAACTTTAGTGTTGAGTTTCTTATAATTAATGAATTATAATAAGAACATATATATATGTATAGCCATTTAATATAATTTATGTATAGTTTAAGAATAATCAATTTAGTATTAAAAAATTCACTCTTTTGAAAATAACTATGTTTTCCGTTTAACATAGTTTTATTAAAATGATGACTATTCAATCAATAATTATAATATAATATTTTGCATTTTAATAAATACATCATTTCAATTCAACCCATAAAACCTTCAATCTATAAAAATGACACATTTTTCGCACCTAACGCTACTATCATAATATCAAGACAAAAAAAAAAAAAAAAAAAAAATTCTTGAGCGCTACCAACACGAACAAGGTTTTAAAATTTGAAGAGAGCTCGGCTAGAGCTGAAGCTCGTATATGATTAAATGAACATTTGAAAACAGAAAAATTCGACTCATTCCGGATCGGTTAAGCGCCCTTGTAAACTAGGGCGGGGTTGTACTAAGGAGATGTATTTATAAAGAAGAAGAGCGTGCAAATAGCGCCCCTAGTTGAAACCCAATTGGCAATTTTTTCTGATTTTCATTCTCTGGTTTCTCTTCACAGTCCCCGTGCGCAGGCATCCTCTGCAAAAGATAGCGGTAGGGATGGAACTAGGAATGGGTGTTAGTGGCGTCAACTTAAAGAACTCAACGCTGTGTACAATTCCATTAAACCACATAAGTTCTCCAAGTTTTTACAGTAATCGTGCCTCCTCATATTCTTCGTTTCGCTCTCTTGGGAGTCCTATCTGGAAAGCATCTACGAAGGAGAATAGCAGCAACATCAAATTCGTACCAAAGGTAATCAATTATTTAACTTATATTAAATTTGCAAACAAGTTAGATGATTGTGTGGTGGAACTTCACACTTATATGGTTGAATAGTGTGTAGGTTTTTGAAATTTTAGTGGATTTTAAGCATACAGTACTTATTTTTGTTTTATGGTGACAGTATTTTAAAAGGTTTATTGGTGTTTTTAAGATGAGTTTTTTTATTGAGTGTAAAAGGGAACGATGAAATTAAAAGAACAATGGTATTGCAGTGACCAGCCTGAACAACTTTTTTTGTTTTCTTTTTTCTTTTCCCATTGTACTATTGTGTTTACCTATTTGTTGCTACGCAATGAAAAGTAACTTAGAAGCAAACTGTTCAGTTGCTGTTTTTCCTTTATCACAATTAGAGATGGACAGTCAACTTTAGTGATTTTCAAAAAATAAATATGCACAAACTCTACATCAGTTGGAAGTTGCGTAGAAAATTTTTCAAACTCGGATTTGCTTGAGACAAGACTGATCACATACTTGTAAGATAGTATTTCTCATGTTTCTAGTTGGAGAACATGTTTTGGTACATCATTGATCTAGTGTGGTACTATAATCTGGAATACTTTGGAAAAAGTGGGATTTTGAGTTACTATATTAGTTCAATTGTTAAGGATAAAGTGGAAGAAGAATATAGATATTGCATCCTCGACTGTTTAAGGACATTTGACATCATTAAGTCACTTGTAAATGTGCTTGTTGTATTTCATAAACTGTTTTGTCACCTTTTTATTACCTCTCCAAAACCGTTATACTAATATTGCTTAATATTGGTCCGAGGTTTTCAAGTTCATTGGTATTTGAGAAACTTTTTGATGATATGTTTACCACCTTCTCAACAATTAAGATATCCATTCCAGGAACAGGGGACCAATTGATGGAATGAGCCTCCCAACTAGAACTTCTCTACATATCCTTTGGTTATAAAAAGGCTTGGATCTGTCATGATATTTTTATGTCCTTTCTTTATATTGAATGGTCTTAGCATGAGCAAGTTTTATGCAAATACGTTCACATGCTAGTCTTAAGTGCCAATTTATTGTTGATGTCCCTTTTTGCCCCTACAAAAGGTGTATGTGTTACCCGATTGAAAATAAATCTTGTTTCCCAGGTAAAAATGATGTCTGCCGCTGAGTCTTCGTTGGACGCTGATTATTTTTGTTTGCCATTGTTGTGCCCACTGGATGGCCGTTATCGGGATAAAGTGAAGGACTTGTCACTTTTTACGAGTGAACTTGCCCTTATTAAATACCGAGTTCTGGTTGAGGTATTTCAAATTAAATATCTGTTGTTTGTAAATGAATTTAATTATTTTCTTGTTACTATTATCTTTTACACTAGGTTATTAAAAATTGAGTTGAAAGAAAGAGAGGTTACATATGATATATACTTGAAGTTGGACGTAATGAATACATCCATTGTTCCCATTAGAAGATGTTACAAATGGAAACTACATAAGTAAAGGGTGTGGCTGGTAACAGCTGAATCCTGATGATTCTTAATTCAGATCGGATTATCGTTATTACTATTTTCTGTCTTAATATAGAGAATTATATGGATAAAAAATAAAACTAGTACCTATTTACATTCATTTACCCGAAGGCAGAAACATTAATATCATGATCCAGTATGCTTAATTTTTCATATATTTTAGTTCCTTAACTAAACAAAGGATTTACCAAGATGAATATGGTGAGTTGCTGATTGATTAAGTAGAAGAGTTACTGTGAGCTGATGGGGGAAATTTAATCACATTGAAAATTTTCATATCCCACACATTAAGGGAATGTTTGATTTTTCTCTCGGTTGAGAATTGTTATTACCAGCATGCTTAGTAGCATTCACTCAGTTTCAAGTGAAATTCAAATTTTGTGGATAATTGTGTTTAGATAGGAAATTTAAAGGCTTAAGTATGAAATTACATCTGTTTCATTGTTATCACTTGTCAGTGGATTCGTTTGCAAAGTATGTGTATGTAATATTAAGTGATTTTAGCATGAGTGGATCAACATTTAACAATTTCTTTGTCTTGGATATTTTTAGTATTGTAAATTGTTGGTGCTCGATTTTGTATTAAAGATGTGATTGGTACTAAAAATATATTAATCGGAGTTACTGTTTATTTGTGGGTCCCATATTATTGATGTAGATGCTAATGGAAATATAAACAAGGGATACTGGGTTTCAATTGTATAGGAGTGGGGGGACATGAGTTGATTAAGGGTGGATGCTTATTGACATTTTGCAAGAGCAGGCTTGAAAAATGTGGATAATAGGTGTGGGAAATGTTTCGAGTGGGAATGGGCTTATTTCCACTGAGATTGGGTTTGGAATTGAGAAAATGGAAAATCTCTCTCTAAACAGAAAAAACAAACGGGGCCTGAAGTCCTACTGACGACGTCCCGCTGATTTTTGACAAGAAGTCAAGGATTAAGATCACCTCTTTCTTTATGTGTGTAGGTGATATTTGAGAGAAAATAGGAGACTGCTGGGTAATTTTCACAAGTTTTTTTCATGCATATGTATTCAAAAGTTTTGGAGGATCACTCAGTAAGTTGACTCTAGTTGTTATTTTCATTTAGATCTCTCTCTCTCTCTCTCTCTCTCTCTCTCTCTGTAGGCAAAATGCAAAATTCACGATAGTTTGCAAGCAAAATGCAATTATCCCGTAACATTTCAAGGGGTATTTGTAATTTTGAAAGCTAATTGGAGTTTTTATAATTAGACTAAATCTGAGGGGTAGTTTTTGTAATTATGACATAGATTTAAGAGTCGTATAAATTGCACCAAAAGAAATGACACTATTATCAGTGGACGTTTGTTTCAGGATTAGAACACTTACATTCAAATATCAACATCATCAAGCTCTTCTGAATCATTGTTCTCATAATTCTTGTTGTGTTATGTATACACTATACTGGTTCAGATTTTTTTTTTGATATTTTGTCCACATTAATCTTCTTTCACCTTTCGATTTTGTTTGTCAGATTAGATGGTTGTTGAAACTTTCTCAAATTTCTGAAGTCTCCGAGGTCCCAAGCTTCTCTAGAGAAGCTGAATCTTATCTTCAAAACTTATGTGATCAATTTAACTTGGATGATGCCGTGGAAGTGAAGAAAATTGAGAGAGTGACTAATCATGATGTGAAGGCTGTTGAATACTTCCTGAAACAAAGATGCCAGTCACAGCCAGAGATATCTAAGGTACATATGTAGCTGGTTCTTGATGATTTGGAATCTAGTTATATGTTTCTTAATTTATATTTCTTTGTCCGGAGGTCTTTTTCTCCACTCTTTTAGGTGCTTTATCCTTCAATAATAGAATCCTTATTATATACCATCTAATACCCTTTTTAATGTAGGTGCTTGAGTTTTTCCATTTTGCATGCACATCCGAGGACATTAACAATCTGGCACATGCATTGATGCTGAAAGAAGCTCTGAACGAAGTAATTTTACCTGTCATGGACAAATTGATCGCCGCAATATGTAACTTAGCGACTGCCAATGCTTCTATTCCAATGCTTTCTCGAACTCATGGACAGGTAAATAGCTTGGGGTGTAGAAAATGTACAGTGTTTGTATTTAAACTCTCACACACACAAGAACAAAATCTACAAATCACCACCATTCACCATCTTGTTTGTCTTTTTGTGTGTTCTAGATATAATCGCTAGCTTTTTGTGTGTTCAAGATATACTCGTTAGCTGGACATGCGAGGACAAAAATATGACCAAACTGATACTGAAACCTAGCTCATACTTTGTAATCACACCATAAGGTGTTGAATTATCAAGATTATTGTGAATACTCTATGTAGCATATTTTGAAGGGTAGTTGATAGTTTTTGACAGTGTGGGTTTACCATTGATTCATTGAAAACTGAAAGTTCTGAATCCACTTTTGGATTTTTTTTTTTGGACTTTTTAGCCAGCATCACCGACAACATTAGGGAAGGAGATGGCAATATTTGCTTACAGGTTAAGTAGAGAAAGAAAAGAATTATCTCGAATTGAAATTTTGGGAAAGTTTGCTGGAGCTGTTGGAAACTACAATGCACATCTCGTTGCATATCCTGATGTTAATTGGCCACAAATTGCAGAGGAGTTTGTGACGTCTCTTGGAATAAGTTTTAATCCTTTTGTTACTCAGGTATGCCAGTTTAAAATAATTTTTTGATTTTTGGTGTTTCGTGATTGGCCCAATTTATCTGAGAAGTAGCCATGTGTTGTTGTGTTCTATGATCATCTCGTAGACTTGCTTTTATTTCAGTCTGAAAATAGAATATTTGTTGATCAAGTCTCAACTAATTTCTTTTAATTTATTGGCGTTCTAATACAGATTGAATCTCATGACTACATGTCCAGACTTTTCAATTCTATCATCCTGTTCAACAATATTTTAACGGACTTTGACAGAGATATTTGGGGATACATTTCTTTGGGTCACTTTAAGCAGGTGAGACAAACCATATAACGCTGTTTGTATTTTTATGCTACCTTTAATTGAAAGTTGACTTGATGCATTCTCAAATATAAACAGATAACTAAGGCTGGTGAGATTGGGTCCTCAACGATGCCCCACAAAGTTAATCCGATTGACTTTGAAAATAGTGAAGGCAATTGTGGAGCTGCAAATGCAGTCTTATCGTATTTAAGCTCTAAGTTACCAATATCCCGCTTTCAGGTATACATGGTCTTTTGAAATAATTCGAAGCTCTATAAGGTAGTGAGACACAATTGAGCGTTATATAATGATACGAGTACAATAGGTCCCTTGCATATCGTTTTTGTTCCAATGAGTTTTTGATCTTTATAAACTTTTTTTGTGGCAGCGAGATTTGACTGACTCGACTGTTCTGAGGAACATGGGTGTTGGGTTGGGGTATTCTCTTCTCGCTTACAAAAGCGCATTAAAGGGAATTGCTAAGCTCCAGGTAAGAAATACGATTTGGATGATTCATTTAAATTTTGTTGCAGTTCACTTTCTATTAGCAGCTATTAGTTTTCTTGGTCATACATTTTAACAATGCTATTGTGGTTTGATTTGTTGACCATCTACCATTTATTTTTTGATATAGGTCAATGAAGCTTCCTTGATTGCAGAGTTGAACCAATCATGGGAGGTGCTTGCTGAGCCAATACAAACTGTATGTAACTTCCGTGTCATATTTGATCTCATCGTACCTCAGTACTTTTTTGAATGTGTCTGGTGATTTTGAACGATGCTGAACTTCATTTCTGCTTGCTTTGCAAATCTTCAAAATTTGGAATGCTGTTTAGAATAATACTATTGACTCCTAATGCTTTTTTGTAATTTGATAATGCGCTCACCTCTTTATTTCATTTACTTGTAACTTTCTTCAAGCCGTTTGCTTTACTGTAGACAGCAGCATAAGTAGGGCCATGTACTGTCGATGCAAATAATTCAATTTGTCTCCAAGTACCTTACTAGTTTTTTTCTTCCGAATATTGTGTAATTATTAGTTGTATTTTCACCGACTATTTATAATTTTCATTCTCTTTATAGGTGATGCGAAGATATGGTGTTCCAGAGCCATATGAGAAACTTAAGGAGCTAACAAGAGGACAAGAAGTGACTCGAGAAAGCATTAGAGACTTCATTGAAGGCCTCGATATCCCAATTCATGCAAAGACGACCCTTTTGAATTTGACACCCCATACTTATGTTGGAACGGCAGCTGAATTGGCTAAGAGTTTGGACATAGTTACAAGTTTGGTGAATGGAGCTAGGATATTATGAGCGCGGCTAATCTCTTAGTAAATTAGATTCAATTTATGGTAATTTTACATTTTGAAATTGGGCAGGTTTTTGGAGAGGCATTGGAATGCCAATTTGTTTCGAGTAACCATGTCAGTATTGATGAATATTCTTGATTCTGGGAAAGTTCAAAATGATTTGTCCAAGTATGTGGTGATTTTGAACTGATGACTCCTATTTATAATTCTAATCAACATGCAGAGTTTCAAGTCATATGATATGAAAGCTAAATGATAAATAATGAGTGAACTTGAATAACAAGTTCAATGGCAGTAAGTTTAATCGGGAAAATGGAGAAAGCAACCTAGTAAGTAATGTGCTTTGCCATATGATGGCAAAATGCCCATTTGATTAAGTAAACCCAATGACATTTGTTCTGGTAATGTAAATTGTTTGGAATAAAAATGCTGAAAGTTCAATATTCTATCTCTAAATGTCCAAAAGAACATTAAAAGTCCTAATTTCTCTATTGAACAAATGGATGAGAAATCAAAACATTTGGAGCAAGAACATATTATTCTCTTGCAACACCAAGAGAGAATATTTTTTTTCAACGGTACATAACATTTCAGGTTGCTCTACCTTCTGTAAATAATATAATTTAATTCATTGGAAAGAATTACACTTAAAATTATCGCAATTACATAATAAGAACATTAACGATCAGGCTGTTTTCGCTACCGAAGGAAGTGTCTTCAGAAGGTGTAATGAAGGTCGTCGCAAAGTGTGGTTCAGAAGAATCATTAGGGTTAAAAGAGTTAGAGCTCCAGCCTGATGAGCACTGCCTAGTGACACTGGCACGTACGAGAGAAGAGTTGATATCCCCAAGGTAACCTGCAGGAAGCCAAAAAGAAAATAATTTAGTGGACTGTTGATAACAATAAGAAGACGACGAAGAAGAAGAGAGCTTAGAGCTTAAAGATATTAGTGACAACAACTAAAACAATTAGATAACACCTTAAAAATCAGTAAGAATCTCCTCTCTTTTTTTCTCTAAAGGTTCTTACATTTGTTTTATGAATTAAAGGAGCTTAGAAACATGGGGAAAGAAACTTCTCCCTAAATGTTTACATAACATTCAAAAGGCATATAAATTATAATTATAACAAAATAAAGGAGCTTATTATAACCTCAGCCAAAATCTCAGTTAGAAAATGAGGTTTATATAGACGAGACTTTTGTTATTCGAATATATCTAGTTCAGAGCATATTAAATAAAGCTGAATCTTAAGATTATCAATATCGAGAATTTTATCCGTATCTTTATCCAGTGCAAACCAAACACCAGAAAAGTAATATACCTGAAATCTATTGGTAGCTCATCATACACGACTCATCTAGCCTAATATCCTTCAAAAGAAGTCTTTCTAAGATAGTCATACAATAATAGAAGGGGACAAGTTTCCACAGGCAAGACAAAGAAATAGGTTGTGGTACCTGAAGAGCAGCCATGCCCACAGTGCTTCCTATTAAAGACCGAATGGCAGGATGTATATCAATTTTTCTTGTAGACCACCACAAGCCACCGATAGAAAATAAGGTTGCAGTAGCAAGTATTCGATGGTCAAGCTGATATACGTAAGAGAAGAAAACATAAGCAACATAATATTTGAAACCCATTGAATTTGCATTTAGAGTAGTGGAGTTTAAAGTTGGAACTAACAACTTAATTAAGCCTTTCCTTATCTACAAGAACCAAGCACAACCAATGATGTAAAATTAAATTATAAATGCCTGAATTTTTATGTGGATAGAGGAAAAATTAAGAAATTAGTGTGTATGCCTCTGCTTAGATTTAATTACACCGTCTCATAGTATCTTATCCATGAGATTTTAATTCCCAATTGATGTTGGTCCCTAAGCTCTGACAACTACTCAGCTAACAGAGCACTAGAAAGTTGAGGCATCAATTAGTTTATGCTGCTCGCTGAAGCAACCAATCAAATATAGGAACAACACTGGTAAATTGCTTTTAAGTGTTATATATATATATAAATTGCATTACTAAATATAAATTCACTTTAGAATATCTTTTAACTGAAGCTTTATAGTCAGTGGGATAAACTAATTTGTGGTCACCGGTTATGTGATTGGGTCTTGACAGTTGACACCATGTAGGTTATGTGAAATCATTTTCAAAGTGTAGGTTCTCGATCAATTTTAGATTATATTAAAACTCAAAATGGTTGCATATTTTTTAAAATAAAAAATCTCAGATGAGAAGTTGTGACTAATATCATTTTGAGAACCATCATTGGAGTTCAATATACAGTATGATTTTTGTGATACAATTTTATTTAAAGCTTGTATGTTTGCCTATCCAGTAAGAAAATGTTTACGAATTTGAGTGTCTAAATATTTGGAAACTCAAGGACTCAAAATTTTGGAGGAAATTGTGAGATCTAAGTTCCTCAAGAACTGATTACATTCTGCAAATAAAGTATTTTGACCTAACAAAAATACAAAATAATCAGCTGCTCACTGTCTATCTTTTTATATACTTCTAATAATTACAATGGGTAGTTTAATTGTTCTTGTATACTTTAGATCATTATTTTTCTTATTATTGTTCACATGCAGCATTCAACAGGAACAATTACCTGCACAGTTGATGTATTTTCAAAGAAATTCCGTATTAGTGGCTTCAGCATAAATATATCCTCCGGAATCCACACATCACCCATCTTGGGAAAAGTATTGAAGGCACGGCCCTGGAAAATTTCAAATGCAGTTGATTTGTAATTATATAACAGGGACACAGGGTCTATTCAAAAAGCATGCAGATAAAGAATGAGAAAAGGAAAAAGTTAGCTACATACGGCGTCATTCCCAGCAACAAATGCTCCTGAGATGGCAGTGATCCCAACAAGAACACTTACAGGGAGCGCAAGACGTTTGACTCTTGCTGCCCCTTGAACCCAGGCTACAGATTCCGCAGGGGGTTCAGGCATAACAACAGAAAGAGCAGTCCAAAAGAGCCCAGAGTAAATAACAAATGCCGAGGTCAAATGAGCTGCAAGGCGGTAAGGGCTCACCCTTGGTTCAGCATACTCAGATATGGGTTCCTAAAAGAAAGAAATAAAAACATCTTTTAAAAAGCTGTATCTAAGTTAAGGTATCAAAGTACACTAATTTAATGCTTGGTCAGTTGTCACCTCTAAACCACTCTTGACCATCCACCAGCCAATTAGTCCCTGCCCAGCGCCAAGAGCAAATAGTCCAGAGAGCCTAAGTCCTAATTGGGGTGTAATATATCCTTTCCGAAGAAAGTACGAAAAGGGTAGTGCAAACATTATACCCAGTGCCCTTCCCCACATACGATGAGCATACTCCATCCAATATATGAACTTAAAATCATCAAGGTTCATCCCTTTATTTATTCTGCAACAACCAAGAATGGATTAAACACACCAATGCGGAACTAATCACAACTATCACATAATTACAACACTCAAAAATTTAAAGACACAAATAACCAGTAGCATTTTCTATGCCATCATTAAGAACATGCCATGCATAAAAGTTAGTAGCCATGAGAAGATTTTAGACAAACAATCCGCATAGTTCATAAAGAAAAAAATGGGGATCTCTAAGCATGCAACCCCAAATTATGCTGGGAAAGGTAAACTGATAGATTGAACAAAAGCAAAGTGAACATAGTGAAACTTGAATTACCTTTTGTATTCCGGGGATTGCTTGTATTTTTCAAATTCAATCAACCATTCATCATCGGAGAGAGGAGGAAGACCGCCAGCGAATTTCCAGTCAGTCATTGAAAGGCCAGATCTAGTCAGTCGAGTGACACCACCAAGTACCACCATACTAAAGACCCAAGCAGCAGATACAAAAAGCCAAATACCAACTGCTTTCTGAGCATGAGGCCCAGCAGTGACAAGAAGCTTCAATCCTTCTGTATTTTTAGCAGATACAGAAGCCACGGTGGAGAAATTCCTGAATGATGGCTTATAAAAGTTCTAAAAACAGAAAGAAAATTATATTTTAACGATTTACAGTCTTATTAGAAAACCAATGCACGGTCAAATTCCAAAAAACATGTGGAAGAATTATAAGAGAGGTGCTACTAGTATTAGTGCAAAGAAAATAAAAAATTAAAATGAGGGTGCAAGAAAAATGTTTTTGCAGATAGTATTGAGTGTATGACTATGTATACAATTGGATGGCACACAGAAACAAAGACAAAAAGATTCATGTATCTAGCATCTCAGTGCACAACAATGAGTCCATGATCTGCCAAATAAAATAAGAAAAATTGCAAAGGATTCCTTATATGATCCGATTAAGTAAATATATCCAATGAACATATACAAATTAATTGTGTCGATTTATTGCAGACTAATTATTGAAACTTTTAATCAGTAGAGGCTTCAATTCTAAAAAGTTAACACAAAAAGCAATAAGCCAAGATAAAACCATTGTCGGGTTGATAGTGTAGCACTTAACATAAGGCAAGGTACACTATGTAAGTACGACATCATCAGAACACACTTACATTATGCATCAAATGTTTTAGATCGTCTGTTTCGAAACACTGCCAATTATATTGAAATTAAAGACCCACAAAAAAAACGCTACAAAGCAACAACAGAATATGTACAAATCAACATCAAGCTAGAACATCAAATAAGTTGGAAAAGAAAGTTAATCACAACATAATACTTACTCCTAACTTCTATTCCTCAGTCTAAAACGAATAATCACAACATAATATATGCTTAACAATTACAATATCCAATAATTACAAAAAGAGGAGCAAATAATTCAAAAATACCTTACAATTATTTTGAAGCAACGACCTTAAACCACATCCAATGCAGCTTCTTGTGACTGGGGTTTTGGCAGCAGGATTAAATCTCGGAAATGAAGAGTTGAATCTTGATTGGGATTCACTTGATAACCCACAAGGAGCGGAAAATGTTTTCCATTCCTTCGGATTTGATGAGGAAAATTTATGGGTTAGGGATTTGGATTTCCTCAGAAGTACAATCAATCGGCTTTCAATCATGGTGGAATGGGCAGAAATTTTTCCTTTTTTCAATGTCTTCAGTCTCAAGCAAAAGGGTTTTGCAAGGGTTTTGCAAGGGTTTTGAGGGATTTGGAAGTGAATACTAAAATGTGAGGGGTAATGGAGATCAACAGTATCAGCGTGAACCGGCCATTGCGATGAACCGATTGTTTTTTGTTTTAAGTACAAATCCTAAGGAAGGGAGTTAGGTGAGATTTGAGAATAACCCCAGATATAGGTTTCAAAAAAAAAAAAAATAACCCCCGGATATAGGTATAAACGAGTCGAATATAGTATTGTTTCTAGCATTATTTGAATTTTAATCAAGTTTTAAAAATTGTGTTTGAGATTTGTTTGATTATTAATCGAATCAAGCTCAAACGAGCTTTAGTCGGCCGAGGCACGAATCGAGCTCGAGTAGCTTGATATTTTTAACAAATTTTATTTTTTTCTACTAATCGAGTTGTGTTCGAGCCGAGCTTTGTATTTTTATCAAAGGAAAAAGTATGTTCATAACAAATCGAACTCAAACGAGCTTTTATGATCGATCTCGAATTGGTAGTTTGTTTCGTTTTTCACCTACCCAGTCCCAGAGTCCCGGACACAAGCCTTACTAGTTAGTACCACTAAGCATTTGTTAATACTTTATATATCATGCTAATTAAATACGAGATAGAAAATCTTAATATTTAATATGAATATATTATAGATTTTACGAAAAATAGCAACAAATGAATATATATATATATATATATATATATATATAAAGGATTTGGTTCAAATGAGACCACCCTCCCTAGGTGAGACGTGTGGACTCATCTTACCCATTGATCTTAAAAAATGAAGGGATGTGATTAATTCAGTTTTTTTTAATTATTTCCTAATTTTTGCTTGATTTTAAGGGTAAGATTGTAATTTTGTAATTCAAATTAGTGGTCCCAAATGATTTTATGGTTCAAATTAGTGGTCCCAAATGATTTTAAGAAGTGAAATAGACAACTGCCGGATTTTGTGGCGGAATTTAAGGAACCTATTTTCTTTCCAAATATTTTTATTTTCTGACAAAGATAGTTAGAGTTAACTTCTACTCGCATAATTAGACATCAAATAATGCATATTTAGTTATTTTGTTGCACTTTGTTTTACGAAAAACAAGACATAATTGAATATAACGTCTTTGCATATGTAGTTATACTACACCGCATAAATAGGTTTAATATAATGTATATTTAGTTATGAAAATGGGATGTGCTTTTGGAAATTATAAAAATGAGATGTTACATAATGTCTCGCATATTTAGTTATTCCACAATGCATAGATAGTTTCTAGATAATACATAGTTAGTTGATTTTGTTGCATAGTTTATGACATCTTGCATAGTTGGTTATCTTTGTCTACATATTAGTTTTTTTACGCGTAGATAGTTTTAGGATAATGCATATTTAGTTGAGTTTTGTTGCATATTTAGTTTTCGAACTCACTGCTCGTTATTTCTCTGTAATATTGCACCGATTTTTCGTGTTTTTTCTCTCGTAATTTTCATGAATTGTAATTTTTGAGTTCTTCACGCGATTTTCTTTATTTGCGTTAATGGAGGAATGAGAGAGAGAGAGAGAGAGAAGAAAGAGAGACGTGAGATTGGGGAAAAGGAGATGTATGAGAGAGAAAGAGATTTGATTCCATTTTTGTAACTAACTTGTTATGTTATTTTACCCTACTACCCTTATATTGATTAAATTAATATTTTAATATATTTTTTATCCATTAAATCATACTCATTGATTAATAGTGGGGATGGTTGAGATTAGTCCATTGTGTCTCACCTGTAGAGACATTGTCTCACTTGATCCTCTCCATATATATATATATATATATATATATATATATATATATATATATATAGGGGATGGTTATATAGACCCCCTATTATATGAAAGTACATAGACTGCATCCAAGCCACAAATATAGTGATTTCGATGGTGAGATTAAACTTGATTAATGATGATAAATTATGTGATAAAGTCAATGTGAAGGTAAATCACCATATAATAATAGTTGTATTAGCTAAATCTAGTAAATTCCACTAAAATAGGATGATTTACCATCAAATTTGCAATCAAAATCCACACAATTTGTTATTGAAAAAATCGTTCGTGCCATATCACCTTCTCCACCGTGTTTACGCAACTCAAATCTTCCTCCATATTACGCAAAACTCGACATTTCCGAGTTCAAGCAAGAAAAAAAAATGGATGACACCTATGAGAATGCTTCAACACTAATGAAGAATAAGGTAACACTTTTTCTTGTCTTCCAAATTGTATATATTGTCCATTTCTTCTCAATCAATTTAAAATGTGATTCGTAATTTTTCCTAAATCAATCATTCGATCAATCATTTCATTTTTTTGTAATTGTTACCCGAAATATGCTTATGAGTATCTATAATATTGCTTATGCGTGCAAATAATATGCTTATAAATATGAACGTGCTTGGTAGTCAAGAAAAATTTCAATTCTTCATCATCCCAATTTTTTTATGTTTATCCAGTGAGTTGCTTATTCGTGATCACAATTATGCTTTCACTTGCCTACGAATGTGCTTATAAGTATCAACATACTTTCGAATGTGAAAAAATTCAATTCCTCATCCACGTTTTTTTTTTCATATTTACCCAACAAGTTGCTTGTTCGTATCCATAATGTTGTTTATTGATGAATATGAATATGCTTATCATTATGAACATATTGCTGAAGCATGAAATGCAATTCTTTGTCCTCGTTTTTTTCTTTAAAAAACATATATGTTATGATCGTAAATGCATTTTTTGGTGTTATAAACTATCGTGTTAATTGTTCATTGTTTTTTCGTCATATATAGGTTGTATCTATTGAAATTATTTGATTACAACCCCACTTGTCCCGACCAAGATTTGCTTATGTATGACTATACAATTGCTTATACTCGTTTACCATTATGCTAATGTGTTTTCAAAATCTTGTTTAATTATTTTTTTTTGTTGAAACAGTTGTAATTGCAAGTGTTCCGCAATAGTGGATTGAAATAACAACGGATTCATCTCCGAATGGATACCAGATCGTGAAACATATGACTCTAAAAGAAGGGATGAATTTTGCTAATGATATAACATACCATGAGATACATGCTTACAAGTCCATTTAATTCTCGCTTACAAAGCATTTGAATTACGCTTACAAAAATATTTGAATAGTCTTAGAAGTATACGATACTTGATAAGTTATAATATTTGAAATAGTGCTTACAAGTCAATTGACTTACGCTTACAAAAGCGTTTGAATTATGCTTACGAAATATTTGAATCTGCTAAAGAAGTATAAAGATGCTTGAAAAGATAAAACATTTGAATATTGCTTACAATGCGGTTGATTTACTTACAAAAGAACACGAGCAATTTGCTTAAAAATATTTGAAATAATGTTAGAAATATTATAACATACCATGAAAATGATTGCATACAATAGAGTTGAATTAATCTGATTAATTGAATTTTGCTTACATAAACAATCGAATTCTACTTTGAGGAAAGTATAACAACCATGAACTAACACTCAACAATTATCAAAAAACATTCAAACATCACTACAAGGTATTTCAAAAGACCAAACAAATTTACCGTGTCTTAAAAAACACTACAAAGAACTAATACTTTTATCAAAAAAGTGCGAAGCAACAAAACGTTTCGGATTGATCTTATTTTATTTTGGCAATCTCCTTCACCCGTCCCAATACCGCATCCTCAGCTCATTCATTGCATACGCAGACATATTGCGGTACCGCACACTTTCTATGCATTATCAATAGTTGCGCAAATCGTCGTTGTCCGAGCCCGCTATCCCGATTTTTATCCCACCTCTCATATAGGTCTCCATATGGCGCATTGTGAAAATACCGCGATCAACTTTGTTATCCTTGTCCCTCCAAGGCATGCACAAATAATAAATACAATGAAGGAACAAAAACACAACCAATCCCGTATTTTTTTGCACATACCGAATATACATAAGCATGATATAAAACATAGATAAGCAATATTTTTGCCTCATTAAAGCAATCACCAAAATACTTGAATTTTTTGCATAGACTTGTTTTTCCAAATAATAAAGACAAGTAAGAATCAAAAACAAACCCATTCCCAAGATTTTCGCATATACTTGAATATTCATAAGCATAATATATCGCAAGGATAAGCAATGTTTTTGTCTCATTAAAGCAATCACCAACTACATGTAAAAACAGATGTGAGCATACTTATTGACAACAATAACCAATTTTTGCCACATTAAAATAATCTCCCAATACTTATGGGAAAAGTGGGAAATACTAATTGCCACTCTCCTCCCATTTGACATAATAACCTAAATTTGGTGTCAACAATAATGTGCAATTTTGACGAATATCATAAATAATTTCCATAATGATCATAAGCAATTTTATCAACAACAATATGCAATTTTAACGAATATCCAACAAATTTGGTACCTGCTTGAATAAAAAAAAACCAACGAAGAAGAAAGAAATAAATTTGGTGCCTGCTCGAATAGGGATTTTACAACAAATTTGGGGGTTCCCGGACTGCTACTTCTGAAGAAATTTCAAGACGCCCTAAGTGGCGTATTGCAGATGGTTCAACTCCTCGCAAATTTCAAGACGCCCTAAAAACCAACAAACCGTATCATCCGGATCAACACCTTACAGCAAAAGACGCGAGGATGTGGTAGCGGACATGTGCGGGAAGGAGGGCTCCGACGTGGAGAGGGTGTCAGTTGCATGAGCCTTAGTCGATGAAAGAAATTTCCATGGGATTCTGTAGAAGTTGTTGGACCGAGCAGTGGTGAGAGAAGGACCATTCATGTGGCCGTTGCTGTTGTCTGCAATCTTGCCATCGCCGGAGAAGAAGGTGTCGGCGGCGACATTTTTATGTGAGATGATGAATGAAGGACTGGTGGAGAGAGATTACCGAGAGGAAGGAGTTTGAGAGAGAGCGTAGAAGATTTGAGAGAGAATCACGTTCCCCTTAATTCTAGAAATGTGAAAAGCCACTACCAAATATAACTCTCTCCCTAATAACGATATAAATTTGGATTTACCAAAAAGTCCTTTCTTCAATAAATTAGTCTTTAAAAAGGACAAAAACTGATTAATCTAGACCGTTTAAAAAATAAGTCAATGTTCCGATTTGGTCTCACATACTCACATAGGATATGTGGACTCACCCGATCCAAATCCTATATATATATATATATATATATATATATATATATAGTGAGAGGGTTATATGAGACCACCTCTTAGGGTAAGTCCATAGGGACCAATTCTAGCCACATATCTAGATTTTTCAATGGTTGTGATTTTAGAGTTAAAAATTCAGATTAAATGTTGGTAATTAGATAAAGGGGTAAATTAGTCATCCTACAAAATTACCCAATATTCATGGGATTACTGTTCACATTATGATCACGCAATCTATGCAAATCTCACGTCAAATTCAACGTGAACAAATCTCATCTTTCTTCTTCTTCAATGCACTCTTAATCATTCATCATTATTCTTCAACGCACTATTGTGTGAAAAATGTTGCAAACAATTTGCCATAGTTGCTAGAGCTTGACTTGATTCGAAGTTTGCTAATGAAGATGTAATCTGTTGTTTGTGTAGATGTGTCATGGTTTGTATACCATTAACTACATAAGCAAGTCATAAGCAACAATCCGATACTACATAAGCAACAATCCGATACTACATAAGCAACAATCGATACTACATAAGCAATAAATATACACTACGTATGCACCACGAATACATTAACTACATAAGCAAGTCATAGCAAACAAGCCCATACTACATAAGCAATGTGTCTATACTACATAAGCAACGAATATATACTACGTATGCACCACGGATACATTAACTACATAAGCAAGTCATAAGCAACAAACTCATAATATATAAGCAACAAATCTATATTACATAAGCAACGAATATAAACTACGTATGCACCACGAATACATTAACTACATAAGCAAGTCATAAGCAACAAACTCATACTACATAAGCGATAAGCCTATACTACATAAGCAATGAATATACACTACACATGCATCACAGATACATTAACTACATAAGCAACAACCCTATACTACATAAGCAACAAAGAATTTTTTTGAAACTGAAACGCTGGAGAGAGTGTGTGCGTGAAGAGTGGTGAAAGAGGGAATGAAATCTTAGTAACTGATTCTAAAGTGCCAAATTACCACCCTACCCTTTTTAATTGCTGAAACAAAAAAAAATAAACATAAAAAAGCCCTAAAAATCTGGACCACCCAAAATTGTTGATTTATGGTTAGGATGTGTCCCCATGGACTCACCCCAAGTAGGAGGACCTATTTGATCCATATCCTATATATATATATATATATATATATATATATATATATATATATATATATATATAGGGAGGGTTATATGAGACCACCTCTGGGGTAAGTCCATAGGGACCAATTCTAGCCACATATCTAGATTTTTCAATGATTGTGATTTTAGAGCTAAAAATTCATTAAATGTTGGTAATTAGAGAAAGGGGTAAATTAGTCATCCTACAAAATTACCCAATATTCATGGGATTCTGTTCACATTATGATCACACAATCTATGCAAATCTCACGTCAAATTCAACGTGAACAAATCTCATCTTTCTTCTTCTTCAATGCACTTGTGTAATCATTCATCATTATTCTTCAACGCACTATTATTGTGTGAAAAATGTTGCAAACAATTTGCCATAGTTGCTAGAGCTTGACTTCAGTTCGAAGTTTGCTTATGAAGATGTAATTTGTTGCTTGTGTAGATGTGTCATGGTTTATAGACCATTAACTACATAAGCAAGTCATAAGCAACAATCCAATACTACATAAGCAACAATCCGATACTACATAAGCAACAAATATACACTACGTATGCACCACGAATACATTAACTACATAAGCAAGTCATAGCAACAAGCCCATACTACATAAGCAACAAGTCTATACTACATAAGCAACGAATATATACTACGTATGCACCACGGATACATTAACTACATAAGCAAGTCATAAGCAACAAACCCATACTATATAAGCAACAAGTCTATATTACATAAGCAACGAATATAAACTACGTATGCACCACGAATACATTAACTACATAAGCAAATCATAAGCAACAAACTCATACTACATAAGCGATAAGCTTCTATACTACATAAGCAATGAATATACACTACACATGCATTCTGGATACATTAACTACATAAGCAACAACCCTATACTACATAAGCAACAGAGAATTGTTTTTGAAACTCGAAACGCCGGAGAGAGAGTGTGCGTGAAGAGTGGGTGAAATTGCGTGAAAGAGGGGAATGAAATCTTAGTAATCGATTCTAAAGTGCCAAATTACCACCCTACCCTTTTTAATTCTTTGAAACAAAAAAAAATAAACATAAAAAAGCCCTAAAAATCTGGACCACCCAAAATTGTTGATCTATGGTTAGGATGTGTCCCCATGACTCACCCCAAGGAGGACTATTTGATCCATATCCTATATATATATATATATATAATATAATTTCGTATATGTACAATATAATATGAATAGCAATATGGCGAAGTGGGAACTTGAAGACCCATACTCACGGACGAGGCAGGTAAAATGGGTTGACTTGTATAGAATAATTTTTTTATTATGATATCATAATAAAACACACAATAATTTAATCATAAATGAAATGAAAAATAAAAAAAAATTATATAAACTTGTATACAAGCTTAAAATTTATTTATCTTGTATTTATTTTATTAATGCATATTATTTATAAAAATATCATTATCAATATACATATATTATATTAATATATTAAGTATTTAATAATTACGGGATCAACTTTGTGCTCCAGGTGTAGAAAAACCGTTGTTAGGGTGCTTGATCGAGGTTCCATCCCAAACGAGTGTGGGTATCGCCTCCCTATTATCTCCATTGTACTATAAAAAAAAAAAAAACTGTGCATCCTTACTGTGCAAATACAGATAAAAAAATCAGTAAAAAAGGTGCCAGTTATTTTTATATTGTATGTGTTGTTATTACGTCATCTTATAATTTTTGTAATATTTCTTCTTAATTATAAGATACTCAATTGGTATTTATAAATAATTGGTATAATTCGTATATTTTTATATAAATTTAAATCTTAATTAAGTATAGAAAGCATTATATATTTTAGGAAATAAATATAATTCATGTACTAAATATGTAATATTAATGTACGAATATTATTAGATAAGTTCGAAGTATATGTTAGACCAAAAATATTTATGGTTTTCTTTACCATATGATTCTTAATATTAAGTTAACTTACAAAATAATTAAAATTCAATATCAGTTCTATAATTATAATTTAATCAAAACTATTTACACAATTATACCCGCATAGAGTATGCAAGATGTGCATGCTTCGTAAATTATAATACACACACACATATATATAGAAAAATGAGGCGTACGTGTTTGTATCGTATTCATTTAACATTTCTAAAAATATCAATAAAAATCAAATTATGCTTTAGAATAACTCAACATGATAAATTTTTAGGTTTATTTAAGCTTTATTAAATGAATAGATAATGATCTATTATTATTTATCTATTAAGTAATAACTATGTTTTCTTTTCGTACCATAATTCCGTCGACGTGATTTTATCTGCCTTTTAATGTGAATAAAATTGACTTTATCAATAATGTATGATATTCTTAGTATGATAACTAGGCTTATTATAACACCCAATTCCTTAACTATTAAATACGCATTTAGTTTCATTGAACGAAGTTACATAAAATTCGATTATGTTATTATTTAATAGAATGTAAAAACTAGATATTTGATTGCGTCAAAAAAAAAAACTAAATATTTGATTTCCTTCAAGTTACCTAAATATTTGTAAATTTGGATTGGTAAACGGTTAACTAAAATCAGGCATTGGTAATTTTCCAAAAAATAAATAAATTAAATTGTTAGGTTAATTCATAACAGGATTTAATATCTGTACTTAACGATCCACAGGATTAGAAATATTCAGTGCGGCTCATGTGACTGCGTATAAAGTCCTCTATATTTTGAATGTATGTGGTCACAAGTCATAATTCACCACATATATTGAGAAGATGTCATTTGGACACGAGGAGTAATTTGGGTGGTTTTAGGAAGAAAAAATTTAATTCCATAAAAATATGTAAGTATTGGATATAAAAATTGAAATTTGAAAGCTGCATAATTATCCAATTCCGGGCGATCAACGTCCTAGAAATAATGCGTGAACTTAGAGTTGTTATGTGGATGAAGTTTCACATATTATATAGGGACAATTACAAAAAAATCCTGATGTTTGGGGTATTTACAAGAAAACCCCAAAAAATTTAAAATAACAGAAGCTCTTTTAGGTTTGATTATGTTTTACATCTTATAAGTTTTTTTTTTTTTTTTTGGTAATTTTAAAAGTTCTCTACGTTTTTTATAAATACCCCAAACTCCTATAGTTTCTTGTAATTATCCATGGGCGTATTCTTGTGGTTAAATGGGGGGCCAAATTTTTCAAAAACTCCATATTACATATATATTTTATTTTTAAATATTATTTTTGGTCTGTAATTATTTTTTTTATGTTCCCCAAAATAAAATGTCTAGCTCCGCCCATGTATCTATCCCTTATTATTTTATATATCTAATTTCATTAAGAAATTAAAAAGAAAATAAAATTTAAGCTATGGTTTATATGATTTTTGGTTCACCCCTTACTTTCGTGTGTCGGCTCACCCCACTTTCGTCGGCTAGCTATGGCATTGACGTCTCACGTGAAAAATTTCAATTACTTGAAGTTCATTGATCAATTTCTTGATTTCATGATTCACAACTCTTGTATATACAAGATCTCAAATTCGTGGGTGAAGTGATTCTTCCACTACAATAACAAATTCGAATAGGTAAAAAATTTTAGAAACGTCGATGTTTTTTCACAATACACCTATCTCCTTTAAAACCCGAGGAAGGTTTTGGTATTGCTTTGCATAGCAGAGCTTTTTTAACGAGTCCATTGGGTAGTGTATTATGCTCCTTTTAATACCTAGCCTAAGTTCCCACAATCAATCATATCATCACCATTTCTCAGAAAAAAAAAAAAAATCATATCATCACCCTTTAGCATAGTTATTCTGATTCCATGTGAAGCTTTTAATTGTTATAGAAGGGATAGAAAAAAGCCCAAACCAACTCAGAAAAGGCCTATCCATTATATATGCTTATGGCCCACGAGCCCGAAACTCACGGTGAGATTTTGTTGGAATCCTTGATTGGTTGGGGCAAAAACAAATAAAAAAAAAATTCTTCTTTTTGGACGAAGTCCTTATTGACTCTCCCACTACAATGAAAAACCCCAATTCCTACACTTACAGACCCCACAACGCAATCGAATCCGAAGACGAAGACAATGATTTCGACCCAAATCAGAGGTTCGCCCAAAACGGAAATTTTGACAATTACGAGGACTCAAAGAGGCACCCCAAGAAGAGAACCCTAGAGTCTTTCGTTTCCAGCTACGAAATAGGTCCTCGGAGGGAAATTTGGAGCGAAGAGGAGAGCTTCGTGCTCTTAGAAGTGTGGGGAGAGAGGTTTGTGGAATTAGGGCGGAGGAGTTTGAGAGGAGAGGACTGGGTTGATGTAGCTGAGAAAGTATCATAAATGAGCGGAGTCGAGAGGAATGAGGTCGATTGCAGAAACCAATTGGACGTTCTGAAAAACAAGTACAAGAAAGAAATGGCCAAAGTGGAGAGTACTGGGCATGGGAGCAAGTGGGTGTTTTTCAAGAAAATGGACGTGTTGTTGTTGAATTCTGGGAACAGAGGCCATTGTGGTTTGGGGTGTGGTGTTGATTCGGGGGAGTACGTGTTTATGAGCCCGCGGGTGTACTTGGAAAGGTCTAATGTGTTAGATGAAATGAGGGATAGTCCGGGGCAGTCAGACGAGGATAATGATGATGATGGTGATGGTGAGGAGGATATGGGAGGCGAGGAGGAGAGTGATGGGGAGTGTGCTAGAGTGTTGGCCGATTCGATTCAGAAGTTTGGTGAGTTATATGAGAAAATTGACGAAAGTAAGAAGAAGCAAATGGTGGAGTTGGAGACGATGAGACATGACTTTCAGAGAGAGTTGGAGTTGCAGAAGAAGCAGATTGTTGAGCATGAAGAGGCCAAAATTGCTAAAATAAGGGAAATGGATGATGATGATGAGGATGAGGATGATAACACAGATACTTCTCTGGAGAAATTCAGAGATTGATTCGGGTTAATAGAATGGGAATGTGAAACAATTGCTTTTTATTAATATTGTTTATGGATTTAGTTTTTATGTTCAGTTAATTGCTTCTCTTGGTGCTTTATATATAAATTGATCTATTATGGTTGTGTACCGTGGTAATATGAAGCTTATAAAATGAAGGTTATTGGCTTTGCTCGAGAGTTTCTCCTCCAAAAAAAAAAAAAAAAAAAGTCCTTGCGGAAAATGCAATTTATTTTTGAGTTCTAGTTACGTATTTGTTTTCTTTATTTTTCTTGTCACAAAATATGTATATAAAATGACATTTTCTCGTCATATCAAAAACCATAAAATACTTTTCTTCAAACTGAGCCGAAAACACAAGTAATTTTAAGGGGTAACTATAAACATTACAAATGTCATCCTCGAGAATAACCCCTTGATATTTGTGTATATTTTACAAATGGTATCCTTGAGTAACTGTTTGTAGCATTTTAAGGGATATTTGTATTGAGCATTTTTCTTCTTCCAAATGATTCTAGAGGTATTAATTGGTTATCTTGGAAAAGACTTAGTGTGCGTAAACATCAAGGAGGTCTCGGGTTCAGAAAATTTCACGATTTTAATTTGGCACTTTTGGGAAAACAAGGCTGGAGGCTAATATCTGAACCACATTCTCAGGTGGCCAGAATTTTTGAGGCAAGGTATTTTCCATCGTCAAGTTTCTTCGATGCTCAAATAGGCTCCAATCCAAGTTATGTATGGCGTAGCTTACTTGCAGGAAGGGATGTGGTCGTTGTAGATGGAAGGTTGGGGACGGTAGAAAAATCTCAGTTTGGACTGATCCCTGGCTGCCTGATGATATTAGTTCGTATGTGTCAACTGCTTCACTGGTGGGATTGGAGAATTCATCAGTTCATGATTCGATAAAAAGGGGCACTATACAATGGGATGAGGAAATCATTGCTAGTTTATTTAATTATAGGGACCAGCAGCTGATCCTTAGCTTCCCGTTGAGTCTTAACAATAAGGATGATCGATGGATGTGGGTTGGAGACAAGAAAGGCTTTTATACGGTAAAATCTGGTTATCGTATTTTGCGTGAAAATTTGAATGATGATCGTATTATTTCCTCAGTCTTTGATTGGTAAAGTTTGTGGTCTCTCAAAATTACTTCGAAGGTTAAAAAATTGATTTGGAGAGCATGTCGGGATTGTTTGCCAACAAAAGAAAAATTAATTTCAAGACACGTGGATGTTTCGATGTTGTGTCCTGTCTGTAATATTGTTTCTGAATCAGCACTTCATGTTTTTTTGTCCTGTTCTTTTGCTCAAAGATGCTGGAATTTACTGCCTATTGATGTGATTAATAATAAAGCTACATCATTTATAGCTTGGTTGTCTGGTTTGTGGACTAACTTATCTCAGGATAATAGATGTATTGTTGTTGTGATTATTTGGGCATTATGGACTAACCGGAACGACATTGTCTGGAATCAGAGGCACAAATCTCCTAGTCAAATTCTCAACTTGGCTAGTTCGTATCTTTTTCAATGGCAAGCAGCACAAGTGACTGAAGTTTGCAACTGGACAATGTTACATTCGGATGGAGGTGTTATATGGCAGAAGCCAGCTGCAAGTCATTTAAAGTGCAACATTGATGAGTGTCTTGCTCTTTTGTTAGGAGATCAGCGAATCTAGTTGCACATGAATTAGCAAGAGCAACAGGTTCTGTCTGGTGTCACCGAGTGGAGATCTGATCCTCCTCTCTTTATTTGTAACGCTTTGCAGTTTGATCTGCTTTCTTAATGAAGTTTTCATCTTGTTTCAAAAAAAAAAGGGGGATATTTGTAATTTTTAGAGATAACGTGATTTTTCTTTTTTTTTTTTTTTGAAAATGAATTTTCTTGTTAAGACCTCAGAATAGTTTCTATAATTATCCCTAATTTTAAAAATGAATTGAACTAAATGTGAGCCCAAACACCCTAACTGATGCTGCTCAATTTACAGATCACCATTTCCCCTCAATTTGGCTAATTGAGTTTCTTGAATGCAATTCTTTTGCGTGGTCTCCAACCAACAGCGTTTAGTTAGAAAGGCCCCGGTTATCCCGGGGAGCTCACTTTATGCTTATTAAGTTAACAATAGATTTACTTCTAAAAAAAGAAAAAAAAAAGTTAACAATAGATTTAGAGAAAATCCAAAAAGACTACAATGTAACAAATGAGAGAAGAGGGGTCCACTATTTATAGTCTGGATTTGGGCTTCAGGAACCTTAATTAGAATTAACTTTGGTCCTCCTAGGCTAATTATTTGATAACTAGTTAATGAATATTTGATATAATGACAAATTTTAGGCCGAAATTAAGAATTGAGCTAGAATGAAATAAATAAAAACAATTAATTGGATATTACCCACATCCCTTATATATGTAGTGCACCTTAAAGTATTGAAGCGAGTGTAAGATGGTCGCACGATGCGAATGATTGTCATTAAAGTGATATTTTTAATTTAAAAAGTGATATTTTTCCTTAATGCACTTAATTTTAGAGTATTCGGACAAAAATTATTATATTTTACACTAAAAGTATCAATGATCGAATTGTGCGCCATCTTACACAAATTTTTGAATCAAGTATTTGAGTTGTGACTATGGAACATAGATGTGAGCAATGATTAACACATATTCAAACATGAAAAGTAGTTTCACTATGTCACAGAAAATTAAGTAAAGCATGGTCCCATACACCGCAACTCATGCCAAAATTAAAGTGACAAATTTCTTGTCAATTTCAACATATATATTTACAAGAATTGCAAACAAATATTGTTCACACCAAGATTTCACTTTTTACTACAATGGCAAAATCCCACTTGTTTCTCTTCATCTTACTTGTTGTTTTCTTCTTCTGCTGTTTCTCTCACATTGAGTCCTCAAAATATGACCAAGAAGAGCTGCAATGGCTAGATGACAAAGATGATGAAATTAGCATGGTCCAAAGTAGGCATTCATCACTCAGAACCTGTGACTTTTCAAAAGGAAAATGGGTTTATGATCAAACGTACCCTCTCTATGATGCCACTTGTCCTTATCTCAGTACTGCCGTCACGTGTCGGAAAAACGGACGGCCCGATTCGGATTACGAAAAATGGAAATGGAAGCCTCATGGTTGCTCAATCCCGAGGTACGTGATTTGGCCACGTTATTCTGATTCTACTGGATGAATTAGATCTGTATAGTTTCAAAACATGTTTATGTTTTAAATCTGTATAGGTTTATGATTTTGTACGTCTTAAAAGTTTGAAATTTGTTGATTCTAATATGTTTATGGTTTAGATATGTATAGACGTATGAATTTGTAGGTCTTAAAATATTGTTCTTTATAATCAGTCGTAGGATTCTTCTGCTAAATGAAATTTGTTGATTCTAAAAAAAAATTATGGTACCAAACCCGAAAAAGGCCATAATTGAGGTGACAAATATTTTGCCCCCATTAATCTTTTGTGAAAGACAATGTTTCTTGAGTAGTGGTTTGTGAATTTACAGTATCAGCATGATCAAGATTTGTGTTAGTGGTATAATGCAGGTTTGATGCATTGGATTTTCTTGGAAGAATGAGAAGGAAAAGAATAATGCTAGTTGGTGATTCAATAATGAGGAACCAATGGGAGTCTCTTGTTTGCTTAGTTCAATCAGTCGTGCCGACTGCGCGAAAAACAGTGATTTACAACGGTCCAACAATGGCCTTTCTTGCTTTAGTAAGTGAAAATTTGATGGAGTAGGAATTTGATCTATTTTTATTGAAATGTGTATAATTTGAGTACTTGGAATTATTTTTGCAGGATTATGAGATGTCAATTGAGTTCAGTTGGGCACCTTTGTTGGTGGAGTTGAGAAAAGGTCCAGATAGCAAGAGAATTTTGCACTTAGATTCGATAGAAGAGAACGCGAAATACTGGAGAGGAGTCGACATTCTTGTGTTCGATTCGGCTCATTGGTGGACTCATTCTGATAAATGGAGCTCGTAATCTTGCAAATTAATCCTATCCGTTTTCTTAACTTTCTGGTTGCCTTGATTTGGGATCTTCTATTCCAAATCGTGTTTCATCTTGTGTTTCAATACACTCATGTAAATATCATGTGCATAAACTAATGTACACGTGACATTCGTCTGGTGTGTTGAAACATCATACGGAATTAGAAATTCAAATTGGGTTGCCGTAGTGTGTATCTGTTCTTGCTGAGGTACAAAAATAATGTACTAATCAAGATTTAGCTACAATTTTTGCAGATGGGATTTTGTTATGGAGGGCAATAATATTTACAAGAATATAAATCCAACAGTTGCTTATGAAAAAGGACTCACAACATGGGCTAAATGGATAGATTTAAATCTTGATCCTAGAAGGACCAGAGTCTTCTTCAGAAGCATGTCACCTAGGCATAACAGGTAAAAGATTGTGTAAATGCTGATTCTTGATGATTATAAAATCGTACCATCAAGAGCGAGGTATTTGTAATTTTGAAAGGTAACTGGAGTTATTCGTAATTAGGCAAAACCTCATAGGTAGTTTTTGTAATTTACTACCCTTTATTTAACTAATACAAATATTTGATTTCGTGTGCTTTTTTTCCTGCAGAGAAAATGGCTGGAAATGCCATAACCAGAAAGAACCGTTGGAATACTTCAGCCGGCCGCATGTCCCGGAACAGCTTCTGGTCTTGCAGAAGGTTTTAAGAAGAATGGAATTTCCAGTTTATGTTCAGGACATAACAACAATGTCTGCTCTTAGAAGAGATGGCCATCCTTCGATTTACGCTCGAGCGTCGGGTGAAAAGAATAACCAGCAATTGAAAGATCATGATTCCGATTGTAGCCATTGGTGTCTGCCTGGAGTTCCTGATACCTGGAATGAAATATTGAATGCAATGCTTTGAGTAGGAAAATAAAAATTAAAAAATTTAAGGTTTGTTTGGTGGTAGTACTATAGTATGGTTTAACTAGAACAAGTTTGTGATGGTAAAAATATTAGGAGCTTTTGAGATTGTCTAATGTTTTTTGTTCATGTTTTTTTTTTTTTTGGTTGGGGAAAAATGATGAAGGATGGAATTGTGTGGAGTTCCCATGAATCATGATATGTCCAGATCTTGTGTTTGTGTTTTGGTGCCCCAACTTATATTTCTTGATCTTGTGATTGGTTTTTTTCTACAATGTATGATGATCCCCAACCTTGTCACCAAAGGACAATCTTGTCAATTCAAGTGGGGAGTGAACTTGTCACTTAATTATGATTGGGAAAATGGAAATTCTTAAAAATTAGGGTTAATTACAGAAGCTTTAAAAAAAGGGTTAATTACAGAAACTACCTGGAGAGATTTAACCTAATTTATTTCTAACCTAATTACAAAAAAATTCAGTTATCTTTTAAAATTACAAATACCCCCAAGATAGAGGTATTTGTTAGATAAATAAAAACCTCAAAAGTATTTGTAACTTTGAAAGATAACTTTGAAAGCTAAACATCAAGGGTAGTTTTTATAATTATCCCTAAAATTTATGATGGAAGTATTTATAGATTGAAAGAAAAAAAAATCAAAGATTTAGTAAGGATTAAGATGAGATCAATTATTTTATACGTAGACATTCAATTAATACATTGAAACGTAAATTAAATATCGGAAGAAATAGAAGATCTCGACGGAACTCATTCTAAATGTCCAATTTACCCTTGGTGTTATTTTACCTTGTCAATTTAGGATCCAAATAATACTGCTCAATCAAGGGAAATACATTTATTCTTCCTTAAACTTTACTTTACACCTTCACCTTATGTAAAATCATGTTGTCTGGTGGGCATAAATGATGCTGTGTCATGATTACAGCAAGCTTTTTTTGCACTGCACTCTTGCATGATGGTGTCACCACCACTTTCTTTTTTCACCTAATGAGCCATGTTACCGTGACAAAGTAAAGAAACATGTACCTGAACAATAACTTTTTCCAATTAAAAATGACCTTTTTGACTAATTGTATATTCTTATTTCTACCTTGGCAGAAGCATCCAATGTTTTCAATGATTCACCTATATCAGTCGCATTATATGTTTAATGCAACCCATTTTTTCCATTCAAGTTTACTAGAGATTGTTTGGATACAGTACAAGAAAGTGATTCTCAATTTTTCAAATTTTTAATTATGCTTCATTTAATCAGAACCTAAAAATACGATACGAGTACTTGCCGCTTCCGTGGCAATAATTCCTCCAAAAACATAAGTGTTTGCAAACATTCCCATAATATGAGACTACATGTATCTATTCAAAGGGTCCACTAAATATTTTTCACAGTTTTATCCAAAAAAAAAAAGTGACTTTGTGTTCTCCAAATTATGGTCTCTGTCTGCAAAGTCAAGTGTACAAAGACTTTTGTCATCCTCATGTGGTCATTTTTTTGTCCTTTAAGCTTTTCAATTATCATTATTTGATTTTTATTTCACAATCTTAAGTGTTCATCATAGATAGGCCAGTAGACTCATTGTGCCTGTTCATTTTCTAAATAAAAATAAGCTTTTATCTTCATTAACATATAAATCGACAAAGAAAATTGTGAGAGATGAAATATTTGCATTGAAGAATTAATGTTGCAGTTCACATAAATTGCACGTTTATGTGGAATACAAAATTAAATATAAATTGAATTAGAGAATCCGAAATGACTAGTTACAGATGCTAAAATGAAAAATATCATGTTGAAAATCTCAAATGTGTGCTTTAAAATTAAACTGAACTAAATTAGCAACTTTCTTGACATTACCTGAATCTTTCACAAGGATTGAAGAAACAGATAATTACAAAAACTACCAAAGGTTTGAGTTAATTACAAAAAACCAGAGATGTTTGGAAATTACAAAAAAAATCTTGAGGTTTGATTATGTGTTAACTGTAAGAGGTAATTGTAATATTTTTACAAATATAAGGGGTGTTTGAAATGTAGTACATAATCAAACCTCAAGGGAATTTTCGTAATTTTCAAAAACCTATTGGTTTTTATGTAATTAGCCAAAATTTAGGGGTAGTTTTTAGAATTATCCCTGAAAAAGAAAAATTAAATCTGAATTTGAAAATAGCCTAAAGTTGCTTCCCTGATTATTCAGCTATAACAATTTTACACATACAAATTGTTTACATTTAATCCCATTACTGATCAAAGGGGCAAACATTTAGAAACTACAAAACTACCTCAGCTCTTAGGAACAAACTTCTTCCTCAATTTATCCAACTCTTTACCATTCAATCCAAAAGCCTTCTCCAAAAGCTCCTCTTTAATATCTGTTCCAAAAACAGCAGATGGGATTTTCACTAAACCAGGATTTTGGCTATTAAAACTCCCCAAAATCGTTGCACGCGATTCGTCGATATTCATCTGGAAATGCAATAGTCCCCTAGGAAACACCATAACCTCCCCTTTCTCAAGCACTTTAGCGAAAACATGATTTTTGGAATCGACAAATCCAGAATAAATCCTGCCTTCCAGAACGAAAGCAACCTCGGTTGCTCTTGGATGATAATGCGGAACGTTTATGCCACCGGCATCAAAATCCGCCCGAACGAACGACATGCCTAACGTGTTAAGGCCTGGAAAAACATTTGAACTCACTGGAATTGATGAAAACCTGTTTTACTTGAGTCTCCGGGGCTTTTTAGGCCGGTAAACACGAAATCGTCGACCGTGACGAGGGATGAGTTCTTGCATGAGAGGAAAAGGGATGAGAGTTCTGAATTTGGGATGCAAAAATCTTGTAATGGATCTGAATCAGAAGATGAGACTGAATGTATATATAGGAGAATTACAAACCAGGCTGATATTTCCAGGGACATGTTTTGGACAAAGAAAAAAATCCCATTTGAAATTACAGATTTTGGAGCTAACATAAAGTGTTTAAAGACTACTATTCCACTAAAACTATGGCTTGAAGTTTAATATTTTTCTTGAACCTAAAACTCTTTGTCTCAAAAATGCAGAAGTTTGTTTAACATATTTATGGACCTAACCAAGAAAAGGTTATTGTCTTTTTTTATCAATGGTCCAAACAGATCTTAAGTTATACTCAACACAAAAAAAAAGTATTCAGATGGAATATTTTGAAGGACTTTGCTTGGGAACAAAGATTCAAAAGATTAGTTAGGACAAGGTGGCAACATCCACCTGTTGTGTTCATGCTGCTACTGTCTTTTTCTTGCTGGATGAGTGCTACATTCTTGATTGTGCAGTTCATTATTGTTTGTTTTTTCCATTCTTTAAGCAAAATTGAGTAAAATAATTCTCTGTCCTTAGCTCAACTGAATGGACCACAGCAAATTTCTAATTGATGTAAAGAATTTTTAAAGGACAATTGACTAAATGACTTGAGAATTTTTTTGGGCTCTAAAACTTTTCAATTACAGGGGTGTAAATATTTGATTCGCTTTAATTAAATAGTTAGAAACATGATCCGCTTTTATTTTCAAGAATATAATAAGCCTAAAACTTGTACTGTGGCTCTAAGGTAGTATAAATTTCATAAGGTAGTATACATAACTTTTGAGAAGATTTGTAAACCTGGTTTTTCATCATCCATGAATAAGTTGATCAGCATACTTGGTAAAACTTAAGCCCCTCGGAATTATACCATAAAAACAGGAGATGATTACAAAAATCACCCCTGAAATTCAGTCTAATTACAAAAAACCCAGTTACTTTTCAAAATTACAAATAACCCCTTCACATTTGCTTTTGTTTTGCAAATTGCAACTCGGAAGGGAGATATTTGTTAGGTAAATATAAACCTAAAGGGAGTGTTTGTAACACCTCAAGAGGGAATTTGTAATTGGATTTTTTTGTAATTAAGCTAAACCTCAAGGGTAGTTTTTGTAATTATCCCTAAAAACAATCCATAAACAATGACCAAAATAGTTGCAGGAAGTTCTGAATAACAACATGAGCCATTTCAGATAGGTTGCATCCCATTTCAATGGCAGATATTTTTTCAAGAGCAATCATCTCTGCCCCAATAAATTCATAATATTTATGCTGATGATTCAGTTTTATGAGTGTATGAGAAAGGTTTTATGAGTTCATGCAAAGTATTTTCTTGCATATAACCTCAACATAGGTTACTCATGCCCACATAACCACATACATGTGAAAATTAGCTTTCACATTCGTAAACTAGTTCTTCTAGTAGCTATCCTCATCAGTTTCTGGCCTCCTCAGGTAGTAACGCAAGCAATTCACAAGAACCTGCATCATTGATTGTTTACAAAAAGAACACAGAGAAAGAACACAGAGAAAGAACACAATATAATATTCTTTAAGCTATATATGCAAGAAAATGAAAAGAGGGCAAAATTTATTAGATCAGCATACTGTTTTGTTAAGTGAATGCATTAAAATACAGAAGAAATTAATTATGGCTTAGCTAGTTAGCTCTACTATAGTATCTTATCGACTTATATGAATGATGAAATAATTGGGCAAAATCTTCACTTTATGGCATTTAGGGAGTGATTGCAAACACTTAAAAAGTGATCGCCAACTTTTGGCTGGAAAAAAAAAATAGTTTTTAGTATATTCAAATGCCAACTGCATAATATAATCATAATCTAAAAGCAGGGTGATGGGCGCTTTAGATTTCTCATGCTGCTTGTGGTTTTGACATAAACATTTTTACAACTTATTCACCAAACGCTTAATTTTAGCTTATTCATTTTTTAGCTTCTATTTGCTAACACTGCCAACTTCTGATTCTCGACTACTTTTCGCTTCTGGTACAATAAATTACTTCCTCTAAAAGCAGAAGTTTTCAGAACACTCCCTTAGAAGAGTAGAAGTGTTCTCCCAGTAGCTACAAGACAAGCAGACCATAAAATGAATCAAGTGGATGAATAAATTTCTCCAAGGTTCGTCTCGCATCTCTCCTAATACCATGTGATTAATAAAGTGTCGGAGTTTAAGACACTTTACACATAAAACGCAAGCCCCATGAGCTAAAACTATAAACAAACTCATTAAACAAACTAACTTATGCCTTCCCATATAGCAAGAAGTTGAAGTAAGAAAGCAAGTGCCCAGAGAGGGGGAGGGGTAAGACATACAATCCACTAATACCAACTAGAAAGCAGTAACCAGATAATTACATTTGTTTACCTGAGACAAGGAACTGTTCAACGCAGCCCCTCTGTAGCTGACATGAAACTTGTCCTTGGCCACCAAACCCTAAGTGGTTATATACAACAAGTTATTCAAATGTTGCTAATGGCAAGAATTAGAGTGACTAAGCATGTGTATATCTGTGACAGTGTTAATCAGGGAATATTACTTCGGTATCGATCTCTGCTGATTCAACATATACATTGATATCCGACATGATTTTGATCATCTCCAACAGCAATCCAGGTCGATCTGCCGTCTCTATGTAGAGCATGCTGAAATGGTGGCAGATAACAAAATATAACAGAAAAATATTTGGTATCAAAATCCCACTGGAAACAAGGAATTTGAACAAAAAACAGTATTTAAATTTGATTCTTATTTCAAGAATAGATTGAAGGATGCAATGTTAAACATTTAAAGTCACCTTCTCCTAGGTCCATCTTCCTTAACATGAATGTGAGTTGCAATATCAACATCAATCTGCAGGAGAAAACAATGCGCATATTATATTTGCACAAAAATATAATAGATAACACATCTCAGTAGGAAAACTAGTTTTGAATCATCAAATCAATACAAATAAAAATAAAAATAAACACAAACACAAATACAACACGCGCGCGCACACACACACACACACACACAAATATACAAACAACTACTGATGCACGTTTGTGAAGCAATTGCAGAATCTAAAACAGGCCAAACATTGATTGAAGACCCATAAGAAGCTGTATTTCTGAGTCCAAGCATCTTGAAACTCCAGAAACTACTTGTAAAAAGAGAGATATAAAGTTTGTAAAAGATACCTGGCCTTTCTGAAACTACCATCTCATAGTAATAATATGCAACACATATCTGAATCAAAATAAGTTAAAGCACTTAATATTTAAGGCATGGTATAGCATCGATCATTTCCATCTTAAATCTAAATTGTTGGGGAAAGAATTAAAAGTTAATAGCCATAAACATTAACACAGCACGCAGCAGAAATCTCAACACACCATGATGTCCAGTTTCAAGCAAACAAATATCAGAACAAAAGACTGAACATCAGAAGAAATAGCTCATTGTTTAGGTATATATTAATGCATCTGGATGAGAGATATACTCCACATTTACAAACTGTAGCAAAAACAGGTATTTCTTTGACATCACCTTTTGTTCGGGTGGTTTTATTCCAAAAGCTTCACCCATAGCAAGGCGCTCGCTGGATTCCTAAATAATCACAAATATTTAGATGGAAAATTGGGCAATTGGAACTAATCACTATTAAGAGGCCCATCAGATCAGACTATGACCCTAAAGAGGTAGAATATCTTTAAACATAACATTGACTGAGAATAATACAAGCTTATTTTGCATGGGCATTAGTTAAGATAAACATACTGGATGATACTTAAGTAGGTTGTTGATAATGGTCAAACGAATTCTTTCCAAGAGATCGGGGTCTTCAACTTTGCGCCCTGCCGACCTGCAGAAAGTTCCTTACATGTAATTTTGGAATTCTACATGATTCAAGTTAATAATTCAGTTATATTATATAATCATGTTGTTGACCAATATTTTTCCACTTTTCACGAGTGACATAAATAGGTTATGCACGGGCAACAGTCTGAAAAGTTCAAACAGTGAACTCTAATAAAAGATGAAACTTACTTGTCTGAAAAATCACGCAAACGAAATTTTCCACGCATGAATCCCACCAACATAAATGATCACATAATGAGCTTGTAAAGAAGAAGGACTGAACAGACAGTTCCGTTCTCATAGCAGAATACAATTAAATACATGTATTAGAATTGAGTGTCATAAATCAAAATGAACTGCCATGGCAAAAAGACAACGCTTCATTGATTCAACATATCTCATGTCATAATCCCATGAGGTAACTAGATATATCACTGCATAAACCCGTTGTGCCGCAAATTATGAAATCATTGACAAAAGAAGATGAAACAAATTGTTAACAACTTGCGGATCAACAAGAAAGTTGACAAGATGTCGCTGGACATAATATCATTTGTGAGCAGTGAACCAGGAAAAGACATGTCAAAATCATCTCTTACCGTCGTGTGATAAAAAATTTTGTTTGTGTGACTGAGTTCTCAGTAGTAACAGTTCCCTTCAAAACATCCAAGCCTAAGTCTTTAAGCGCCTTCATCTGCACCGCCAAACAAACATTGGTTGATAATGTATTCTCAATCAGAAGGTCATAAGATGGAATGGAACCAAAGAATGGCAAAAATGTATTGCATGCATGTGTGGCATACCCAAACAAACACGCATTGAGAAATAAATAAAAAGAAAGTAGTCGATGTTATAATGCTAGCAAAATATTTAAATACATTGTTGGTCATCTTCACAAAATGTTACCATTCTGCATTGGAATCATAACACTGGCATTTAGAGCTTCCCACAACAACACGAGCAGTTATCGAAAAACATAATGTATGTGAAAGAAAATAAGAACTGTCCACTCACATTATAACATATTCTTCTATTAACCATACATTGAACAGAGTATGTCCTCAATGAAAGAAAGAAAAAAGAAAAAAGAAAAAAGAAAAGACTGACCTCGAAAACAGTTTGGTATGCTACAGAAGGTCTCAATAAGATGCACAGAAGGAAAAATAAGTCATTTTACCGTGTCAATAAGAGCACCAAGGCGATCTCCAAAACTAACTTGCACAATAGTTGCATCAGGATCAGAATCTTGATCTATCAGAACAATAGGCATTGGAACATTATCATTCTCCAGCTCAGACTTCTGTAAAAGAAAATTGTTATCAACATTAAGATCTTGGGTAACCATGGACATAATTGGGTCGTTGATTAAGTTAAATAAGGGTGGCACAGTAATTCTAATTAAGTGATACATGTGTGCATGTGACATGTTGGGAACGTCTTAGTGAACCAGGTGTTGCTTGCCAGTTAATTTATCACTATGGTAAACCATAGCCTAACAAAATTTCAAATGTTGTGTGTTTCTAGCATGAAAGTGTTAAAACCAAACACATTGTCACACTTTCATATGTCACCTTCATATCAACTCCTATAATCCCTATACATTCTCATTTTAGAAATGACAATCCAAAATAATAATAATAATAATAATAATAATAATAATAATACTAATAATAATACCCCATTAATTTGCTGGTGCTCCATAATGTTCCCAACCAGATAAAAGCAATGCGAACAAATTAAATATAAAAAGTGGGAGATATCCATCATTAATCATTTGGTCCCATATTAAATACACGTGTTAGCGCAAAAGACAGTTGCAAAGGAAATATATCGATTAGTAATCATTGGATATAATGATTCGGGGTTAACTTATGAATTGATAATAAGCTACAAAACTTAGAAACTTCTTTGGGTGGTGTTATTTAATGCTTTCAACAAAAACAAGCAACACGCACAGTACATGTGAACAGAAACCCAAAATTGATAAAATAGACATCTCCTAAGTCCTATCTTCTCAAGTTAACCATTATGCTTTTCTTTCAGTCAATTTATTTCAAAACTATCAATGGGTACTTAAACATACGAAAACTTAGATAAGTATAATCCTAACATTATCAAATTATGTTCTCTATCTCATGAGATACCTGCTCTGGGATATTCAAACTCCACTCAACACCGGTAAAAAGGCAAACATAATTAAACTCAAGTGTGAACTTGCGGCACTAACAATGCAGAGCGGTAGCATTTAACCAATTTACAGATTGTTTTGACCAACCAAGATGTGAAATTCAACTATCAGTCTCAAAAAGGGATAGAGACGCTTCTTCTCAACCATAAGCAAGAGGTGACAATGTTTATCAGCAGTTGGTCCACCAATTAAATCACCCAAATCAAAGTGTCAAAAGTTCCCACACCCATTAACTCATCTAGATCAACCCCCCACAAAAAGGTACGTGTTGTTGTCAATGCTTCACCAGTCACCACCTTAGCAACCACCAAATTAGCATGTCCAGTGGGTGATAGCACTAATCCTCTACAAACAGTAACTTTTAGAGCAAACAAAAGTAAACTAGTACTTAGTAACCAGTAAATCAATTGACAAAGAGACAACTGAGTTGCCTCCTCAGAAAACAAATAAGAATTTTATAAATGTACATAATCAACACTTCGTAATTCAATACATCTACTGTTAGAATGGAAGGGGGGAGGCTAATAGTACATCATTATAATGATAATATAATTAAAAAAACACTACATATACCTCTGACACAGCGACTTTGGTCCCAAAATGACTTAATAACATAATCGCATATATGTCTCATTTAAAGCATATAATACTAATAATTCTGGTCTCAACTCAGCAAATCATAACTAAACCTCCCATTTGAATGGCACATAGTTTTAGATAAGAGTTGAAAGATTTAAAATTTAGCCTAATTATACATTATTTAATAGTGGTCGAAAGTTAGTGGTGTCAAAATATTATTTCAAATGAAATGATACTTTTGGAAACATAAGTTTCATTTTAAGAAATGAAGACTTGTTTTGAGACGCCCTAACAAGAACGAAAGAAAATTGAGGGACAAATAAAGGACATAGAGAGTAACAAAAAATCACTTAAAAGTCTTTTTGATCCTACATAGGATTATCAAATTTTACCCTGTAAATATCAATTCAGTAATCTCTACCCATTATTTTCACAAGTCATATTCATCCAGAGTTTCAAGATCACACGTGAACATCGAACTCAACGGAGAGATTCAACTTACCAACGACATCGAACCGACTGAGTCAACCCCATCAACAGAGGCACACATAGGGACATTCCTACAAAACAATTTCAACCAAGTCACCCATAAATTAATATCGTAACATCACAACATTCAAGGATATCACAAACATCCATCAGAAAAACATATCAAGCCTAACATAAAAATCATCCAGATAAATAAATAAACAAATCACACTCGATAACCCATCAATCCCTCAAACAAGCAAACAAACAAACAGTTCTTAGCTATTGAAAATTAAATTTCCTTACAGTCAACATATGAACTAAAATCAAGAAACCCACAAATGAAAATATTGAGCTAGCAACAAAGCGTGAAAATTTTTGCACTTACTTCTTCTGGGAAGAATTAGAATTAAATCGCGGAGTGACAGAAAGGTGTGAAATCGGCTTTGAGGTGGGCGTGCAGAAGCTCGAAAGAGAGACGGAAGATTCAGAGGCTTTTGACCGAATAACAGTGAAAGAGGAGCTGGAGAAAGCGTTCGCCATTGCCATTGTTGCTGAAGAAATGAGCAGTAGAGTAGAAGTGTAGAAGGAATTATTGGAGAGGTTGATGACTGATGAGTGGTTTTTTGTTTTTGTTTAGATCGTCGGCTTTTGACAAAATTAGGTGATGTATGGCGTCATTTGTGAAGGCCCACTGGGAGCGCCACGTCAGGTGGGGACAATGTTTTCTTTTTCTTTTGCTTTTAGGGACAATTAATTATTTCTTTAATTTTTTTAAGTATAATGGGCATGGGATAACACATGCACTCATATGAGATCGAATTCGAGTGAATCGCTCTTATAATACAATATTCTATCACTCGACGACAATGTTGTTCTCAGTTATTTCTTTAAATTTGGATGAGAAAAAACTACTTTTGGTCTCATAAGAAAAAAATATCAAACACTTTTAGTCATAAAATTTGCTTTTTTGGTCCAAATGATCATTTTGAACAAATTTAGTCCCAAATGATTAAAAGGTTGTAGTTTTGGTCCCAAAACTAGCGAAAAAGTTAACTAATCATTAACTTTATTCTTACGAGACCAAAAGTGCATTTATCCAAAAATTAATCAAATAAAAGAAAAAAATTATTTGAAAAATCCGAAAATTATATAACAATTTTGAAAATTGTTTCAATACATTAAAAATTATTTTCAATTTATTAAAAAATATTATAAAAAATTCCAAAGAAATTATTTTAAAATATAAAAAAATGACAATTTGTTTAAAAACTATAAATGTAAAAAAACAAATTTATTTTCAAATCCAAAAATTACAAAATGAAAATTGTTAAAAAACTATAAATCATTTTTAAAAAAAATGACATTTATTTAAAAAAATCAAAATTATTTTAAATTTTAAAACAAAAAAAGAAACTCAAAACTCTTTGTTAAAAAATTGGAAATTATTTTAAGAAACTCTGGAAATTTGTTAAAAACTCCCAGATTTTAATATGCAGATTTTGGAATGATTTTAAGACTTTTAAAAAAATGGATTTTTTAAATACAAATATCAATATTTTTCATTGTTTTTTAAATTTTTTTACATATTTGATGTAATTGTCAGATTTTTAAAATAATTTAAACTTTTGTAAAAAAAAAATCAATTGTTTTCACTCTATTTGGATTTTACAAAAAAAAAAACTGATTTTTTTTTTTTTTTTCCGGAAAGTCTTCAACATTTTCATTTTTAATCTATTTTTCAAATTTTTAATCAAAATTCAATATATTAAAACAATTTTCCAATTTTTTTAATTAAACTCATTTTAATATATGAATTAATTTTAAGATTCTTAAACAAATCTCAGATTTTGTTTAAAACAAATTTCAATTTTTTCTTTAATTTTCAACATTTTTCATATATTTGACGTAATTGTAAGATTTTTTGAAATAATCTATAGTGTTGTAAAAACTTCTATGTTTTTACTCCATTTGATCTTATAAGAAAAAAATCAGATTTTTTTGACTCTTTTTAAATATTTTAAATAAATTTCAGATTTTTTAAACAGTTTATAGCTTTTTTAACAATTTTCATTTTTTATTTTTTTGTAATTTTAAAATAATCTCAATTTTTTAATATTTTTAGTTTTTAAACAAATTATCAGATTTTGTATACTTTAATTTTTAGATTTTAAAATATTTTTTAAAATTTTTAATTATTTTTAAAAAATAAAATAATCTTATTTGATTAGTTTTCTGGATAAATGCACTTTTGGTCCCGTAAGAATATAATTAATGATCGGCTAAGTTTTTCGTTAGTCCGGGGACTAAAACTACAACTTTTGAATTCATATGAGACTAAATTTGCAAGAAAAAAAAAAAGATATTTTGGACTAGAAAAGCAAATTATGGGACTAAAAGTGTTTGATCTCTTTTCATATGGGACCAAAAGTACAAATTTCTCTTTAGTTGGATGCACAAAGTATATATATAAATAATTAAAGTCCATAACCCGCAATTTACATCTTTTAAATTTCAAATAAGAGTGTATGGACTGAAATACCCTTACTTGATACCACTTTGTTATACTTTGTGTCACCTATTAGAGGTGAGATCAAGAGTTCAAACTTCACCGTTACCTTATAAATTTCTTAGCAAAGTTTGAATTTAAATAAAGAAATTAATTCCACTTTGTTTTTTTCCTCTTTCTCTGATTTGAAAATGTGCAACATCTCTGTTCTTTCTTGTGCAAACTTCCTTGTCCCATAGCAAGCTCGGTCCTTCCTTCTATTTAACTTTGCTCGTTTTTTATTTTTGATGACAAATGGGGTATAATTGTACCCCAATTTTTGTTAAAAAATTTCAATAATAATATATAGTTAAAAAGATAATAATAATAATAAATTTGTACCCTCATTTTATAGAAATAATTAGAAAATCCAAATAATACAATATAAATCCCCACAAAAAATTTTCAAAAATTAAATATTGACTTAACAATGTGAATAGATAAAATACATGACAAAATCTGCAAAAATAAAATATCCTTCAAAAGTTTAATAAAATTAATAATATTGTCAAAATTATATTTTGTCGTCCACTATTTTCTTAATTACTCTACTTAATTATTTTATATACATGTATTAATTTTTCTTGTATCGTTACACGATCAACTTTTGCAAAAATCTCTGACACCAATTAATATATACAAGTAACTTTCCAAAATATAATTGCATTCGAAATTAAGAGAAGAAGGCCAATAGAGAGATATTGGTGCGCGTTTAAGTCCTATCCTAATTGAACTTGGTCCTGAGCCCAAGTCCTAATAGGACTTATAACCGTATAAGTTCTTTGACGACGTGAATTAGGTTTGACCTGTTTGTAACCGCCAAGGTTTCTGAAAATATTTTGAAGAGAACAGGACTCTGCAGATATGAGATTTTCACCTGGCGATGGATGGAAACGCGAGATTTGAGTTGACATCAGCCAGTCCTGAATCAAATTTTGCAGGGAACTACCAAAAAAGGCAGAGGGGATACCCTGCCTCCAGTTTGGGTAGGTCGTCCAGTTTCAGAGAGGGTTCAGATAATAATAGGAATGTTGGTTCTGTGAAGGTAAAAAATTCTAGAGGTACTGCAACCTCATCAGGTGATTTGCCTCAATGTCTGATGTTGGAGCCAATTGCTTTGGGTGATCCGAAGTATCCACGGTCTGGTGATTTAAAGAGGGCTCTGGGTTTTTCTGCTGGGAGCAATTCAGAAGAAAATTCTATTGGTGCTGCTCGTCTGAAGAATTCACCTCCTGCGGCGGTTGGGGAGCTAAAACGATTGCGATCAAGCGTTGCGGATACTTGTGCTAAAGCCAGGTAAGTTTGAAAACTCGCGGTATAGTTGTTCTGTTCGAAATTGTTCCTGATATTGGAATCTGATGGATATCTTAATTACTCAAATATGTTTTTACCTTACGATATCCTGTGAATTTAGTTGTTATATTCACATGTTCTTTTTGGCTAGCGGTAGAGCGAGAAAGCTGGATGAGCATTTAAATAAGTTGAACGAATTTTGTGACGATATGCCAATGCCCTCTAAGAAGCAGAAGCGGCAGCGGAATGAGCTGTCGACGAACGAACGATCTAGTGGTTCAACCTTGAAGACTGGATCGCAGATGCATGGGAACCCTTCAGACTCAGGAAATCAGAAAGTTGATGATCGGCCTAAGAATGTTGTTCTTAATAAGCGCATACGGACATCAATGGCAGAAGCTCGGGTTTGTAAACTTAGAAATCATTTTATTACTTTTCCTGTTTAAGATCTTATTTCCTATTCTATAATTAGAAGATTGACTGGGAATAGTTCTTTGAGTCGACATCTTATCTTGAGCACTAAATGCCACCAATATCTACCTCATTTTGACACAGCTTAATTAACAAGGGTCAGAAAGCAATAGAAAAAGATTCCTGATTCTGTATTGAAAAAGAACATGTCAACTTGCACTTTCTATCTTTCATTCGTTGATATGTAAAAGCTACAAATGTACATAATTGTTGCAAAGATTGCGACTATTGCCTCCACAATTTTTATTGCCGCTGTTATGTTGGAACTCCAATATATATTTTATAATTCTATGCATGCCATAAACTAGTCCTCATGTGTTTCTTGTGCTTTATATTTCTAGTATGTTGCTAGCTCAGTTCTATCACTACTATCATTTTGGTGACTTCTGTCATGTTGTATATTATTTATGATAAAAAAGTTTCTAGGTCTTTTCCCCACATTCAGGTGGAATGCAGGAATAATGGGGTGCTGCGGCAGCCTTTAATGGTCACAAAAGAAAGAGACATGCTTAAAGATAATAATGCAGATTTTGATACTGTTGATGAAAAAATAAGGAGGTTACCTGCTGGTGGAGAAGGCTGGGACAAGAAAATAAAAAGGAAACGCGGCTCTGTTGGTGCTGTCCTTTTGAGATCTGTTGACAACAATGGGGAATTGAAGCAAAACATGCACCATAAGCTTACTATTGAATCTACCCTGCAGTTCACTGATTCCACACATGGTTTTAGGTCAGCAAGTTCATTTTACAGAGAAACTTATTAAGCTGCTTGTTTATTATTTTCTTTTGTTTTGCATGATGCTGTTTGTGCAATGTAATCACTAAGATCATTGTAGATTGCAACTGATTTCAGGGTTTCTAAAATGGAGCTGATGTTTTAATGCTCATGTATAGATTCGGTTGCATTGAGCTGACTGTTTGGAGAACTATACTGTTTATATTTTGTCTTTAACTGTTCTGAGAACCATTAACTGGACCCGTTGGATACAATCTTTAGTACTTGTTAAAGTTCCCACTTTTTGACTGTCTTTGTCATATAACGGCAGCTTAGGACTGAGGATGTCATGTTATTCTGGAAGTACATTACACTCAATCTACTTTAGTTATTTATAGTTTCCTGTATAAATCAAGTTGAGAGGAATACACATTGTTCAGGCTTGGTTTCAAATAGTTAATGAGCTTAATTGTGCTTGAGCTTGATTTGATTTTTAGCCAATCTTAGGAGCAACAATTGGTTGCACTCAAAATAGCTTGGTGATTTATTTACGTAAGTTTTCACTCCTTCGCATATTGAGTTGAGTTCAGCCTAGCTTGAAAATCTATGGAATGATAGAAATTGTTCAAACTTGGTTGTTTAAGTTGACCAACCGAACCGAAAAAAGCTTTAAGTGATAGAACCTGCGCTTGAGTTTTTTCTTTTACATTTTTTGTGATTCTATGTGTATACAGCCTATACTATTGAAAATAATTCTGTCCTCTGGCTTGATTATATATATATATATATATATTTGGAAACCAATTAAGTAAATTCTTGATTTTATGTATGATGGTACATGCTTGCCGTTACTTTAAAAAATGATTTCCACAGTTTTGTTAAATTCTACAGAGTTGTGTCAAGTTTTGAAGAGGGGAAGATAGTTCTGTATGTACCTTAACCAATTTACAGCTTTGAGTAATGAATGCATTAGTGCTATGAAACTTAATCCATCTGTTTAATTTATGTTAAGTTATTAATTAGGTTTTTTCTACATTAGTTTGTACTTTCCATTCATTTTACATCATTTATTTAAGTTGCTTTGATTCGGTTGCATTTATTTAGCCAAACTTTTCAAAGTAGGCTTACATTGTTCTTTGGAAAGTAATCTTCCATTGTTGTCCTTGATTAACCATAGTCGTTCTTCTTTGAGCATTAATTGAATTACACTCAGAGATACCTTTGGACAACTTAGTAGCATTAGTGCATTTTGTCATCCTTCCGATTATGCATGTTGTCTCACCGATATACTTTGTTTGTTTGAAGAGTATCTTGAAATTGATAAGCAAGCTGGTCAGGATCAATTTCAGATTCAATATGTTCACCTTGGGTGACAACTTGAATCTTTTGAGTGGGAGAAATATATTTATTGATCTTGCGATTATCAAAAAATTAATGTTCTTTCTGAATAGTTGTTCAAATTTGATTTGTTTCAAGTAGTAAACCAAGCTTAAACAGGCTTCTGGTAATGGCTCTTGAATTGAACTGCGAGTAATTTGATTAATTTAGTGCTAGTTTGTTGTGCATATTTTGCTTCACTAGCTAAGAATAACCTGCCATGAGAGTTAAGTTAAGTTGTTGGTAAAGTCTTGAATTCACAGTATAAAAGAGTCTGACCTATGTGTTTATGTTATATATTCTGAAACAAATAGGGATGGCAACAGGCGGGTTCGGCTAAACCTGGGACCCGGCCCGCCAAGGAAAATCTGGACCTGGGACCTGCACTGTCCCGCCTTGGACACGTAACACGATGGGTCCAACCTGCCGGACCCGCCTGAAAAAAAAAATTTAACAAACTTGCTGGCTTATTCCATTTCTGATAATACTCTGTTATGCAAAAAAGATATAACAAGGTTTATTGAACACCAACTAAAGAAATGAGCACCTAACTAAAGAAAAGAACACTCCTAATTATTACTTAACTAAGAAGTCATCTTGTCAAAATGTTGAAAAGTCGCAAGCAATGGAAATCTTTCCATTTCATCACAACACTGACATATGAATGGCGAGAAGATACAAAGTAGATGGGTTGAGGCTTGAGAGAGACGAGTCAGTCACGGGCTCACATCTGAAGATAGGGGTCCAACCAAACCCATTTACCTCCTTGGACCCGGCGGGTTTTGGTCAAATGGGTCTGTGACCCATCCTGGGACCCATTTGACCGGGTTTAAACCTGCTCCTAACGGGGCGGGTTTTGACCCACCCCATTGCCATCCCTAGAAACAAATTCGTAGTATCTTGATTTTATTTATGAGAGTACATCCTCACTGTTCCTCTAAAAACCGATTTTCTTTTCTAGTCTAAGAAGCTATTGGCTGAATTTCACTAGAGTTTTGTCATATCTTGATGTTGGGAAGCTTCTGTGTCTGTATCTAGTGTAATTTGTAATTTTGTCTATTGGGTTTACGTTATTTTCACATGAGAAATTATCTTGTATGATATGTTGAGCAGATCTTGGTTATTTGGGGCATAATTTCAGTTCCCAGGATTCATTTGGATTGATTGTTTGGTTTTAATATTGAAAACTTTTTCTGACAGATCAGGAGCTTCTGGTGGCAGTAACAAGTTAGATCCTATACCATCTCCTCGCGTAACCTTCAAAAAAACGAAGTAGAAAAATCTACGCTCTCAAGACCAATTAAGGAGCGACCATTAGGAAAAGTAAATGTTAAGTAAGTACCTCTCATTTTCGATGAGTCTAAAATTGCAAGTATACATGTTTTAATGCAACCTGTCTTCTACTATTGGTTGTTCAACAAGCAGGTTTCGTTCATTTATTTTTTTTTGACATAAACTGGAATTTCATGAGGATGATGCTTCTGCTGGATGTTTCTTTTAGGTTGAATAATCATGAGGATGCAATGTGTTCTAATCCAAAAGTTAAAGGGAAGGCCTCAAGGGCACCACGGAGTGGCTCTATGGCTGCAGCTAATTCATCTGTTAATGTTCCTTGTTTGTCTGGAACTTTGGAGAGCTGGGAACAGCCCCAAGATGTAAATAAAATGCCTTCAACTGGTGGGGCTAACAATCGTAAGCTTGCCATGCCCGCAGGATCATGCTCTCCTCCAATAACTCAATGGGTTGGTCAGAGGCCACAGAAGATTTCACGGACAAGGAGGAGAAATCTTGTTCCTGTATCAAACCACAATGTAGTACAGATGCAATCTGAAGGTTGTTCTCCTTCAGATTTTGGTCCTCGGATAAGGATTGGCGGGATCAATGCTTCTCTTCTCTCCAAGATTGCAGCTAATGGAAACCAAAACTTTCCATCTCCTGTGAGATTATCTGAAAGTGAAGAATCTGGCGCTGATGAAGACAGAATAACTGATAAAGGGGTGGGAGGCAGGGAGCTGGAAGAAAATACTGCAAATGTTGGTCAGAGTGTTGGGTCAGCTGCAGTTCCTATAAAACAGAATAAAATTTTGGTCAAAGAAGAAACTGGTTATGGTGTGAGAAGACAAGGGTGTAGTGGAAGGGTCTCGCCTTTTTCTACGGCTAGCATTTCACCAACAAGAGAAAAACTGGATAATGTAGGGCCAACCATGCCTCTTCGAAATGCAAAGTCTGGTTCTGGCAAGACTGGAAGGTACAGGATGATTTTCGGTGCAGATGGAACTGCATTCAACTTCTGTGTTTCTAGTATATCTTGTTTTTTCCTCTTACTCACAAGGTGTTTTTTTCATACAATTACAGCAAGTCTGGCCCCCCATTCAAGAAGCTCTCAGATCGCAAAGGCTTTTCTCGTCTTGGTCACGTGGCAAACGAGGGTTCCCCTAATTGTAGTGGTAAACCTTTAAATAATATGTTTTCTTATTTTTTTTTGGCCTGCATGCTACCAATGCCAATGCAGGATTTGAGTGAATTGGTCTTCAAATAATTCATTTTAGTCGAATTTTGGTATGTTGTAAGTAGTTATACTCTCAGTTAGTCCACTTTATGATGGTCTGACCACCAAGCTGCCATTAATTGCTTATGTAGGTCTTTAACCTATTGCTATGAATTGGTCCCTGAGGTATGCTGATTTTGTTGGATTGTATTAAGCCTAGAATAAGATTAATCACTTTCTATTTCCTCCTTTTCTTTCCCCATTACTTGGGGTGATATTAGTTGATAGAACTTGTGGAAGACCTGCTTTGATTGGACTTTCGTGTAACAAACACGTTTCATCACGTATTCACGTTGGTCAGTAACCGGTTCTACTTTGTTACTATCACCGCCACTATGATTCCCATGGTAGAAGAAAGAAATGAGAAGAAACTCAAAGCCAATTTATGTTTCTTGAATTTGTAGTTACTAAAACACTGCTGTTTTATGACTTTTCAGGGAATCAGATGATGATCGCGAGGAGCTCTTGACTGCTGCTAATCTTGCTTGCAGTTCTAGCTGTATGCATCTGGAGTTAATTTTTGTTTTCTGTTTCTCAAGTATGTAATGCCGATAATTCGCCATCATTTTACATTCTGCAGTTAATGCGTGTTCGAGCCCATTCTGGAAGACAAATGAGGATTTGTTTACATCTGTTGGCCCAGATGAAAAATCATACCTATCAGATCAGGTAATATATCAATGATTAGGTAGATTATCCGATTTTTTTTTTTCTCCGGCCAGTTGATTCTTAAAAATTTCCTTTTTCTTTTGAATCAGCTGAAATTGGCTGAGGAGTTGTGTGCAAGTTTGGCTCAGAACTGTAACAATGGCAACTCTGTTCAAGCGAAATTGGTTTGTAGTTGCAATCTCTTTTTTTATCTTGCACATGGACCCTCTTCCAGCACCAATTTACTACAATCTCTTTTTTTATCTTGCACATGGACCCTCTTCCAGCACCAATTTTTGAGTCCAAGAACTTATTTCGGCTGTGCTATTTTTCTTTATGATAAATGTTGATTTAAATCTGTGACGATACCAAGAGTTTGGATTTATAATGTTTATTAATATACTACATCTGATATTCCAAGAATACTTTTGTTTTATCAGGATGCTAAGTGCAACCAAAAATGAGAGCTTCTGATTCTATCTCTTGCCAAAGAACTAGATGCATGAAAAATGAAAATGAGTTGAGGGATTCTTCTGATAGAATGGATTTTGTTGAGCTTCTGGATTCTTCTCTATGTGGGTGCTCAGATGCAGAGAAAAGGTTTGGCATAGTTAGTCCACTTTATCAAAGGGTACTATCAGCTCTCATAATGGATGATGAAATTGAAGACTCTGAAGAAACCGGATTTGGGATCCCCAGGAGTTCAGTTAATGGTCCCTTCCTTACTGGTTCTGAAAATAAAATTATGGACATGCTTGACTTCTGCAAGCCGGTATTCCGAGTTCAAAATCGGAAAAATGGTAATGCATATAATTGTGGATATGTGCACCCAGAGTCTGAAATGTTGGTTCAACATTTTCAATATGAGCAGATGTGTCTTGAAGAAAAACTTGTAGTAGAACTGCAGAGTGTTGGTCTGTTCTTGGAAGCCATGGTGAGTTTCAGATTACAGAGAGTGGACTTAAGTAGAACAACTGTCAACTGCCTTATTCCTATTTCTCTGGAACTAAATTAATTATTTTCTTATGACTTCCCAATGTTGCAGATTCAATTATGAATTGTGCAATTATCTTTTCTGTACATGTGAATGTGAGGTTTTCATTCTTGCCTTTCTTATTGGTTGCCATAATACAGCCTGCATTGGACGATAAAGAAGATGAGGTATTCAACCAGGAAATTGCTCAGCTAAAGAGAGGACTTCAGGAATGGGTATTGCGTAGTATCATTTTGATTAATTACTTCTTTTTCAACCTTTCTTTGATTTATGTTTGAGGTCCTTTATTACTTCCTTGTCCCCTCTCGCTGTCATGACTTTTTTGCAATAACTTATAGTTGTTTACAATTCATTTTGTATCTTTTGCTCAAACCTTTAGATTGGGAAGAAGAAGACACGTTTGAATAAATTATGCAAGGTTACTCAAGAAGATAATATTGAAAGGTATTTGTACTTTCTCCATCTGCACTCAAATTTTGAGCTAAGGGGCCAAAATTGTTGGTATCATGTTATGATAGATACAATACATTTTATTGTTCCTCAGGGACCCTGAACAGGTTGCGATGGACTATCTTGTTGAGCTGACATACAAGAAACTTTTGGTTAGTTTTAGTACTCTGAATCATTTATCTGCAGAACTTCACAACCTTGAAAACTGTACATACATGTGGATTAATATTTAGTTGACTTGGCTGTCATTTTTATGGAGTATGATAGGTTTGAAAGGATGAGATAAAGAAGAAAGTTACTGAATGCTGCTAATAAGGCCAGGGAAACTTCATTAACATAGTAACATTTAAGGCCAATTGTCTAATGATTTCTCTATTTGTACAATTTTGTGATGGACACCCAAAAACCGTATAACTTGGAAGCTAAGCTTATCAAATTCAATTATTCTCTTTACAGCTTTGACAAAAATTGGTTAATTATTTGCAAAAGTATTTAACGGTGAGGGTAGTTTTCAGTGGAGTTGGAGGTTATAAAGAGAGTATTAAGCTCAGTTGAATGTCCCCTTCGTACTAGCTAGACTCCCCCTTTGTACTAGCTAGACTCTGACACTTCGGACACTCTTTGCTGATCAATTTAATTGTGGTTGGTTTCTTCACCTTTCAGTTTAAAACTGGTTTTTTTAACTTTTAACCTAAACAAGGTTCGACACAAAAAGCTTATCCTAAATGTTGCCTGGCATAACTTGCTCTCGGAAGTATCAAGGAATGGCTTTCCATTACCCAGATGTAACACATGAAGCTTTTATAACAAATTACATATGGCATGCCCCTTCTGCTGATTTGTAGAGGACCAAATAGAATCAAGATCTTGTTTCTGTGGTTGTAGGTTTATATAAATGACGCTTGATTAGTAATCAAAATGACTATGTGCTCCAGTTGAAATTTTTACTGATATATTCTTTGAAAGTTACGTGAAGAGAAGTGGCTCTGGAGCAAAGTAATATGGATCGGATAATTGCTATGCTGTAGCTCAAAAGTAAGATAAACTCTGTAGTTTCATATAGATAGTCCAAAAGAAGCAATGCGACGACAACTATTTTAAATTTCATTAAGGGACTATTGTGTTACGACCTAGGAAACATAAAGTGTCACCTCCTAGTGCTATGCTCGAGTTACCCTCTAACAATATGGTAGTCAGAGCATGGCTCTATGAAGCTTTAGAAATTCTTATTTCTGCTTATGAATCTGAAAGTTGCACCCGAAAAACTTTACATGTGGCCAACATTCTCTGAGGAAGACCTCATTGTTGGCAGATCTGAGCAGCAGATGAAGACTCTGTTTCCTTGCTTAAACATGACTCTCAGATCTACATACAGAGGAGAAGTGAGAGAAGAGGGGTATATGTTGGTTTTTGAATGGGCTGCAAGATCTCTACTAATTATTAGGAAAAAAAGAAAAAGGAAAAATACAGAGAGAAAGTGAGAATGGTTGAGCAAGAAGGAACATGGTGCATTCTATTAGATCAGGTCACGCAGGGTTTCGTAGTTTACTTATAGCCCACATTTAAATGTGAGTCTCAAACTTGTGCTTGTCATTTTCAGTTCTAATAGGAATATATTTCTTTGGTTGGTAAACCGAGCTTATCCAAATAAATTACATAATTACTACAATATTTATTTAATTTTACTAATACATGCTCTGAGCCACTCCACCTCATAATTAATTAAAATGTTCAAGCTCTTGCACTCGACCTCTTGCCCTCATCTCCATCCCCTCACCTGTTTATGTTACTTAGGTTATGACATGTCTTTGGGTTGGTTTGGGTGTTCACAACTGATCTAGCCCTTCACCGAATTTAAACAATTTACTGACTTATGTTCGGCCATAAGCTCTAGTATGCATTTTTTTTCTTATTTTAATAAAATTATAATTAATTTAAATTCTTGTTTTACATCTATATTTTTCTGTCCAGTACTATTAGTAAGACTCTGCACCAATTTATTCTTGTTTATGTTAATTACAATGTCTTTTGTAATGATTGACAGGCAACTGGAGGAAGCTTCCCCTCTAAAGATGGGATTGCTAAGGTGCCAAAGCAAGTTGCATTGGCGTTTATCAAAAGGACACTTGCTAGATACCACAAATTTAAAGATTCAGGGCAAGTTGTTTTTCTGAGCCTGCACTCCGGGAGATTATTTCCGCAACATCTGTATCTCCTCAGTTTACTGAGACAGGGTTGATTTCTGGTGTTAAGCTCGCCTTGGTTAATGGTAAGCGCTTGAAGTTCGAATTGCAACCATCATACTACGGAATGAGTTCCATTTGAAGTATTAAATAAAATTAAATTTTAATGTTGACTTTTAAATGGTATTAAAAAAAACTTTGCATTTTTATTAGGGATAATTACAAAACCTCCCGACGTTCGGGCTAATTACAAGAAAACCCAGAGATTTTTGAAAATGGCAAAAACCCCATTGAGATTTGATTATATCTTTCATTAGCCCCCTTCATAAGAAAAAAAAACATTTCAAACCCCCCCCCCCCCCACATTTATAAAAGTATTATAAGACAGAATCAAACCTAAGAGTTTTTCCTCTTTTTTTTTATGTTAATTTTGAAACATCTTAGGATTTTTTTTGTAATTAGCCCAAACCTTGGGTTGTTTTTGTAATTATCCCTTTTTATTATGTTACTAGATCATGTACCTCCAAATTGGTACTAAACATGGTCTTTTGATGGTTTGTTCAGATGAGATTTCAATGGACGCTTCATGCAAAAACGGTGTTGCCAAGGCGGGATGGTCGTCTGTGAGTGGCTCCAAGGGTGACCGTAAAACAAAAGCAAAGTCGAAACAGAAAACGACTCAGTTTTCCATGTCAGGAAACACATTTGTCGATAAATTCACAGATACAGGTGAATTAGCCAATAATGGTGGCAACATGAAACAATATGATAGATTTATGTCTTCTGATAATGCCCCTCCGGTGTCATCGAAAGAGACGAAGGAATCTATGGACTTGGCTAAGTTGCCACTTAATGACAGTATAGAAGAACTGGGTGTAGATTCCGAAATTAGTGCACCACAGGATATCAATGCTTGGTTCAATTTTGATGTGGATGGTTTACCAGACGACGATTGCATTGGCCTTGAGATACCTAATGATGACCTCTCGGATTTAAACTTTTTTTGAGCATGACCTTTTTGATGTACAGCTTGTGGAACATAACTGGTTAGAGAATGAGTTTTTGTTTTATTTATTTTTTTCCCAATGGGTTGAGGGTGGCTGAGTATCCCTTCATAAGTTTTGGCCTAATGGCAGCTGTAATTATGCAATTTTGCTTTTCTCATAATGTAGGAAAATTGTTCAGAAACTCCTCATTGTTCATGTAATTATGCAATTTTGATTTATGATACTAACACCCATTCGGTTCTCTTTCTTTAAGAATCCATGTGCTTCCTCTTTTTTTTTTTTTTGGTTGGCCCGAAAAAATCAAGTCATGCAAAAAAAAAATATCAAACTAATACGAAACAAAATTATACTTTAAACCTCTTAAATTTTACAAAATGTCTTGAAATATTAATTTTTGACCACATTATCTTTTCATATTTATAACTCATTATATGAATTTTAGTAAAAGAAAAGATAAATATGCAAAAGTAATTTAAAACAATTTTTTTTTTATAAATGACTTAATTCTGTATTTCTACATAAATAAAAAACCTCTTTAAAATATTTTTTTGCCTCATTCTATTAATATTTATTTTTAGAGGTTTTATTGTATAACTTATAGACTACTTACAAGGTACAATTATAAATTTCTTCTTCTCTCTCAAAACTAGAATTATCAAATGGAATGTGTCAGATGGTGCTGGCCATCAAAGAGGAAAATCGGGGCCGAAATTCTATCGAACCATTATTATTGGAGTCCAAGTCTCTCGCTTAGAAAATACACATACATGTTGGGTCAAGTTTGACTTTTCGGACCAAGTGGTCGCAATGGCGTAGCCAGAACCTATAACGGGGTGGGCGATACACAAAAGTGGGGTGGGCAGTATAGAAAAATCGTATAATAATTTTAACTAAATTTAAAATATTTTTAAAAATTTACTTACTAAAAAAATTTTTTTAAAAGAGGGGGCCAGGGCCCGGTTGGCCCCCTAACTACGCTGAGTGGTCGGGCCAATATAAGTCCTGGTCTTTTCTTCAAGCCTAAGAAAATGAAACCCAATTTGACCTTATTATTAGGTCAATCATCGGGATTTTAGTTAGGAAACCTCTCGAATCTCTTAACTTACACTTACCTTACACTTTGATTGGATTGTCGAGGATTATAGTTAGGGAACCTCTCGAATCTCTTAGCTTATTATTTAGCATGTTTGGCCACCTTCAGTCCTTCACATAAATTAACATACCAGCAAAAATACTATTGGATTGAGTTTCAGGCATTCTTGCTTATGCCATTTTTCCAATAAATTTTCGTTAGAGAAAATATTGTCAAACTATATAGTTACTAATGGAAATTTTCAGAAAAAAAAATAAACTATTCATTATCTCTTACTTTTTGAACCATCAACCATTAAATATTAATTTCATTAAAATAAATTCATATTGTCATTATTTTTCTTTTGACAAATATATTATTGACTCATCCGCACTTTTCTAATCGATAATCAAACCCAATCAGACGATCACCATTTTACTAAAAAGAATATCACATTAATATCATCATTATGATTTATGCTTCGCACTCTCAAAATTTATCTTTTGTCAAAATAAATTTTGCACATTATTCTCTTAACAAATAAAAAGTGCCAAGCAATCGTTCCCTTATGGTCCTATGGATACCTTTTTACGTCGTTCAAAGTACATTAGACTATTCCATCTAATTAGCCCAACTTCATTTGATCCAAGTTTCAAAGCCCAAGCCCATCTCAAATTTTCCTTCAACTGGCGGCTTCGATTCTGAAGAAGAACCAGGGAGAAGAGAAGATCGGAATCACCATGCGAAAGCAAGTGCTATCGTTAACGGAAGCTGCCGCCGCTAGAGTACGCCAACTCCTCGAGCAGCGCCAGCGCTCTTTCCTCAAGCTCGGTGTCAAGGCTCGGGGCTGCAACGGCTTATCTTACACCCTCAATTATGCCGGTAAACCCTGTCTGCTCCTTTTTTTTTTTTTTATCGATTTTGTTTTTCTGGTATATTCGTGTATTTGGTGTATAAAGTATAAAATTTGGAACGGTTTCATTTTTCCGAATTTATTTTTTAGGGTAAGAGTTGGAGCGAATTCGTTACCATTAATTTAGGGGTTTGTAGTAAATGATGTTGGTCGTATTAGTTTATGATTTCACAATCGAGACGTGATGAAATTGATATGTTATATCGGGTTATTTGAAATCTTTGCCAAATGAACAAAACACCCATTCTTGAGATGCCAGACTTGGTGGACAATATACCGGGTCTGTGGGGATAATTTACAAGAAGCACCCGACGGATACTACACAGTATGTAGCATGTATTATACAATAGTACCTTGCTTCCCCAGTTTCAGATGAAAGTATATAGTTGCAGCCTGCGAAAAGGTGTTAATTGAAAATTGTGTTTGAATTGGGTTTGATTATTAAAGAAATCCATCTTGAATGAGCTTTAATCGAGCCTAACACGAATCGAGCTCAAGTAGCTTGATATTTTTATACATCTTTTTTTTTTTTTTTTTCTAATCGAGTTGAGCTCGAGCAGAGTTTCACATCTTATCAAATGAGAAAATATGTTCAAGCTTGTTTCATTATGTTAATGAATCGAGCTCAAATGAGCTTTTAATTATCAACCTCGAGTCGGATATTGAATAGCTTGGTTTGTTTTTTAACCTAGCTAGATGGTTGTCTTTATTGTGCTTTCTTTGAATGAAATGCATTGACTAAAAGAATCAAGGATGCATTCTATAGAACTCTTAAGAGTAATTTAGTGAATTTCATTTAGAATGCACAAGTTACTCCGTGATCATTGTCTTATTGCCTTTATTATACCTTATTTATATTTTAGATTTGGTTTAGTCTTGAAATAACTATGGTTATGAATTATTGACCCCCAGCTGTTTTTCTTACAACTGTTATATTACCATGTACCAGAAAAGATTTTTCTGCTGTATTTTTCTCCTTGTTGAACATTCACGATCTTCTAACACTGGTGGCCTCTTAAATGGCAATTTAGTGGTTGCGGTTTTGATTTATCTGATGAAAGTGACACCTCTTTAATAACTAAGAAATATATTAGGTAGAATTGTTTTTGGGATCACCAAGTAGACCGAATGTATGACTGCAGTAGATCGAGCAAGTTTCTTTTTCTTTGACTTGTATGATATTGAGTTTCTTTATACCAACATCTTTTTTAGGGTGATTCGGATTTATGTATCTTTTCAAATTATTGTCACAATCTTTGTATGTTGGTGGCTGTGTTCTCTAAATATTCGTCAGCAGTCAACATATTTTTGAGTATTGATTAGAATTTCTAGATTGAAATTAACATTTTTCTGGTGTCCGTTCGTTAGGACTTTTGGTTTGTACAATGGCCTCTTCCTTTTACACCTTGTTATGTTGAGTTACGGTTTGTTTCATGATCACATTTTCCTTGATCTTTTCGCTCTCGATTACTTCCTTTACTTGTAAAGCTTGGTTAAAGCTTTGGTTTGAAGCCCATCCTTCTTCCTGGGCTTATAGTGATTCCATGACTTAATCCAGTGAAAGCTTTGGGAAGTTTAAGATTTTCCAACTGCGGGATATATATTTCCTCATCCAAAGATTTTTCTTAGTCAGTATCATAGTTCTCACTTTTGGTTTGGAAGGGCTCCGAACCTTGTGGTGATGCTATAGACGTCTACCAGTTTTGTTGATAACGGAAAAATAGGGTGGAGGAGTTGGAAACATTTAATAATTCCTAAATCACTTTAAGCTTGAAAGAAACCATGATGATAGATTGCTCTGATGGATAATATCATTGAATGGGAGTGGTCAATTCATTTTCTCCTCTGTTTTGTGTTGTTTCTGGTTAACTTGTTTTAAGTCGTCAAATTTCTTATGTTAACAGATGAGAAAGGCAAGTTTGATGAGTTGGTTGATGACAAAGGGGTGAAGATATTAATAGATCCGAAGGCCCTAATGCATGTCATAGGGACCAAGATGGATTTTGTAGATGACAAACTGAGGTATAATATAGTTCTCCTCTTCCTTTCATAGTAATCTGAATTGAGCTCAATTTTGTATAGCTAGTTACATACTTTAAGTTGCCAATTGTAAAACATATTTCTACCTTAAATAAATTGTGGAAACAAGAAAAATCGTTCCAGCTGGTTGTTTGATTTCTTGGTGATAAGAGAACAAAATTAAAATCAATGAACTTATTTTACCTTGAACCCTAACTACCTGAGTTACAGGATTATAATTTTGGAAAGGAATTAAAATAATCTTAATTATCTTTATTACTTTCATATCTTCCTTTTCTAGTCGTAATAAATGAAAAGAGAACCATTAGGTCTTCAATTTCGCATATCTGTTCCCCTTTCTTACGCGCTCTCGTCTCTTTGCTTTTCTTTCTCCAAACCAAATGTCTAAAACTGGAAAGTGTACTTCCATGTCAATCGTGTGAACATTCACATTCAGGTTGTGTTTCTAGATTCTAAAACTCAGGTAACAAATGAATTTCTGGGGATTTGTTAAACCTGACACTTGTTAGATTAGAGGTACCGGTTAAAATATTAAATTCTGACATCTCTATTTTGCCCCTGAGCAGATCTGAGTTCATATTCATCAATCCAAATTCAGCGGGGCAGTGTGGCTGTGGAGAATCCTTTATGACGGTGAGCGGCTCTGAAGCAGCTAAGCGCGCAGTAGCTCAGGAACTTAAGTTATATCAACTTGAGCTGCATTTTTCATACCTTTGTATGCAGATGTATTAGTGGTAAGAAGGGCTGATATAATTTTGCTTCATAACAACCAGTGTTGTGTCTTATGTGTTTCGGTGATGTATATTATGTTTTTTGTTTATGTTGACTTGTTACAGTGTCAATGATGTAATTAGAAAAAATAATTAACTTTCCTCTTCTATAATACTTCTGTTAATTCTTTCTACGGAAGACATATTTCATCATGTATTTTCCTTCTATGGGCTTCAATTTCTTTTTCTTTTTTTTTTCATTCTCTCTCTATGGAATGCACAAATAAATGAGTCTTATGCAGCTTTCAAAAACCTGGTACAACTTGGATAACTGTGAATTGGTGGGTTTTTATTTTAACAGCTTAAAATGTTGAGAACTGGAAATGTGATGGTGTTGAGGAATACAACGAAAATGATTAGTCATTGTTATGTTCCAATAACATTTTTTTTGCACCAAACCACATTATAATCACTTGTAAATGGTTGATAAAATTGTGAACCTCAACCACTATTCAAAGTCCTCATTTCACTGTTAATTTCACAAGCAACAATGGCACCTAGCAGGAACTAGTTTCAAGTGGTTTTGTTGACCTTCGACCAGTAACACTTCCAATAATCGATAATTAAGCTACACCAACTAGGTCATATGATCAGTACCCTTTACTTCATGTATGTTTCTGTTTGCTCTTCGCTTTGAAAATAAATGTCAATGACGGAGTGTCTCCAAACACTAAAAAAAGTGATTCTTAGTTTTAGTTAAAAAGAGAAACTTATATTTAGTGTTGATAAATGCTATTATTCAACCAAAATCTAAAATCTATGCGTATGATGCTTCTGATTTTGAAAAAAATACTCAAGAAGTTTGCTTTTGGCATTCTTATCCTCAAATTTGAAAAATATAATATTGGTCTAGTAATAATAAAAAGATGTTTTTGTCTTTCTATCCATAAGTTTATTTTGAAACTTTTTTGCCCCAAACACTTCCCAGTTTTAATTTTTCGAGCTTAAATTTTTCCAGCTTTTGGCTTCTATTTGCAAACACCACCAACTTTGAATTCTAGACTACTTTTAGTTTCTCTACGACAAATTACTTCTTCGTTTTAGAAGAAGTGTTTGCAAACACTCCCTAAGATGTCAAACTTGGCAGTTCAAGTATCCAAGATAACAAGTTATCCACAACGCCTACAGCAAAGCAAACACCACAGTATAAATAGTAACCAAAATGAACAGAGAGGGAAATACACAGTCCTATTAAGGAGAAGAAAAATTGCCAAATTTAGATATTCCATGATAAAACACTTCTTGGGAAATTAAAGATTAAGATTGCAATACAATGAAGAAAGAAAGTATGTGTAATTAAGATTGTCCAGAGGCACTACTCGATAAGATCACCGAACTAGCACCAAATCCTCCATTTCTTTTAGGCGTAGATAATCGGTTCTTTGACCATTCTTCCAAGGCTTTGCGGTGAAGAGCGTTGAGACGAATGTAAGGGCGTTTTTCTTTTATTATTTTCTCTGCACTTTTCCAATCTTCTGCCAAGCCAAGAGCAACCAAAAGCGCACACATTACTGCCACGCTACGTCCATGACCTGAAGTAACATGAATTTTAATAAGAATCAACAAGAAGCTATTTACCGAGCAGAATAGCCGAGTGCTAACTGTTTTTTTCTTTTTTAGTAAAACACCCATAAGGGTGGAGGAAAGTTCTAACTTTGTTGTCACCCGAGTATTTTGAAAATATGTGTAGCATGAAAGTCCAATTGGAGAAACAGTAGAATTATATTTATCACCTATGATATAGTAAGTTGGAAAACATTCATGTAATAAGTTTTAAGGATAATACAAAAATTGCCATGGAGGGTTGGCCTAATTGCAAGAAACCCAATTATCTTTCAAATTTACAAATACCCCCTTAAGATATTACAAGCACCCCGTTGAGATTTGTATTTTCTTAACAAATACCCCCTATCAAGGGTGCAATTTGTAAAATGAACAAATATTAAGGGGTACTTGTAATTTTGAAGGATAGTTGGGCCTTTTTGTTATTATCTTAAACCTCAAGGGTTATTTTTTTGTAACTAAACGTTAGTTTTTCTTTATACTTTATGACAACACACAACATAGATTAGAGGAGCTATGCTGGTAAATTGGTATGTACCAGTTCATTTGGATTTATCATTAGCACTCAGCCACTCACCTTTCCATAGCTTTATTAGGGTACCAGTTAACAATGCACATTTTTAGTACATTCTACACTCAAATACACTTAATCTGTGAAAAACAAATGTTTAGTTTACTTGTTTCCGAACCTAAAATAAATAGTGTTCTCTGAAACGGGAGTAGGCTTTGACAACAGGAGTCAAAAGTATGTTGTAAGCTTCAAAATAGGATAATTTGTTGAAAATAGTTTAGAAAACAATTTCAGAAAAAATGTGTTAAACAAACAGGTTATCAAACTGAAAACACAAAGTTTTTCTGGGACATGAAATAAAACATAGCCTTGAGTTTCGAAACCAACACCTGCAACTCCTGGATCACTAACACTACATGTCGAGAGGTACACACTGATGTAGAGTAATTGGTCACGAAGAAAAAGTGCACATTCTGAGAAGTTAAACAAGCACGGGCAATCCAGCTTTACATAGAGCGATTATTTAAGGAAGCTATATCATCTGACTTATTAAAGGAAAAGCTCTAAATTCAGTAAGGCACCCCAGAATGACTAAGGCAGTGTTTGCGATCACTAAAAAAGTGATTCTCAGCTTTTGGCTGAAAAAATCACTTTTTAGTGTTTGCAAATGCAAACATCTGATTCTGATTCTGCTTCACTTAATCAAAATCTAAAAGCAGAGAGATAAGTGCTTTAGATTTCTGATTTTGCTTTTGGTTTCACTTTTACAACTGTTTCACCAACACTCTCAACTTCTGCTTCAATTTGCAAACACTACCAACTTCTGATTCTCAATTACTTTTGCTTCCGCTATAATAAACCACTTCTAAAAACAGAAGCTTTTGCAAACACTCTCTAAAAGTGGAACTGACCTATACACTTAGCACCTAATACACTATCATCATAACCAAAATACTAATCACATATAGAACACCAACACCATAAATGTAAATGCAGTGCCTTTATACCAACTATTAGAAAAACTTAGCTTCAAGATAGATCATCATACCATATGCACAATGAATGAATATGGGAGTCTTCTGAGTTCTTTTCCTACAAGCCCAGTTCACAGCAGTCTCAATCTCGGCCGGCTGTGGGGCCCGCGTATCCCAAGTAGGAATACACAAATAAGCATGCCCTGAGAGCTCATTTTTTCTAGGCAACTCACAGGTGCAATCAATAATGGCAGGATTGCCAGGTGGCAATTTATCAGGTGAATAAGGCCACCCTCCTACATACAACCCTTCAAAAATCTCAGTATATGGAGCCTCCCCACTTGTAAGCCTTCTAATAGCTGAAAAAGCTCTAACAAAATACAAATATGGGCTGAACATAATTAATGCCCAAATGGGGAATTTCCCATCTGAGCCTTTCCCTAAAAGGATGGGGAGATTGATGGATGGGTGTGAAGCAACTGCAACTAATAAAGATATTAGAGATGCATATAAAAATGGGATTGATAGCAGAGTGAAGCGAAATATTTTCAGAGATGCAAAGAAAATGAATAAAGTTGCAGCCTTTAGGCCTATGAGAAAAGATAAACCCACACCCATTTATCAAAAAACGCGATATTAATCAGAACAGTCAACAAATCTTGAATAAATTATCGGGCTTGAAGTTTTAGTTTAGAACTAAGCAATTAAGATTTTCCAAGAAAATAGAATTCAGAGAAAAAGAGAAGATTCTCAAAACCCTGTAGAAGAAGAACGAAATTATTTGATTAAAATCAGGATTGAAGATTGCAATGACGAAGATCGAAGAAGGAACAAATGGAGCTCACAAGGTGTTGGTTAGGGTTGTGAATGGCGGATCAAACTCGGGTCAAACCCAGATGATATAGTTGAGGGAGGGATGGTTTCTACTCAGAGCCCAGATAACCTCTAAAGCTGTCGTTGTCGTTGTCGATGCCGTTCTATACAAATCAAAGACAGATACTTTTCTTCCACTCAAAAAAAGAAGAAGACGGATACTTTTTGTTTTAGGATCCATACCCATTTTCCACTAATCACAACTTGGATCCTCTATTTTATGTGAGTTTTTCTATTTTAACGGTACGAATATTACAATATATACACCGATGATGTACGTATATTTGTATACGTCATTTACACAGTTTATGGGAGTATACATGAAACATTAAATGATTTAGAAGATCTCAATTGCATCATCTTTGTAATTAAATAAATGTCATGAATTTAAAAACTAAAATGCTCTTAATATCTAAAATATTTTTTGTCACATAATCGTGTCATAAAGTTACGTGCCACAAAGTCATGTGACTTCGATAAATTTAGACTTCGAGTATGACTCGTTAATAAACGAGTCAAACTCAAAATCTCGGCTCAATTTGGTTCGATTAATCTAATTGTGCCACACGATCATGCCACAAAGTTGGGAGAAAGATAAATTGGAAAATATTGAGATAATATATTAATTAAATAAATTGTTTTTTTAAAGGATGATGTGTTTAAAAATTGGTGTATTTAGAGGAAAAGAAGGTGCAAATAGTGCCACCCTTTGTTTTATTGTATTTCAAAATTCTTAAAACTTGGTAATCATTATTTAAAACTAATAACAAAAAATCTATACTCATTTATGGTTTTGATAGATTTGAATATAAGGATATCAAATTGATAATAAAAAAATTAAGTGAGCTTGTTTGGATAAGCTCGTTTTCACTTTGGATACAAAATTCTTTAAGGTTGCATTTGAATGAGAGAATTTAGAAATGAATTCAAATAACTCCAAATAGTAGTATAGTTTGAAATCCATCACAACGACTTCAGAAATAGCATAAAATAGAATCTCAAGATTTGAAAATCCATTGTAAAATAACATTAGCCAAACAAACTCAATGGATTTAAAATTCGATAGCTTCAAAGCAATTGATTCAAATGAAGCCTAAACTCATACGTTAATCTATTTTTTCAGTGATTGTTGTGGATTTAAGTTCATCTTATATGAAATTGTTTGAAATCTCTTTTAAATTCAAATCATTCCATCCAAATATAACATATATACACACCCACATGTGTGTGTTCGATCCAATAGCTATACACCTAAGTGAGCAAATACCCACTTGGTAACATAAAACAAATGAGAAAAACTATGTCCACATTGGTAAATGGTATATATGATGATGACATTGGGTCTAGGAACTTTACAAGAATATTTACTTGTGACCCGACCCGAGACCCGGATCCTAACCCTGGTTCAAAAATGTGGCATGTGTTGCAATTTAAACCCCTTATCCAAAGGAAAACATAATCCACTAATATTTAATATCTGAATGTGAAGGTGGCAATGGGAATGGACAAGAACAAAAGGGGAAAGCTCTACAACTACTTGTCATTTACTTGCAAAGTTCCCATTTTGCAACCCCATCTCTCCCAGGTACTCTCTCTTTTTCCTTTTTCCCAAGATAATGCTCCATGAGAACTGAAAATAGTGAATTAGTAACTAATGACAACACCTTTTATGCTGAGTTCTTTCCTCAAGGTCTCATTTTCACCCAACACAACAAACTCAGCACTAGAAAATCTCACAAAAGCTCTGTTTTCAGATGCAGCAACCAAATTGAACCCAATTTTAGAAATTATTACAGAAATCCAGAGAGGGTTAGGGTTTCTACTGACACTAAACCAACTCATCTGCCCACCTATAATGGCTTTAAAGAAGCCCATTTTGTGAAACTGCTCCATAGGTCTTGCAAAGCAGGGAATTATGACGAGGGCCTTTATTTTCTTGAGTGCATGGTTAATTTAGGTCACAGAGCTGATGTGATTCTCTGCACAAAGCTCATCAAAGGGTTTTTCAACTCTAAATGTGTGGATAAAGCTGTTAAAGTTATGAAAATTCTTGAGAGATATGGCGAGCCTGATATATTCGCATACAATGCATACATTAGTGGTTTGTGTAAAATGAATCAGATTGATTCGGCTAATCAAGTGTTGAGTAGCATGAGGGCTAGAGGGTTTTCGCCCGACGTGGTGACGTATAATATCATGATAGGCAGTCTTTGCAATAGGGGGAAACTTGATTTAGCAAAGAAAATGTTGGATCAGTTGATAGAAGATAATTGCCAGCCTACTGTTATTACGTACACGATTCTAATCGAAGCGACGATTCTTGAAGGTGGCACTAATGAAGCGATGAAACTGTTCGATGAAATGCTGCTTAGAGGGCTACAGCCTGATATGTATACCTACAATACGATAATTAGGGGAATGTGCAGAGAAGGGTTAATGGATGAGGCGTTTGAGTTTGTTAGGAGCTTAACGAGTAGAGGTTGCAAGCGGATGTGATATCGTATAACATCTTGTTACGGGCGTTACTAAATCAAGGAAAATGGGACGATGGGGAGAAGCTCATGATCGAAATGTTTTCGACAGAATGTGAGCCGAATGTGGTAACTTACAGTATCTTGATAAGTGCTTTGTGTCGGGATGGACAATTGGACGAGGCGATCAACTTGTTAAAGATAATGTTGGATGAGGGACTAACTTCCGATACCTACACGTTTCCGATCCGTTGATTTCCGCACTTTGTAAAGAAGGGCGGTTAGATTTGGCGATTTCATTCTTGGATTACATGATATCGAGCGGTTGTTTTCCCGATATAGTGAACTACAACACGATATTATCTGCGTTGTGTAAAAACGGTAACGCTGATGAAGCTTTGGAAGTTTTCGGTAAGCTTGCTGAGAACGGGTGTCCACCGGACGTGAGTACTTATAACACGATGGTGAGTGCATTGTGGAACCACGGGGATAGGTCTAGAGCGTTGATGCTCATTTCGGAGATGATTATGAAAGGAATTAGTCCTGATGAGATTACTTATAATTCGCTTATATCGTGTCTATGTAGAGACGGGATGGTGGATAGGGCTATTGAGTTATTAGGGGATATGAAGAATAGTGAGTTTTTGCCGACGGTCGTTACTTACAATATTGTGCTTCTTGGACTATGTAAAGCTCGCAGAATTGATGATGCTATTGCAATACTAGCAGAAATGGTTAGAAAGGGTTGCCAGCCGAACGAAACGTCTTATGTTCTGATAATCGAAGGTATCGGGTTTGCAGGATGGCGAGTGGAGGCCATGGAGCTTGCAAATACTCTCTGTAAGAAAAATGTTATTTCCGTTCAATCATTGAGACGTTTGAATAGAACATTTCCTGTTAGTAATGTTTATGGAGGCTTCACTAAAATAGAAATTGAAAGCTAATTTTTTGTGTTTCCTCTGATTTATTTTTTGGCTTTTGATCTCTGTTGTTTAGTTTTCTATTTCTTGAAGCTTTAGTTTCATTCTGCTTCCTCTGTTTTTTTTTTTTTGTGGAAAGCTAGGGATGATTTCTACAGTTCTCCACAATTGTGATCATGAGTAGTTTAAGCAAATGAATACAAAAACTTCTTAACATCATCTCCGGATTTAGTTGGGAACCAAAATATTGAATGACGCCTTAGTCTAAAAGCTTAAGTTGTTAGAGTGGTGAGCCATTAATATTTTATTACTCTAACACGTCCACTCACGTGCATGCGGTTGTTTAAGCCTTGCACGTGGAACATTGTTATGGGTGACAGTGAGATTCGACCTCAAGATTTCTGGATTTTTTTGTAATTACACGGAACCTTAGGGAGTTTTTTCTAATTATTCCAAAATTGAATGGATCTAGAAATTTCACACACGATTTTCTGTTCCAAACTGTGTATTATTTCATATCCCAATTATCATCCATACATGCCACGTGTATTGATGACGTCATTAATTTACACTTAGCGTGTATTTAAGACACTTGGAATATGAGACGAAACACAATTTAGAATAGAGGATCCGAAACCACCATCATTTGCACGGTTTCTTACAGTTTCCTTTCTTCAAACTTCATAAAAACCAAGAAAACAAGATTGAAATACATTGCAGTATTTCCATTTTCTTGGATGATCAAATTGAAACAACAAAAATGCACACATATTGCTGGAGCAAAAGCAGCCCCTTTATATTCAGTTAGTTGGTTCAACTGAGAGATCTCTGGGACTCGACTTGAACTACGTTCTGACAACCGGAGGATGCAGCAGCCTCCGAAGCCTGATGTTTTCGTGCACGAGTCGAAATGACTCTGTGCATGGCTTCCATCAGGCTTTTCACCTTCTTGTTATCATTTGCTGAGTTGTGAGTGTCAATTCTATTACAACTAGCATCCAGCATGAAGCTTGGCTCATCTTGGCACTTGTGAAGCCTGAGGTACTACATATGATTTTCTTACAAGTGTGTTCAGAATGTGCAGTTTTGAACTTGGCATCAGCATATATTTGTATAGCAGCAGTGCAACTGGGATTAAGCATAAGGACATAGGAAATGACAAAAATATCCAGGAAAACAATGCAGTTTTAGATTAGGTGGTGGTATCTTTCATAGAGATCATTGTCATTTTAACTTGTTGGCAAAACTGTTGGATTATGAAATGGTTTAAGATAAGTATATGTTTTTGTTAGGATAATTACCAAAAAAAACCTGGGTTTGGGCTAATTACAAAAAATCTAAAGGTTTTGAAAATTGCAAAATCCCCCTTGAAGTTTGATTATGTATTACATTTTATCCTTCATAAGAAAAAATATTTCAATACCCCTCTAAGATTTATAAAAACTAGTACAGTTCTCCTCTTAAATTTTGGACATAATCAAACCTAAGGGTATTTATTTTAATTTTGTAGCATATCTAGTTTTTTTGTAATTAGCACAAACCTCCGGGGTGTTTTTGTAATTATCCTTTTTTTAAAGCTTATTTCTTTACTTCAGTATCATGTTGTGTCATTGTGTGTGGGTGGAGGGATTTGAAGCTTATATTAAGTTCACCAAAATAATGGAGAAATATCTCATTTTTTGTCGAAATTATTTAACATTCATCATTGGGTGTTATTATCAGAATAAATAATAAATTTATTTTTATGAATATTAAATTCTTAATTCTCAAATCCCGTAATCTGAACCGGCATTAATTCTTCTTCTTTTACTTCACATTTTTTGTTTATATTTTGGCCAGCTGAGATCAGAAAAGGATTTATACCTCTCTTGGCCTATGTTCACTCTTTGGCTGACACTCGAAATCATTGAAATTCCCCTACCCGTCTTTCTGGGAGTAAGTAAAGGTGAGGTCCTGAGAGAGATGCTTCATACATGGCATCCGATTGAAAGAAAGATAGGGGTTGGCAATAAAAGAAAACAACCATTTCATTATTGGCGGAATCCTCTTTATTCGCCCGGGTAATCTAGGTAGTTTTGCTAGTAATAATATTTAAGGCAGAAAATGGTTAACCACTGTTGTTAATCAATCAGTTTGTACATTAAAAAATTGATGTGAATTTTAGGATAAATTATAAAAACTATCCTTGAGGTTTGATCTATTGTTTAAAAATAAATTTAAATTACAAAAACTCATTTAAATTTGTAAATGACAAATATTTTGTATCTATTTCTATTTACAAGTTGCACTTAGTACGTGACAGGTATTTATAAAATAAAGATAAGCCTCAATTGAATATTTGTGAATTATGCTAAGTGTTAGTTTGTTTTAAAAAAAAACATTTATTCTAAATCAATAAATATGGTTAATTTGATCCATTTCGCTCCATCCTAAATAGGCAAAAAGGCAAAAAAAAATTAAATAAAAAAAATTCTGATGTGACTTCAACAAATTCCATTATTTTGTATTCAAATCTCAAGTCTAGAACAAGAATTGATTGTAGCTTAGTTGGTCGAACATTATATCATTGATTTGGGATCAAATCCTAAATCCCACCCCTCCAGACCTCAACATGCTGAAATTAGGATTTAGACTTAGCGTTAACATTGATCAGAGGTCATTCATTTACAACTATAACAATGGTATTGTTGTAATGTGATTCATGGATTTCTAAATTCCAATTTCAAATAAGTCAACTTAAATGAGTTATTGTTCATGACAAAAAGAATAAAATAATATGAAGCTTGGATCTAATTGTTTTTAAATAACTTCTAAGTGATTATAATTTAATCAAATCTAAATTAGGTTGAAACATGTGCGAAGCCATGCCAAACAAATAAATTTCGAGGTAAAAACAATAGATAAAGAGGAGTTATTTTAAATGATTTTAGATCTTGTTGAGTGAATTTATATTTTTAGAACACCAACAAATTTGTTAAGTGAATTTAAATTTTATAAAATGCTGAGAAACTTTTTTATAACCAAGAAATCCAAATTAATAATAAATAAATAAATATACTTCTAGAGCATACGTGAAGAGACTACGAATGCGCATAATTAAAATTTCGATCCAGCCAAATATGCATACTAGAAGCGTCTTTGGACTGTAACCTCAAATGGCCAATCATATATCGTGAACACGCTGTCATGCTTAGTGTATGAATATTGAATACATTTTAAGTATTAATTTTCTGAAAAATATGACATATAAATAGTAGATACTATAATACCTAGAGCAATAATCTTATTTTTTCTCTATGAAATATAGATATGATTACAGGATACGAGTACGATAATACAGGAGCGGTGCCACATACTCCATGAGGGACCCCAACCCCAACCCTCCCCCATTTTTTTCTTTTTTGCAAAAATCATTATTGATAAAATTCACCTCCAATTTTAATTGAAAAGTAATTATTTATGTACTCCATTTTTTTTTTTTTTTAGTTTTTTGAGATGATTTCTATTTGAGTTATAATATAAATTTTGGGTTAATATATTATCATCTTGTGGTGTTAATCTATTTTTTTTTTAATTTTTTAAATGGTTATTGATTATATAAAAGTTTTATTCTTATATTATATTAAAGATGGTACACACCTTAATTATACACTGGAGGATCAATTTACTAATTGACTTGCAAGAATTGTAAAATGTTTTAAATCCTTCGCTCGTTAAATGATTTTTTCTGCAAGTTAAATGTTTAGAATCTTAGTAAATTAATAATATTTTTCTATATAAGTATAATAATTTAAATTTTATGATTTATATATAATAAATATTTAATCGTGCGACTCTTACTTTCGGCCCCCTCGACTACAATTCCTGGCCCGCCCCTGCGAGAATATATCATGTTATGAAATTTTAAGAATACAAGTACGACATGTATATACACATAAAATTATGTATTTTATATTATTGAAAATATAGACATAATAAGTACGCTTAAAAATCAATATTTCAATCATAAAAAATTAAAATTTCATAAATATTCATATCCTAAACGTGATAACTCATATAATTACACATAAAACATATTGAAAGTATCAAAATATAAAAAATTCTATCTCTTTCCATATGTGAATTTATAAGAATTCATATAGACGTAGTTTTGTTTCCTTTAAACTGAGATGTCTAAGCCGATTTTTTTTCTTCAATTGGATACTATGTATATGTATTTATGAAGATCGATAAAATATCATATGCCGATCCGATATGAGTTCGTAGTGTAGCATCTACAAAATCGGCCACTTACCCCTAGACATCTCCCAAAAAATAATAGTAATAAACATTAATAACAATAAAGACAATTTACACTTTGCTACCTCATATATGCGAGTTTTTTTAGCTTTGCCTCTAAACATTTTATGTAACACTTTACCCCTGAATTTTTGTTTTTCTCACATTATACACTATGTGGAGGTGGTAAATCGTAAAAAAATATTAAGTTCAGGGTAAAATGTCAAAAAAAAAGTAATGGGCAAAATGCAAAAAGCCCAATTAACACTAACAATAATAATCCTCTGACCACGTCCCCCAGTATTTGGAAAAGCTAATAGCATAAAAAACGGTTGCCAAGAGAGCCCTTCTTCTAAGTTCTAATAAGCCGACTCTGAGTGGGACACAGATGTCACCCCACCCCGACCCTTCATTTCTCTCTCACTCACTCTTGGTTTTTCTGTGTTTTCATTTTAATTATTTATGTTTTCTTTTCTCCCCTTATTTTTTAATACTTGATCATGGCCACCCCATTATAAATACTCATGTCCCTGGCTCTCTACATACTACAGTAGTTTCCAATTTTGTCAAAATTTGTGTGGTGTTTTCCTAATTCTGAATATTAAGTTACAGCCCTTCAGCTCTCTCTGGAACCTGCTGCACCCCTCTTGCTTTCTCAAGGTTTCTCTTTCTTCATCTTTTTTTATTTTTTTGCTCTGTTAAGAGATATGAAATGTTTTATTATCTTCTGATTGTATTATTTTTTATGTTTTTTCATTTGACATGTTTGCTCTTGATTATAGTGAAATCAAGAATCATTAGGTTTCTTTTTGTTGTATTTTTTCTGAAGTTTAATATTTTTTTTTTTTTTTCCTACCTGATCGTCGGCTTGTAATTAGTATATTTTCATTTCTTTTTATATATTTCAATTTATTCAGAAAAAATCACATCCTTTTCAGGGTTAATTATACTAAACCCTATAAACTATATGAGGTTTTGCACTTTGCCCCTTAACTTTTATTTTGTGACATTTTACCTTCAATTTAACATGTTTTGTACACCTTACAACCTCCACAGAGCCACAGAGGGTATGGTGTTGTGTGATGAAAACATTAAGTTCAAAGGTAAAGTGTCACAAAGAAGATTTAGGAGGCAAAGTGAAAAAACCCGCATACTTCAGGAGGGAAAGTGTAATTTACCCGATTTTTATTTTTAATTTTAAAATTTTCTAGTTCTCCCTTATGAGTTGCTGTATAATCCACTCCTTACAACCTCCTTTTTGCATTTTGAGTAGGGCTGCAATCGAACCGAACCGAGCTTTTGAGTGTTTGAGTTTGACTCGTTTATTATCGAGTCGAACTCGAACCTCCGAATTTATCGAACATATTAATGGCTCACGAACTTTATCGAGCCTAAACGAGCTTAGTAAATATTAATTATAAATTAAATTATTCTTCAATTTATTACAAAAATAAAATTATATATATCCAAAACCCATAATATATTTATTAAAACTTATAATTTTATTATAAAAATAAATTTATTGCAATATTTTTATATTATCATAAGTATAAATATGAAAAATTAAAATTAAAGTCAAATTATTAGTTTAATTTATACGAGCTTATTATCGAGCCTATTCACGAGCTTACTACCGAGCCTGTTCACGAGCTAACGAACCGAATATCTCTAAGTTTGAGTTTAGTTCGTTTATCTTAACGAGCCTCATTAAACGAACTCGAACGAGCTTTTATCGAATCGAGTCTCGAATAGCTCATGAGCGGCTTGGTTCATTTGCAGCCCTAATTCGAGTTCTTACATTTAGTGTTTGTGTATATATGATGCTTATGACTTAGCTGTTTTTGCTTGCTCAAAGCAGACACAGTTTTCAGCTTTAAAGTATGTTTGGACAACAAGGAATTTATTATTTGAGCGAGTTTGAGTTTGAGTTGAGAGTTGACTGGCTCATTTCCTACATCCTAGTCTTAGTGTACCCTAAATCACTGGTAATTTGATACCAATTGTAAGCTTTCTTTTGTTTTTTTTGGCTTTTTTGATAAGGTTTGTGCTTTAGCTTATTGTCCAAACTTCACAACCATTGTTTTAGCTTTTAATTCCCTGAATGTGCTGTGTTAGTATCACAGAACGGAAGCCTGAAAATTGGAATAAGAAATACATGTACCTAAATTTGATACTGTTTCATCACGTCCAATTCCACATGTCGAATTCGGTGAATCCTAACATGATATGAATCTTCAACCTTATGTGACAGGAATGTAACAGAGCTGCAAATATTTCTTCTAAGAGTAATTCTGGAAAGTTCAAATACATTTGCTGGAAGCATATTATAAAATGAATAGGACTTCTGAATGAAACTTGTCTTAATTTTTTTTTTTTTGGGGAATAAAATGCTAAGTGGATTTTTTTGGGAAAATGTGATTTTTACAGGACTTTTATTGCTACCGTCCTATAGTTACACGACTAATTTTGCAATTTTGCCTAATTTGTTTATTGTTCTTATATTTCTTACCATTTGAATATTCCGTAGTAGATCCGGAATTTCAAACTTCTTCATTTGTTATAGTCCACATGAAGAGCCGATAGCTGTTTAGTTTATCAACTGATGCAGCTGTGTAACTTTAGTAGCTTTTACTATATTCATATGTCAAATTAGTCTCTCTTATTTTCATTTTTTTTTTTTATCATAATCAAACATTGGAAGGGCGTAGACGAAACTACCTGTTTTTTCTATCCCCTCAGGTGTAAAATGTCGACCGTCAGCATTCCTTCACCGTGCTTGCTCAAATCACCACCATCAATGAAATCCAATGATTTCATCCGAAAATCCAACTCTTTAGGCTCCGTGAAGAGTGTTTCCAAAGCATTCGGCTTTAAGTCCTGCCCCTCGTTCCGAGCCTCTGCCATGGCAGTATACAAAGTGAAACTGATTGGTCCTGAAGGCGAGGAGCAGGAGATCGAAGCCCCTGATGACCAATACATTCTCGATGCAGCAGAAAATGCCGGTATGGAGCTGCCCTACTCATGCTGGGCTGGCTCGTGCTCTACATGTGCTGGACATATGGTCTCAGGGTCGGTCAACCAATCGGAGGGATCGTTCCTTACGGACGAACAAATGGAGAAGGGATATGTTCTCACGTGCGTCTCATATCCGAAATCGGATTGTGTTATTTATACCCACAAGGAAGAAGATCTTCATTGAGAGGTAATTATGATTAGTGTAGTTTTTTTTTTTTTTTTGAATGAAACACCCCAAACGGGGAGGGATTGGGCAGATCCCCAACCTGTGGATTTGTTGATGCAAGATGTGTTAGTTGAGGTTTTGGATGTTAGCATTTGCTTGTAGTGGAGTGTGTTGTGACAATTGCACTATAATTTGGTTGTTGGTACGATGATGTCTGTCTCTGTTTCTTTTTTCAAAATTCGCCCTGTCATTCAAAAAGACTTGAACCCGGGCCCGTGGTTACTGGTTAACCAGTGGCAGTGGTTATGGTGTCTGTGTCTGTTTTATGTTTCTCCTTTCATGGTACCTCTTTCTATTAGTCAATGCAACAAGGTTATGGATTTCAAGACATCAAGGAACTTCATGCCCTTGATTTTGCCCCACTGGTGGAAATTTCAAAATTGGGTGGATATTTGACTATTTGAGTATGCTTTTGCCTGTACGGGATAATTACACTACACCCCCTGAGGTTTGCTGTATTTACAAAAGAACCCAAATAAATTTCAAAACTACAAAAACTTCCATGAAGTTCGATTCCGTCTTAAAATTTACCCCCTTGAGGCCCCTCCGTAAGAAAAAAATTATTCCAACATTTCTAGAGAAAGTAATGTTGTCACTGTTAAACCACGAGCACAGAAATTGACATACGACTCATCTTTTGTAGGGTGTTGGCCAGGGGTTAAAGCGCTGTATCTTATAGTTTCGTTGAAATTTATTCTCTTCCTCCAACTACTATTCCCAACTTATTAAAGAAAATTTTGTCACTCATTTACTAGATCATTCTTTTTTTCATCGTGCACCTTTCATCTTTGGAAAAAGAAAAAACATATTAGCATACTACATATACATTTGGTTATTCCCTTGATGAAAATATTTGTTTTCTTATAAGATTCTCTTTTTGATTATTTACAAGTGAAAATGGTATAAAAAGGGAAAAGAAAATCATTTTGATGTTTGGACTAGAATTGCAACAAAATGATGATGTATGGAGCTCAATTTGGATTTTTTAATTGGTGGCACCGCATTACAAGACACCTAAATTATGGAACTAAAGTGTACATTTTTCCTTAGGCTACAATAATCGTATGATAATTTACTTTATTCAAATGATATTAGTCAAATTAATTTATTAGATAGTATTACACAACGAAAAATAAAAATAAATTCAACTTATATATGATTTACTCAAGTTCCACTAAACCCAAACCATATTAAAATGAGGAGGTTTTATATGAGACCGTCTCATGGGATCTAAGTTTATGAGACGGATCCTAAATGCATGCAAAAATATGGATTCTTTTCATAGGTATGGATTTGGGTCAAAATTCTATTTAAATATAGGATCCGTCTCATGGATTATATCCATTAGATCATCTCACACAAGTTTTTGTGTATTAAAATTACCATGTATTAACATACATTTTTGGAACGGAGCAACTTAATTGAAATTTATTTTATAAAAAAACTATGTATGGTTGTGTTTTCAAATGCTATTTTCAATTTTCAAATACATTGAGAAACGAGTTTATAATTGTTTCGTGAAGTTCTCATTGAGAATAAGTCATTTTTATTTTTTATTTTTATGAAAACATAATTTTGGAAATACAACCAAATAAATTTTCACTTTAATCCTCAAAAACTATAATCAAACAAGTTTTTATCACAATCACGTAAATCTATATCAAAATACACTTGAAATTAACTATAATCAAATATATTTTTATTTACAAACATGAAAATTCAAGGAACAAACACGAAAACCAATAAAATTTTATTTTTCAATACTAAAACTCAAAAATCAAATACGAAAATATAAGTATATTCTTCAAAACATTTTTTGTTTTACCCCAATTTATCACATTTTTAGTAACGCACGCTTCACCATAACACTCAAATTCAAACATTATTTTTTTATTGAAAAAAAGTGAAAATATTTTACGAAGATGAATAAAAAGCAGATTTTATTTTAAAATGAAGGCACGAAATTCTTATCAATTATTCATCTCAAGAAAAGAAGGAAACAACTCTAACTCCTCCTCCATCAAACCAAATGCTTGAAAAATAGCTCTCGTTATATAATTTGTGCTTGTTACATCAATAAATATTAATCTATTGGATTCTATCATATTCAATTCACCTTATTAATTTAGTTTTTTTAGTTAATTACATACTACGTTGATTAAATTATTATTTCCAAATCAACCTGGTCAAAAACTGAATCGTCATACTAATATCTCAACCTCAAAGTCTATTCCCTACAATAATATTGTACTATAAGTCTATAACAATATCAAGAAATCTATTTTCAAGTGACAAATTTAATTGAAGAAGTGGTCAAAGGTACGACCCAAGGAGCCACCTTTTAGGAACTAAAATTATTACAACATATAAAAAGAAAAAAAAATATAGTTTTTTTATATTTCGAAAAATGAAAGTATTTCGTCATTTTAGTGTGAAAAAAAGGACCAAAGTGAAAATTCCACGTTCTCTATATTTATACACAACACCCAATCAAGATAATTGGCGCCCCCACCATTTGACCACTTACCTAACTCGAACCGTTTAGCAGCCACCAGACCGAACCGTCCATAACCGCCCGATCAGTTTCCTCTTTTCCTCGCTCGACTTTTCCCGGACCCGCTCGAAACAAAGAACTGAAAATCCTCGAGAACCCGGTTTTCTTACCGTCACCATTCTTGAATCCAACCCTTCCGGTACAGGACACCCGTGGCGAACCCGGTTCAGTAACAAGCACCAATGACTTCCCACCCGGTTCGGACCGGCTCCTGAACAACAAACTACCGGGCTTCTTCTCCCCGTCGAGCCCACGAGATTTTCCGGCTTTGGGAAGGCCAAAAACCGATGATCTTGCTAATTTTCTGTTTGTAGTGATCTCGGAGCGATGGGAAAACGAGTTGAAGTCCCGGTTGAAGCCGAGTTTCAACGACGTTTTGCGCTGCATTACGGCATTCCGGTCGAACCAGTCCTGCTCGTCGTCTTGTGGGACCCAGAAGGATTCAGGTGGAAGATCGGAGAAGGTTTCTGGATGAATATCTGGTTTGGATTCTGAAGACATTATTAGTTCCTATACTCTGTTTCTCTCTCTCCCTGTTTCAATGTGTGTGTGTGTGTGAAGGTTGAGGGAGAGAAAGAGAGAGGAGAGGAGAGAGAAGGGAGGATTGGGAGTGGGAAAGATTGAAAGAATGCATATGGGTATGTTTCCCATAAGATAGTGACAAGGATTCATGCTGTTTTCCTTTTTTTTTTTCCTATAGAGAAGGACAAATGAAGTTGCAAATCTCAATTTTGAAACAGCTAAGGTTGTTTTGTATTAAATAATTGAAAAAAAAAATTAGAAGTGTAAATAGGCCATTTGGCCATTCAGGTTTTTGAAATATGAATAATAGCCATGTTTTTCGAAAATATGTTTTATATCTATTTTGATTAAAAAAAATGATAGTCGTGTCCTTGTATTTTTTGGTGAGTTCCTTAATTGGTAATTTTGGAAAAAAATTGATCTAGTACATTTATTGGTTTCGAGACATGTTTCTGATTCTCGATACTGAGAAATGTACTGATCCCGAGAAATGTACATGTAGGAAAAATTTAATGGAAAACTCAACATGTCAACATTTCTAGCTAGCCAAAGAGCTTAAGCTGGAACCAGTTTCGCTTAGGTGAACTTCCTTCAAATGAGTTGACATGTTAATTTAGATAAACTTATAGAAGAAAAAATCACTATAATGATGCCTATATAAGCAAAATTGGTTTCCACGTCAGTGGATTTGGCTGGAAATATTTTTTATTTTTTTTTATATTTCAATTTCCCGCAACTAATTAAAGACCTGAAATCTAGAGTTTTTAATTAACTTCTGCAAACTCGAATTTAATTTTCTAGGTGTCTAGCTAGTCGGGGTTAATTTCTCTCTCTCTCTCTCTCTCTCTCTCTCTCTTTTTTTTTTGGTAACTCTCGGTTTACGAGCTTATGTCCGACTATCATCGAGAACAAAAACTCCGACCCCTCATCGCGGCCATGCATCATATCAACGTAAAACGTAAAATGTGCACCGACCGACCAGTGTTTTTGGTCGGATATGTTGAGTTACAACTAGGTTCTAGCTCACAGGTAAAAAAACAAACATATTCGTGTTGGAAATTAAACTTGATTTAGCCCAAGTAATATTGGGCTTGGAAGATTGATTTTGAGATAAAAGAAAAGAATGAGAGCCAAAGCCCAAATAGCCCAAGTTCTAGAATATATCTAGAAAAGTCTTATGAAAATATCTTAGATATTATATGTAGAAATCTTGTAGAATATTCTAGTAAAGTAGATATTTTGGAGGATGATTCTAGTGGATGAATTATAGCCATTAGATCAAATAAATCCTAGCCATTGGTTAGGAAGTTGTACTAGTATAAATAGGGGTGTCTTGATCATTTTGGAACAAGCCAAATTTGAGAAGAATCAATAAAAGCAAATATTTCTCCACCAAAAACTCTCTTTATATTTCTTAGCCTAAATAACCTCCTCCTACTACAAAGAAAAATAATTCCTCTTCCAACTTCCAATTTCTAAATAATCCCTTCTTACCTAAATTGAGATAACCCTCCTCCAACAAAGTGGTATCGAGCCACAAGATCACTTGTGGTTTACATAAAAATATGGCAAATGGTGTGGCCTCCTTTCAAGTCTCTATGCTCAACACAAGAACTATGATAATTGGAGTATCAAGATGAAGGCCCTTTTGGGTGCACATGAAGTTTGGGATATTGTAGAAAAAGGTTATGTCGAGCCACAAGACGAGGCTACACTATCCCAAACTCAAAAGGATAATTTAAAAGATTCAAGAAAGAGAGACAAGAAAGCTCTCTATCTCATCTACCAAGCTTTGGATGATGATGGTTTCGAAAAGATCTCAAGTGCAACTACCGCTAAGGATGCATGGGAGAAGCTTCAAACATCTCACAAAGGAGCCGAGCAAGTAAAGAAGGTACGTCTCCAAACATTAAGAGGTGAATTTGAAGCTTTACATATGAAAGAGTCCGAATCTATTTCCGACTATTTTTCAAGAGTTTTGGCGGTTTCTAATCAAATGAAAAGAAATGGTGAAAAATTAAGTGATGTGAGAATTATGGAAAAGATACTCCGTTCTTTAAGTCCTAAATTTGAGCATATTGTCGTAATAATTGAGGAAACAAAAAATTTGGAGGAGATGACTATTGATCAATTATTGGGGTCATTACAAGCATATGAAGAAAAACATAAAAAGAAGCAAGATATTGTAGAACAACTTTTTAAAATGCAAGTGAAGGATAAAGAAGAAAGCATGAGCAATGAACGTGGTCAACATGGAAGAGGTCGTTTCCAGGACGAGGCGGACGAGGCCGTGGTCGTGGACATGCACAAGAGGTTTCAATAATAATGAAGATAGAAGAGAATACCCAACCAAAGGTGGACGCGGGAGGAGCAATCCAAGAACAAGGTACGAAAAATCACAAACTAAGTGTTATAATTGTCAAAAATTTGGACACTATGCTTCCGAGTGTAGAGCTCCCAAAAACAAGGTTGAAGAAAAAAGGCCCACTATGTGGAAAATAAAAACGAAGAAGATGTCAATTTGTTACTAGCATACAAAGGTGGTGATGGAAGACAAGACAACACTTGGTATCTCGATACTGGTGCAAGCAACCATATGTGTGGAAGAAGAAGCATGTTTGTGGAGCTTGATGAATCGGTGAGTGGCAATGTTTCTTTTGGAGATGAGTCTAAAGTCCCTCAAAGGAAAAGGTAAAATTTAATCCGCTTGAAGAATGGAAGTCATCAATTTATTTCTAATGTCTATTACGTTCCAAATATGAAAAGTAATATCTTGAGTTTGGGACAACTCTTAGAGAAAGGCTATGACATTCACATGAAAGATCGTAGTCTTTCTATAAGAGATGATAGAAATAATTTAATCACTAAAGTGCCAATGTCTAGAAATAGAATGTTCTTATTAAATATCCAGAATGATGTAGCAAAATGTCTCAAAGCTTGCTACAAAGATATATCTTGGCTTTGGCATCTACGATTTGGGCACTTAAATTTTGGCGGATTAGAATTACTATCAAAGAAAGAGATGGTAAGAGGATTACCTTCCATCAATCATCCCGATCAACTATGCGAAGGATGTCTATTGGGAAAACAATTCGAAAGAGTTTTCCAAAGAGTCAAGCTCAAGATCACGAAGCCCCGGAGCTCATACACACGATGTTTGTGGACCAATCAAGCCAAGCTCTCTTGGTAAAAATAATTATTTCCTCCTCTTTATTGATGATTTCTCTAGAAAGACACTGGGTATACTTTTTTAATACGTAAGTCGTTGTTCAAGCATTCAAGAAGTTCAAAGCTAAGGTGGAAAATGAAAGTGGATGCAAAATCAAGGCAATGCGATCGATCTTGGAGGAGAATTCACATCTAAGGAGTTCCAAGAATTTTGCGAAGCAAATGGAATCCGCGCCCTTGACAGATCCCAAAGATCCCCAAAGAAAATGGCGTAGGGAGAGAAAGAATAGAACAATTCTTGAAATGGCAAGGTGCATGCTCAAAAGCAAAAGGCGCCAAAGGAGTTAAATTCAAGAAGCGTGGCGTGTGCGATGCAGACTGTCAAATCGTTCACCAACCGTGGAAGTGTTTGGGGAAAAACACCACAAGAAGCTTGGTGGAAAAAAACCAGGTATCTCTCATCTAAAAGTATTTGGAAGCAAAGCATATGCACATGTACTGACGAGAGAAGAAGTAAGCTTGATGACAAAAGCGAGACATTCATCTTCATCGGGTATGACTCAAATTCTAAAGGTTATAAGTTATATAATCCAAATACTAAGAAGCTTGTGATAAGTCGTGATGTAGAGTTTGATGAAGAATCGTTGGGATTTTGGCTCCCAAAACAACTTCAATTTCTTTCCGGATTTTGAAGAAAAGGAGCCGAGACCGACGAGCCAACAATAGAAGTTCAAGAAGAGCCAACTACTCCATCCACTTCACAATCAACAATTTGAAGGAGACTCGCCACCATCATTTCTAAATGAAAGAGGCATAACACGTGCAAGGAGTCTAGAAGATCTTTATGAGAACACCGAGAGAATAGATGATATAACACTTTTCTCGTCTACTTGCAGTTTGTGAACCCGTGACTTTTGAAAAAGCAGCCAAAATAAAATGGAGAGATGCTTTATGGATGAGGAGATACAAGCAATCATGAAGAACGACACGTGGGAGCCGACCTCACTTCCAAAAGGACATAAGGCTATCGCCGTCAAGTGGGTGTACAAAGCAAAGAAGAATGCTAAAGGAGAAATTGAAAGATATAAAGCAAGGCTAGTCGCAAAAGGCTATAGTCAAAGAGTTTGAATCCACTATGACGAGGTATTTGCTCCAGTCGCTCGCTTGAAACAATAAGGCTTATCATTTCTTTAGCACTCAAAACAGTGGAAGATTCACCGGATGGACGTAAAGTCGCTTTCTTAAATGGAGTTCTCGAGGAAGAAGTCTACATTGAGCAAACGAAAGGGCTATGTGGTGAAGAATGAAGAAGATAAAGTCTTGAAGTCAAGAAGGCTCTATACGGATTAAAGCAAGCACCAAGGGCATTAGCAGGATCGATAAATACTTGCAAGAGAATGGGTTCACTAAGTGCCCGCACGAACATGCACTTTATGTCAAGGTCGAAAAAAATGATGTTTTGATCGTGTGTTTTATATGTGGATGACTTGATCTTCACAGAAATAATCCGGACATGTTTGAAGAGTTCAAGAAAGCAATGACCGGAGAGAATTTGAGATGACCGATATCGGGCTTATGGCATATTACCTCGGCGTTGAAGTTAAACAACAAGAAGATGGGATTTACATCTCGCAAGAAGGCTACGCAAAGGAGATTCTCAAGAGATTCAAGATGGATAACCAAGCTTATTAACACACCAAATGGAGTGCGGGATCAAGCTATCAAAGTATGATGGAGAAGAAAAAGTGGACCCGACATTGTACAAAAGTTTGGTTGGAAGTTTGCGGTATTTGACGTGCACAAAGACCCGATATTCTCTATGCCACCGGTCCTAATAAGTCGATACATGGAAAATCCAACCACTACTCACATGAAGGCGTCGCTAAAAGGATTCTTCGCTATCTCAAAGGTACGATCAATTACGGCTTATTTTATTCAACAACTAATGATTATAAACTTGTTGGCTATAGTGATAGCGATTGTCCGGAGATGTGGATGATCGAAAAAGTACTACGGCTTTGTGTTCTTCATGGGAGATACCGCATTCACTTGGATGTCAAAAGAAGCGTGATAGTCACTCTCTCAACCTGTGTGAAGCCGAGTACGTAGTCTGCGATACGGCTTGTGTTTTGCCATGCGGTTTGGTGAGAAATTTCTTGAAGGAAATGGGAATGACACAAGAAGATCCAACTAAGATTTGTGTCGACAACAAGTCGGCTATGGCATTGGCAAAGAAATCCGGTGTTTCATGATCGAAGCAAGCACATCGACACTCGCTACCACTACATACGAGAATGCATATCGAGAAATGACGTGCAAGTGGAGTATGTGAAGTCTCAAGATCAAATTGCGGATATCTTCACCAAGCCACTCAAGCATGAAGACTTCATACAATTTAGAAGTTTCCTCGGAATGACAAATCAAGTTTAAGGGGGTGTTGGAAATTAAACTTGATTTAGCCCAAGTAATATTGGGCTTGGAAGATTGATTTTGAGATAAAAGAAAAGAATGAGAGCCCAAAACCCAATAGCCCAAGTTAGAATATATCTAGAAAAGTCTTATGAAAATATCTTAGATATTATATGTAGGAAATCTTGTAGAATATTCTAGTAAAGTAGATATTTTGGAGGATGATTCTAGTGGATGAATTATAGCCATTAGATCAAATAAATCCTAGCCATTGGTTAGGAAGTTGTACTAGTATAAATAGGGGTGTCTTGATCATTTTGTAACAAGCCAAATTTGAGAAAAGAATCAATAAAAGCAAATATTTCTCCACCAAAAACTCTCTTATATTTCTTAGCCTAAATAACATCCTCCTACTACAAAGAAAAATAATTCCTCTTCCAACTTCCAATTTCTAAATAACCCTTTCTTACCTAAATTGAGATAACCCTCCTCCAACAATTCGATCCCCCTTGAATCAAATATATATTTGGTCTCCCAAATTGAACCAACACGAATACTATTTTGTACAAATTCCCACAAATCCTTCACCAAATAGCATATCACAGGGGCATTTGGATGGAGTGTGCTTTCTCGATTTTGATTTACATCACTATCGTTGGGCGCATATGACTATTACTCCTCCTATTCACAATAAGTGTTCTTTTGGCACATGAATGTTTTTTTTTCAAAAAAGAATGTCCTTCTCACATTTCAGTTGGTGAGAAAAAGATTTCCCGAATTACCCTTAAATATATTATTTTCCAACTAACACTAATACCTAAAATTGTTTGTTCCAAAGTAGCATTTATTATTTATTAAGGGTATATTTGGTATTTTAACTCAATCCTTAATATGTGTGCTTTTTTTCTAAAAAGACACTTATTTTAAATAGGAGGGAGTATTAACTTTTCAAATTTCAATCCCATGCAGTCGAGGATTTTCAATTTTCAAGTCAATATTCAAAATTCGTACGTACGTATAGCTGGCATTAATTAATCTTCAGTTTAAAATTTTGGTTCAATTATTCAAACTACATGGCCCCTACAAACATCCACAATTCTATCGTTAATCCACACCAGCCAAACATCCTAATTTATAGCGTGTTGGCTTAGGCTACCATATATATATAGGCAACAAATGTGACAATTGTGAATAATTTAAATTCTGGGACCAATATTAATCGTCCTTGCTTGAGCTGATTACCAAATTTATTTGTTATTTCTAAAGAATTTAAAAAACTTAAAACTTAATATTTTGTCATATATATGTATGTGATTATTTGAATCCTGGTATATTTTAGATAACATTCTATATAGTTGGTTATTTATTATGCATGTATTATATATAATAAATTATCTATTACATTATTATTTAATATAATCTAACCAAAAAAACTAATTCTCATTCTACTAGCAATATTATTTTTGCTTACGGTCTAAAGTATTAATTAATGGAACAACATTGTTAACCATTACAATATATAACATATAATAAATAATATAGAGAGAAACTGGAGAATCAATTCATAATATTCTCTAAAAAGGAACGGATAATTAATTACAAATTAAAAACTAATCTTGAGATTTAAACCTAATTACAAAAGTTCCAGTGATTTTGATGTTACTTAACAAACCTCCCTCCTAAGGGTGCAAGTTGTAAAACAGGTAATTTGTAATTATAAAAGATAAATGTGTTTTGTGTGAGTGTTGTGTGGTGATTAGGCAAAACCCCATGACTTTTTTTTTTTTTTTAAATTATCCTCCCAAAAATAGAAAACATTGAAACAATTCTAACAATTACCACTATAATAGGGGTGATTACAAAAAAATCCGGCCTGAGGTTTGGCTAATTACAAAAAACTCAAGAGATTTCTGAAAATTACAAAAACAAAAAAAATATTGAGGTTTGACTGTGTTTTACATTTTCCCCCTTCATAAGCAAAAAAAATTCAAAAATTCCCTAATATTTATAGTAATATTACAACCACTCTCTCAAATTTAAGACATAATCAAATCTGAGGGTGTCTTTTATAATTTTGAACAATCTGTGGATTTTTTTGTAATTAGCCCAAACCTTGAGATTTAAAAACTAATCCTGAGATTTAACCTAATTACAAAAGTTCCAGTTATTTTGGTGTTACCTAACAAATACCTCCCTCCTAAGGGTACAAGTTGTATAACAGAAACAAATGTCAATGGATAATTTGTAATTATAAAAGATAAATGTGTTTTGTGTGAGTGTGTGTGTGGTAATTAGGCAAAATCCGAGGACTATTTTTTTAAAAAAATTATCCTCCAAAAAAAAAAAACATTGAAACAATTGTAACATTTACCACTATAATAAATTGGGGTAATTACAAATAATTCCGGTCCTTAGGTTTGAGCTAATTACAAAAAACTCTAGATATTTTTGAAGATCACAATTGAGGTTTGACTCCGTCTGACAAAAATGTTCTTTTGGTATTATGTTCATTTTTTTTTGGAAAGAATATTCAAACTTGTTAGCTATTTAGTAATTGAGATAACTATGACATTATATGGTTCATATCCCAAAACAAAAGTCAGAACAAAACCCAATATGGGTACTAAATGATTTCAAAAGCACTGTCTTGTTTGCAATGTTGACAAATCCCCACCCAAAAGCCCCAGCAACAAAGTTAATTAGTCTGTCTGTTATGAGAATCATTTACTGGTTTCTTTAATTTCTTGCAAAAGGGATATTAATGGAAAATGCACATAAATAGGTGATAAGAGTTATGTTTATAATGTCCTTATAAATTGAGTTCTTACTTTGATTTAAACCATTCTATCATTGAGATTCAAAACTACTAAAAATTGGAAGGATTATTAGAGCTAAAATGGAGAGAAAGTTCTTTGGTACAATGATTTTGTTCTTTGTCCTCTTCATTTCCTGTAAGTAATAAATCTGTCTGTCTCTGTTTTTTCTCTTTTTTAATTTTTTTTTGACTTTTTGTCCTCTATTTTTGGTGGAGGGGTCCATATGGGTGTTTTCTTTTCAAAATCGTGTCATCTTCCACCACACGGATGTCATAACACTTTCTACATTAAAAACCGCAATTTGTGCTTGAATATAGAAAGTGTTATACTCATGACAAGATCGTGTGGTGGAATAGAAGATGAAACACGATTTTGGAATAGAAGATCCAACCCGGACTGGGTGGGCGCATTTCTTGTTTGACTTAATCACCTTAGCCACTTCAAGTGAAAAAGCACTAAAACATAGGGGAAAAATAGGAGTATCTGCAATAATTCAAGCTTTCATGTTTTATGAGTGAAATTTAACATAAATGTGCATTAAAATATATGTAATAGTTCTCAAGGTAGCGTGGTACTATTCTGGCATTTTTTTTTTTTTTTAGTCGATTATTCTGGCATTTTCTTCAACAAATAACATGAAAAGCAAACTTCTTCAAAGACAACAATGTATTTCCAAGAAACAACTATATTTTTATTACAATAAAGAATGAAATATAGTTATATATGCTCAAGAACAATGCTAGCTCTATCCAAACACACAAGAACAACAATATTTATGTTTTGGATAAAACAAAATACGAAAATTTTGTTGCCAACAAATAAGTTGTTCCATTTTAAACTTTAGCATAAGTGACATATATATACAATTTATCGATTTACTTCCACACCACACACATATTATGTGTACATAATGTACATATATACATTTGATTAAACATTTTGGATCATTAATTGTGGTGAAATTAAATAAATGGCAGTGGATGGCACGATACAAGCTGAAGCCACAATATGTGAAACACCGAGCAAGTTGTTCAGAGGGCCATGCATAATCGAGAGGAATTGTGCGACTACATGTGAGAAGGAAGGTTTTCAGGATGGCAAATGTGAAGGGATTTTCCGCCAATGCATTTGCTTTAAGGCGTGTGATCAATCTCCACAGAAACAAACATGATCACCATATATCTTTTGTCTAAAGGCAATGTATAAGCCTGATTTATGTATTTGTGCATGCGAATGAGATGGAAACTTAATTAATTACATCTTATAATAAAATTAATGAGAAATTATTCGATCTTCATTCTTGACTAATTAATTTGTTGTTGCAAGATTTTAATCCATTCTTGAGGATTATTAAAAACTCCAAGAATTAGTATTTATTCCATAAAAAAGGAATATTTTTTGCTTTATAGTTTTGGCAAGAAACATATGTAACTAAACAAAAGCAGCAATCTTTTTCCAAATGGGCAAATAGACTCTATGAGGATATAGGGCATGGGCCGGGGCAATTTTATGATTCACTTTCAAGTTTCATAAGGAGATTGTCCAAATCACGAGTTTGTGAATAATATAATATGTACACAAAAATTATTATAATGAAGTAATATATGGTTCAGTACATATATCTGAAAAGTTGCTACTCGACCCAAACTATACCTGAACATAAAAACCATAGCCAATGCCCAACCCTAAAACTACATGTTGTATTGCATTAATAATATTATATATTGAGCACCATAATGTAACATCGTTATATGGTAAAAGAAAATATAATGTGCGATTCCCAAATAATCCGAGTCTATGGATAACGCTTTCTTCACTGGCTTTATTAAGCATATGATTTTATAAAGTTACAACACTTTAAAATTTTGCATAAAATAACATTACATTCGATTGGTCTCATGTGCATACACGCCCGTTATTGTGTTTGTGTAGATATTCATAAAGGGGATATTGATTGCACAATTTGATTTTATAATATTTTTAGTTGTTAAATGATCAGAGTCAATTTAAATAATTATATCAGAATCACAAGTTTTTAAACATATGCCAAATACTACTAACATAATGATGTAATGTAAGAACTCATGTCCCCATTTGAATGATCCAAATTTTCTTTTAATTTATATGAAATTAGGATAATATTCAAAAAGTTTGCATCTAAGGTGATATTCATGCCTTCATGGAGTCTTCTATTCATATTCTAAATTAAATTTAAACAATTGGTTATTTAACAATGTATTCCATGTCATTTTCGTTAAGTTTAGATGATCAAATACAATAATATTTCAAATCTAACTTATGAGAACAATAATTTAAAGCATGTGTAGTGGAATATGAATTTGTATTTATACAATTGTGGGCTCCAAGGTAATAAATAGCTAGGTATATATTGCCACTTTTATTGTTGATTGTTAAAGTCGTTTCATTTTATATAATTAACCTAGGGATGGAAAAAAAATCAAGTTTTTGAGTTCATAATATGACATAATGTTGTTAATTAAAACTAGATTCACTAATTACATCAAACACATTTTCATTATTTATTTATTTTTATATTTAAATTGTATTACATGTAATAAATAATCTATTACACTATTGTTTTATATTATATAATTTAATAAGAAAATAAAGTTAGTTTTAATTAGACCGGTTAAATTGGTAACGTTAGCAAGACCAATATTTATGCTTATCTCGCTGGTTTTTAAAGCATTCACTAGAACAACTACATTTTTAACAATTATAATATATAGAGATATAAATTGGACTATATTCAATTTTCTCATCTCCTATTCCACCACACAGATGATTAACCACGTGTACAACACCTACCATATTAAAAACCCAGAATTTATGTTTGATTTATGCTTCAAATTTAATATGGTAAGTGCTATACACGTGGCAATCATCCATGCAGTAGAATATGAGATGAAACACGAATTTGGAATAGAAGATCTCATCCGCTCAAAAATGATGTATATCAATAAGAATTACCACAACAATAAAAATAGAACAAACACGACCCACGTGAACCCCGCAATTAATGCAATGATCACCAAACCGAACTGTGTGTACAATATGATGTTCCCAAATTAATTTTCGTCCTATATATTTTCAAATTTTATCTCAACAGTAATTGAGATAACTATGAAATTAAATGGTTCATACTCCAAAACAAAAGTCAAGACAAAACAAATTAAATGTGGGTACTAAATGATTTCCAAAGCACCGTCTTGTTTGCATATTTTGGAAAAACACCCACCCCAAAAAGCTAGCATTCTAGCAACGTGTTATGTTTTATGAGAATCATTTGCTGGTTTCTTTTCTAGCAAAAGGGAGATATTAATGGAAAATGCTCATAAAGAGGTGATTAGAGTAATGTTCTTTATAGAGTCCAATATAAATAAAGTTCTTACTTTGATTGAAACCATTCCATCATCGAGAGTCGAACTATAAGAAAAATTAATAGAGGGGTTTTTTGAATTGAAAATGGAGAGAAAGTTATTTGGCACTATGATTTTGTTCTTTCTCCTCTTCATTTCTTGTAAGTAATCTTGCTGTCTCAGTGTGCATTTTGAGTTTGATTTGGGGGCACATTTCTTGTTTAATTTGATCATTTTTTTATTTTTAGAGATATTTATTCTCCTTAATTTTTTATTAGTTCATATTTGGGGAGGGGATTAGTGATGGAATCGAACTCCAGACCTTTAGTCTAGACTTGAGAATCTTAATCATTCGACAAATATCTGATTCTCTATTTGATTGACCATCTTAGCTACATATTCAAAATTGGAAAAAATCCAGATGTATATAGTTACATAAAAATCCGGGTGATTACAAAGGCACTCAAATATAGGGGAAAAAAATATAGGAGTATTATGCAATAAATCAAGCTCTATTGTTTTATGAGTGAAATTTAACATAATGCTTCATTAAGACAAATGTACCAATTGTCAAGGTAAATATCCTAGTTTAATATATTTTTCCATTTTTTTTTTGGGCAGGGGAGGGGAGGGATGAAAAGGAGCCTCTTAAAAGGCAACATTGCATTTCCAAGAACAACTAATTATTTAGTACAATATATCAAGAACATTGAAGCAAGACCGAGTTATGTTCAACAATATTATTTTATCCAAATATACATAAACAACTTTATATTTAATTGTTAACAAAAACATTTTTGGGCTACAAAAAAATTCAACAAAGTAAGGAAATTTTGACACCTTAGCCTAAATTTATGCAATTCCTTAAAGAATTTGAGCACAAATGACATATACATTTTGTCGATCTACATTTCATGTGCAAATATCACAGACAAACATATGCATGATTGAAGCATTTTGGTTCACTAATACTTGTGGTGTAATGGCAGTGAATAGCACGATACAAGGTGAAGCCAAGCTATGTGGAACGGCTAGTAAGTTGTTTAGAGGGCTCTGCATAATCGAGAGTAACTGTGTCACCATGTGTGAGCACGAAAGTTTTCAGGATGGCAAATGTGAATTCTTCCAATGCTTTTGTTATAAGAACTGTGATCAATCTCCATCAAAACAAATATGACACCATCTCCTGTCTATAGGTCATATATACATATATAGGCCGAATTTATCTATTTTTGCATGTAGATGGAGATGCACCTTATAATTAGTATTTATGAGAAGAAAAAATGAAAAGTAATTATATATATCTTCATTACTGATTAATTTGCTATTGCAATATTTTAGTCCGCGTGAATTTTGATGTTTTGTGCGATATTGAATTGGACAAGGCATGTATGCTCGTTTTGAGGATTATTATACAAAGACAAAAACTCCAAGAATTATTAATGTGTACTTATATCAAATGAATATATATTTTTGCTTGTTCATTTGAAGAAAGTTTGGAAAATATTAAGAGCAGTGGCCGGTTTCATAAATTAAATGATTCTCCAAATGATTTTGTGAATAGTTATAGAGGGGATAGTTTTTTTATCGAAATTTAAATTGTAATGAAAGTAGAATATTAAAAAATTCAAACGTATTATAATATCAAATCATGACCTAGTCAAACAATAAAAATCAACTTGTTTATTATTCCCTACATTCCAAAGTTATTGCTTCAATACCTCGTCCTATATGTCTTTTCATATTCTCACCACTTTTTTACAATTTACCTATTTCAAGTTATTCGCTTTTGGTTTTAATTTTGCATTCACCAAAAGATAATTCGAACAATTAAGTAAGTTTTCTACACTCGCTCGAATGAGAGCAAAATTAATTCTAAGCAAATTTTCTTTTGACTCATAAGCTAAAGTAACTAACATCATCATATAAAAGGGTAATAACTAGAGATGACAATTTTTGACCCGACTTCGACCAGCCGAGAATTGGCTGGAGATGACTATGTTTTTATAGGCCCTAAAATCGCTCGGGCCTACTTTGGCCCCTTCCGAATGACCTGAAGTCCGATACATTTTTATGTGAAAAATGTGTTTTGGGGTCGATTTAGGCCGAGGAAAGTAGCAGCCCGAGTGATTTTCGGGACAGCCCGATCCGGCCCGATTGCGTGCATTGGCTCGATGGACTGGGCTGGTTGGTACTGCCCGAGCTGCCAACTCTAGTAATAACTCATATATAACCACCCTGTTTGGATGTTAACCAAATTCTCTTTTGATTCGTAAGCAATTAAAATTCTATTCATAAAGTTGTTTACAAGTAAGATGATATTCTCTTAGTCTTCTATTTAGGTGGATTCTATATTTCTATTCCATGTCGTGGTTGTCTCGGAACTCATTCTTTATTCTTATCTAAATTTAATTTAATTAAGCAAGTGGTTTTCACAAATGTATTTCTACAATCTTTTTGTTGTTCCAAATGATCACAGAAAACATTTTTATTTCAAATCCTTGCAAATTAATTTGCCAATTTTAATGCGTTGTGGTGGGATTCAAATCCTTTATTTCAGACACCCTTTAAATGTAGAATAGTTATATTCCTTATCAAACACTATGTACCAAATATTCGAGGGTCCGATGTATTGTCACACTAATCAATCTCTTTATGACAGATAATAAGATCCCTTTAAAACTATCAACAACAAAATATTAGCTTTTCCTACTTTATGAAAAGTTAACAGAACAAAATTTTGGAATATGTTAGAAACCACTAAGTAATAATATACATAGATATGAGAGGAATAGAGAAGAAGAAAAAGAATAAACTCCTTCATGAAAACATAGTTGGGAGAAGCCTAAAATGGGAATCAAAGAAAGATTGATGTTTCTGCTCATAGCTTTGTTATGTTTTTACATTCATCCTTTAGGTGTGCTTATTTGCCCTATATCCTTGTGTTCCAATTTTTTTTTCCCGCTTAATTCATGCTAAATTATTTTTCAAGTTAAATATAAATTCTGTTAGATTAATTGGTACACATGATAGAGAAATGAAGAAGATGAATTGATAGAACTCTTTGAGAAATACAACAAATATAATGGAAAACAATACAATGCAAAATGGGGAGGGAGGCTACTAAATATATAGATAAAAGATAAAACCCTAGCTATCAACTAAGAAAGGGAAAATACAAAACTACCCCCATAACATACATATAACTCTAACATCCCCCACAAACTCATGATGATGTAGTAGAAATCATCGAGAGTTTGCCAACCAAAAACGAAAGCGGAAGCGGATGCGACTTGGTGAAAAGATCCGCAATCAGTAAAGATGATGAGATGAATGGTAAGTCGAGGTCCCATGTTGCAAGTGATGACGAGTGACATGACAATCAATCTCAATATGCTTTGTTCTTTCGTGGAAAACGAGTTGTGAGCAATCTGAATAGCACTTTGGTTATCACAATGCATGGGAGTAGGTGAGGACAAATGAACACCCATATCTCGCAAAGAAGCCAACGTAACCAAACTATTTCGATTGTAGTAGAAGCCATTGCCCGATACTCTGCTGCCTCTGTGGAGGATCGAGACACAACATTTTGTTTCTTACTCTTCCAAGAAATAAGTGAGTCTCCAAGAAAAATACAAAAACCAAGAGTGGATTTTTCGATCGGAGGATCACCGCCCAATCCGCGTCGAATATGCCCTCAACTCTAATGAAGATGTAGATGGAAACAAAAGACTCTCGAAAAGTGTGCCACGAAGGTATCGCAAGATACGAGTAATCTATGACCCAATGAACTGTAGTGGGGCAAGTGACAAACCGACTCACAATATGAACAAAGATATGCAAGATCTGACGCGTAATGGTTAGATAAACCAAACTTCCAACAATAGTGCGATATAAGGTAGGATCGACAATGGTGTGCCATCGGAAGGAGAATATCGAACATTAAGTTCAAGAGGCGTATCAACCGTCCAGAGTATCGATAAGGCGTGCTCGATCAAGTATGTCGACAATGTACTTGGGTATGAAAAGAAGATAACCTCGAGGGGAGCGGGCTACCTCAATACCCAAGAAATATCGCAAAGGTCCCAAATCTTTCATTTCAAAGCGAGAAGCTAACTCGATTTCAACAATGCAATCCCATCAACATCATCACGGTGATGATCATGTCATCAACATATAAGGAAAGAAGAATAATACCAAAGACATGTACGCTTGAAGAAAAGGGCGAATCATGGTTCTTTGAACTAAAACCAAGTGAAGTAAGCACGACAGAGAATTTTTCGAACCAAGCCCGTGGAGCCTGTTTGAGACCATACAATGCTTTCTTAAGCTTGCAAACTTCGCCCGACGATTATGAGGAACCCCAGGTGGTGGGATCATGTAAACTTCTTCTTGAAGATCACCATTCAAGAAGGCATTTTTGACATCCAATTGAGATATGTGCGATTTCGGACGGAAGAAACAAAGAATAAGAGTCTGAATCGTAGTCATTTTTGCAACAGAGGGCAAATGTTTCCTCATAATCCATACCATCTTTTTGTGAATAACCTTTAGCAACCAATCGTGCTTTATATCGCTCAATCTGAACCATCGATTTGGTTTTAATTTTATAAACCCAACGCGAACCAATTGCCCGTTTACCAGGTGGTAAAGATACCAAATCCCAAGTGTTTGTTTTATGCAAAGCGAAAAGTTCTCGATCATAGCATCTTTGCCATAAAGGATCGAATCGCCTCTTTATAGGAGCGTGGTTCGAAATTTGGTGAATAGAGGATAAAAATGAAGCAAAGCGGGAGAGTAAGAGGAATAAACAAAGTCAGGTAACTGAGTGGACTTACGTGTACGTTGGGGATAGCGAGGAGGCAAACGATCCACAATTTCAGGAAGCGATTGGGGTGCCGTAGGCGTAGACGGAGCTTGACGATATCGATGAGTCTCTATCTCGTGTTATCCGAGAATGGATCAATATGAACAAGATCGAGTTTTGGAGATGCTATGAGGACTAGAGGGAATAGAGAAGAATGGAATATGCTCAAGAAAAAATACATGACGAGACACATATAATTTTTGAGCAACAGGATCAAAGCAACGGTATCCCTTCTGACCTTCTCCATATCCTAAGAAAACACAAATAGCTGAACGAGAAGATAATTTGCTGCGTTCAACATGAGGGCGAAGGACAAAACATGCACAACCAAAGACTCGTAAGACGAATAACTAGGGGTGGAACCATAAAGTCTCGAAATGGTGATAAATCGGATGTAATGGATGATGGAATCCTATTTATACAATGGACAAATGTAAAGAACGCTTCCCCCAGAATTCACTTGAACCCGAACTAGATAGTAAAAGTGAGCGGCGCTTCAATGATATGCCTATGTTTTCTTTCAAAGAATACCATTTTGTTCGAGTATCTCGTGCAAGTTTGATGTAAAGTCCCATCCAAAGCAAGCAATTCACGAAAATTATTAGATGTGTATTCCCCACCCAAGTCACATCTAAAGCATTTTATGATAGCGGAATTGAGTTTTTACAAAAGCTCGAAATGAAGTATATATACTCGAAAATCGAACGATGCTTCATAAAATAAACCCAACAATAACGAGAATAATCATCAATAAAAGAGACATAATATCGAGAACCCCCTTTGTGGGAATGGGAGCAGTCCCCACACATCGAATGAACCAAATCAAATGGCGCGATAGAATTAGAAACACTTCGTTTAAAAGGTAAAGCGGAAAATTTTGCCATTTACAACCACTACAATCGAAATATCATGAGATGACAATTTTCCTAATGAACCCGTTTGAGAAGCCAAAAATCTTAAACGTGAAGACGAAACATGACCCAAACGAGAATGCCACAAATAAAAGCTAGACGATGAAGGACTCAAACGAAAAGAAGACAAATCAACAAGAAGGCTGCGATAGAGGTACTGAGCTCATCCAAAATGTATAACTCTCCGTGCCTACGGCCCGTCCCAATCAGCTTAGGAATTTGGATCCTGTACACAACAAGAAGTAGAAGAGAATGATACTAAGTAACTTTGAATCACACAATTGGCTAACGAAAAAGATTTAATGCAAGTTTGGGAATATGGTAGACATGTGGAAGAGACAATTGAGGTGTGGCTACAGATCGATTCCCCCGCTAAGGGTAACAAAGTACCATCGGCCCGTAAAAACAGTCTAGCATATGTGGGTGAAATGGAAGTAAAACATGATATATCGGGGGACATATGATGAAAAGCTCCAGAATCTAATACCCAATAGAGGAAGATATACCGGAGAGCTCGGAGTTGACAAACCCGAGGCGACAAAGCATGAGATGAGGCAAGAAATTTACAAATTGTTCGGCAATTGTATCCATAGAAAAGCCGATTTGAGGTAAGAGTTCCGGACATCACGAGAATCGATGAGGAGTACAGGTGCGAACAACACGAGTCGATGGGGGCGGCCTAAAACCACGTTGATTTGGATGGACAAACCGATGTTGGGGAGGTCGTGGATTTTTTCTCGTTGAAAACGTTGTTGGCCACCTTTATTCAACTCGGGACATTGAGCCTTCCAATGTCCTGTTGTTTACATAACTACACTCATTATCGGCAACCTTTGGGTGAGGTCCAGAAAAAATAATAGAAGGTGGACGATGGGGCACGGCAAGAGCGGATGAAGGAGGAACATGAAGAACTCCTTTCCCGCTGAGACTTGAGGCGTAATTCCTCCTGCTAACAATTCACTTACAACGAATCAACCGATGGTAGAGGAAGACGGTGCAATATATTCCCACGAAGGGACTCAAAATCATCCCAAGAGCCATCAAAAACTGAACCAATCGTTGCTCCTCTCTACGAGCAATATAGGGGCAAATGCGCGAAGTTCACTAGATTGATGATTTAATTGATCCCAAAGATCGATCATAGCGAGAATAAAATTCTTGAGCAATCATATCTTTTTCTTTGAATTGTTAACCCAAGTGATAATTTTCGAATTGTTCACTTCCCAAACCTCTAATTCCTCAACATATTTAGTATTATCTTTCTCAACAAAGTTGCTTTTGTGTTCGAAATATAACTCCACAATTTTTTTCCTCTCAAAAAATTTCTCATGACATAATTCCAATATGAATAATTCTTTCCATTCAAGCGTACACTAATCGATTGCAACGAATCATCTCTTTCACCAGCCATAATGAATAATGACAGAAAATCAAACCAAAATACCAACCAAACAACTAGATAGATCGATACAAATATCCAACAAATCAAGCCAACTCTACCAAACCCAACAAGTGCTAACAGATCGAAAATCGAATGAAAATAACACAAAGCTGCAACATACTCACTGTGTAATCGCGATATACCCACCGGATCCTCGAACTGACACTGGTACACCCATCGGAAAAAAAAACCTTGCTCTTGATACCATGTTAGATTAATTGGTACACATGATAGAGAAATGAAGAAGATGAATTGATAGAACTCTTTGAGAAATACAACAAATATAATGGAAAACAATACAATGCAAAATGGGGAGGGAGGCTACTAAATATATAGATAAAAGATAAAACCCTAGCTATCAACTAAGAAAGGGAAAATACAAAACTACCCCCACAACATACATATAACTCTAACAAATTCAACCATCACTAACCACAACAACTCAACTCAATTATATGGTATACAGAAGTTCACTCACAGGAAAACGCGGACGACAAACCGGCCGGTGAACACTTGATCGATCACAACAAATTTGGCCATGGAATTCCTGGTGGTGGAGAAACGAACGGTGTGGATCGCACTTGCCGCGTGTGCACGGAGGCGGCGGAGAAAATAACCACCGGTTTCGACACATGGACAAAACCGCGGTAAAAGCAGAACAGGAGTTGCAACTTTGGCAATATCGACATTTGCATGTTTTGTGCTATGAATTAATCCACAAAGAATGGTTAGTTTTTGGCAATGTTAGATAGACGAAGGAATCATTGTCTGGTTTGATTGTGCTTGCTTGAGGGTGGTTTTTTTTCTTGGTTTGTCTCTTCTTGATTGACAAAATGTATATATTATGAATGATGATGTGTGTGATTTCTTGATTATATATATATGGTGGTGCAAATTTCTTTGTTCAGATGTTTGAATTTTGAATACACAACTTGGAGTTTTCTCCTTCTATTGTCAATTCAATTCGGTATTCTGTGTGAAATCAACGAATTGTTGTGAGTTATTCTCTTCTTGTATCCTGCATCAGAAGTACAAAATATAAAATAGACTAAACTGCAATACTTTAATAATTTCCAAGGGCCTGTTTCCTTTTTGAATTTAATAGTTTCATCTTCAGAAATAATCAAGAAAATGATTAGGCTAATTGGTGTAGAAGAATATGTATACCTTTTTTGTAAAAGAGCTACAACTTAACAAAGTTTAATTGATGAGGGATTCCTCAATCCAAACATTCCACTGATAATTAATTTATTCTCCATCTTTTAGTTTTTTTTTTAATAAAAAAGGACTTTTCAATTAAAATTAAAAATAAAGTAAAAAGGCTAGCAGGTCATGATTGGTTGTCCTGATTATTTTTTCTTTCTCTGCAATCTTTATCAAGTTGTAGTTATTCTAGTGTACTTGTTGATTTTAATGGTTTACAATTCTTCAAGATCCACATGATACCATGTTAGTTGTACTTAATGATTAATGGAGCACAATAGTATAGATTGATGATTAATGGATCACAATTGCCAAATTATAATCAATTGGGATTTGAACCACCAAAAGTAGCACTAGGGGTTGTGGTGAATAGAAGATCTTCTATTATGTGTTGTGTTTCATTTAGTATTTCAATTTATTGTATGACATGTACAAAAACGTTACAGGTACAATATATTAAATAATTAATAATATATGCATAAGTGTGTAAAATATTTTTGAAAATATACACTTGGGACTTAATATACTTGGCATGTGTTCATAAAATAGAATACGAAACAGAATGTAATATCATAAAACAACATAGAATACAGAAAAAATGTCACAGAAAAATTTCAACTTTCCTTGAAGCCAGCCTCAGCACAATGGGTAAGTTTCAGTCTTTCAAAGGACATAAGCTGCAGGGGAACAAAGACAATATGCAGAAGTGATATTTACAAAAACTCCCTGAGGTTTGGTCTAATTACAAAAAAAGTCCAGTTATCTTTGAAAAATTCAAATACCCCCTCTTGAGGTCTTTCGAAGGTGCAATTTTGAAAGCTGAAAACAAACGTCAATCGGGTATTTTTAATTTTAAAAGATAACTGGGCTTTTTGTAATTAGACTAAACATTAGGGGTAAGTATTTGTAATTAATCCTATGCAGAAGAACGAAATTGATGGGTGTCTACTTGTAAAACTACTAAAGAGTAAAGACTATACCAGCCTGCCATTTTGGCAAATGGATAACTTTATATAAAAAGAACATACAGATTCTATTCGGACAGGATAGGCTAGCCCAGACTTGTAAAAGAGCTGGAAAATAAAAGCAAAGTCGAAAAGTAAAAGGACTAAGAGAAAAAGGAAGAACCTAAAGAATGAGTGGGATCCTCTCTCTTCTTGTTTTTGTAGTAATTTATGTATTATAGGGTGATTGGAACCTGATGCTATTGAACCACAACTGAAATTAATAACTCTCCATCATGAAATTAAGTGAATCAATACAATTTTCTACACTAAGACAATTGTAAAGTAACATTCTCAGAATTTAGTGGATTTACAAATAGGGCTGGTAGCAGGTCAAATTTCGACCTTTCAATCTTTGCCTGCACTAATCAAAACGAGCAAAATGACTAATAATACACTTTCAACTTGATGGTAAGCCTAACCACCGGAAGTTGAGAAACGGGGAAAAAACACACAGGTTCAACTGTTTCAGTCGAGATGGATAGAAGCAAATATCAACAGTTACTTGTTGATTACCGTGAGATTGCCATGTAATAATTGGACCGATGGGCGATCAAAGCCATGAGAATCTAGCTCTCTTAATCGACCATCATGTGGAGCATAAGTGATACTCGGACATTGTCACAGTATCTCTTGATCAAGTCAAAGTAATGCATGGCATCGTGAGGTCGAAGGCCTTCCATAAAAAAGCGAAACAAGTGAGAGTGTGTCTCACGCATCACGTCCAATGACTGCTGCAACACTTTCTCTTGCTGTGGCTTATTTAACTCCGTTGCCTCCATTAGTGGCAATAGCTCTCTTTCCTCCTCCTCAAAGTGCTTTCTGCAGTTTTCCTGTGAGAAGTGAAAATAAGGGTTAAATTGCAAATTTACCCTTCAGGTTTAGCCAAATCACAAAAATATTCAGTTATCTTTCAAAATTACATCTGCTTGATGTTTGCATTTACTTAACAAATAGCTCCTCTTGAGTATGTAATTTGTGAAATACAAATAAATGTCAAAAGGGTATTTGTAATTTTCAAAGATAGTTAGACCTGTTTTTAACCTAAAAATAATCAGCAATGTACAATTATATTTCTGATTAAACACCAAAATTGGCTGCAATGTAATTGTCCTAAAAACGAAGATTTCACCTTTAATCTTTTGAGACGAGATGTTAGGTTGACGAGAGCCTCTTGGTAGTCAGGGCTACCCGCGTTCATAACTCCTATGGTCTTGATCTCCTCTTTGATACCGTTCATTATAGGTAGGTGTCTTCCATGTTCCTCATTCGCAGATTTGCATAATCCTGTGTTATTACATGTTAAAATCATCGACAACTAGCAATAAACTCGCCTTCATATCAACCACCACAAAGATATTGTCGTGCAACCGAAATAAAGCGATATAGTGAAAGTAGCCCGAGAATATTTTTTTGATTCCGAGCGGGTTAGCGATCCATATCAGCTAAGAAAGGAATATTACTCACTTTGACAGATTCATAAGATTGTAGGAGTTTACACGTTTCTCAGTCTTGCATAAATATAAATGAGCTAAAGCAAATGTTCAATTTATAGTTTCCCTCTATTTCCAACTGTTATCAGAAAGGCTCTTACATCAATAGTTGCAGAATCTGAAACAGCTTCAACTCCCATGCCTTGCTCTCAACTTAATCTATATTTTTTGGGATAATTACAAAACAAGCCTAAGGTTTAGCTTAATTACAAAAAAAAAAAAAAAAACAATTATCTTTCCCAATTACAAATACTCCCTTAACACCCCTTGAGATTTGTATTTACCAAACAAATACCCCTTAATACGCCTAAAATGCACTGTTCTATTTTGAAATTACTACTGATGCAAGTAGTTCACAAAGCAATCCATTCAATGTTCTCACCAACAAAAACTTATCAGCCCCTACCAAGCACTGTTCTAAAAATCTCCGCCTAGACGCTAGGTCTCATTTGTTCGCCTAGGTTATTCTTCCGATTAGGCCCCGCCTAACCCCGCCCAGGTCATGCCTAACCCCGATTAATCCATGTCTAGGCGCTAAGCCCGAGTCCCTCGCCCGACTAGCGCCTAGCACTTTTTAGAACACCGTTACCAAGTAGAAATATGGGTTTTCTCCAGTATTATACTCTAAATCACACACTAAAATTTCTAGTTTAATCTACTCTGGCAATGTACTTCAATCTTCATGAAGAAAATATTGTCACACACAGTAACTACTAACTACATATTTAAATTTCAGGGGTTTGCTCTGGTATTATGCCCTTGATCACTCAAAAACTACCAATTTTTAATTTTTTCCTGAAACAAAAAAGGAAAAAAAAAAAAAAACAGAATTGGCTGTAGACCAGAATCCACACAAAGACAAAAAACAAGATTGCATCTACCTAACCGTGGTACAAGCTCTAATGCCCATGGTACCTCAGAAACATTTGTACCTAATGCCAAAGGTCTAGTACCTTGCTCCCATTTGAAAAACATTATCCAGATGCACAAAACACAAAAAAGTAAAAGAATATTATTAAAAAATTACCTCGATCAGCGGATTCGAGGATCTGAAAGAGAACAGTCTCCTCCATCTGCGCGTGCTCTAGCATCACCTGCAGCAGCTGCGAGTAGCTCTTTCCAAACTTCTTCACCTCCATCCTAGGGCTCCCCATCGACGGATCCCCCCTCGCGTTCCCTCCACGCGCCGCAATGTCCTCTGCCCACTTCACCATCCTCTCCAAATGCCAGTTGATGCTACGGTGCTGCAGAACCACCACCCACACCACCAACGGCGTCGTTTCGCCGCACCACCCCCAGATACTGCTAGCAGTATTGTTGGTGACAGATAACGGCGGGTCGGGGAACTTGGCGTCCAGGTAACGGAGTATGTCCTCGACTGTGCCGGAAACGACGTCGGATTTGTAGATTAGGGTCGGGTTTGGGTGGGTATCGGAGGGGACGAAGTGGAGAGTGACGGGCTTGTATAGGAGGGCTAATCGGATGTGGGAGGTCGCAAAGCTGTTCGGTGGGCCGTAGAGCTTGATCACCGGAGGCGATTTTATCAACTCCGACGGCGCGATTTCTGCCGCCGATTTCTTCGCAGTCCCGAAACAATTCCCCATTTGTGCGAAAATCCAAGAAAACGAAAACCCAAATGTAACAATATTATAAGCGAAAAAAACCCAAGAAAAAAAGAAACAAAACGGAATTAGATTACAGAAATGTGACTTTTCTTGCAAGATTTATTGTTGTTTGACAGGGGAAACAAGAAAGATAAATCTTAGTGAGAGAAAAAATTGTAAAAAGCAGGGATGGTAGAGTGGGGAAGGGCTAATGCTTAGAGGCTAAAAAAGAGATAAAACAGGGATTAACAGAAATGACAGCGACCTTTTTATGATGGTGAGAATTTATGTGGGATTGTATGTATATGTGTATGTATAGAAGCATGTGGATATTGCTTGATTCATAAGGGAAAGAGATGGAAGAAAAACAGTAAAAGGTTTTTAATGGTTTTTGGTCTGATTTATGTGTTTTACAGTAATTTCTATTTACTACGGAGCAATGGAAAATGGTGGCGCGCAGCTTAAAGATTTTGGTGGGTGTCTGTAGTCAAAGCATATCAATGGGGTTTGTCACGTGTTCCGTGGTCGAAGCAGCCGAGGGGTTGTCACGTGCTCAAGCACGTGCATATTCTGTCACTTGGATAATTCATATATTCTGAAGAATTATTATTATTATTATTATTTTACAATGATTAAATTCATGACTAGAGCCATTGACGCTCCAGTCATCCCGCATATCGGACTGAATTTAACTTTATTTTTAGCAATCCAAAAGGATAGTGTCTACTTTGGCCGATCCAAAAGACTCCGATCAAAAATACATTTGATGGTTGGGTTGGCCACAAAAATGTGCCCCAATGAAAGTTCATTGTAACCGAACCGAGCTCGATTTTCCCATTTGGACGGACTAGGCCTAAACCGACCCATTATCACTCTAGTCATGACTCATTTGTTTGGTTCACAAACCATTGGAAATTTCTTAAATAGTTTTTATTCTATTTTTCTTAAATTTTGTTTTCATTTTCATTTTTTATTTTTATCACAGCTTCAAAAGGTCAACAACATTTTAACCATCTTGGATCTTCTTTCGTTTTTGTTGTCAAAGGTTGAGTTTGACCTTTTTTTTTTTCACATTGTTCTTTATGTTTAAGGTTTTATAATCACTTCTCTTTCTTCTTCATTTCACCTTTAAATAACTTTTTTATGTGTATAATTAGGTTATTAACTATAGAGGTGTAAAGTGTAAACTAATTGAGCGGACCAAAACATATTATTGTTTAAATTTACTTGAATTTTCGTCAAAATTCAAAAAATTGCATTTGAGTTGATTTCAATGTTAACCAAATTGAGTTTGAGCGAACTTTATCGAATACGAATCAAGTTTGAGCAGTTTAATATTTTTGTATTTATATATTTAATTTTTAAAATCCAATCTAGCTTAACTTAGTTTAAAATCTTACGGAATAAAAAAGTGTGTTCAATTTTGATTGGTTATATTAATAGACCAGACTCAAACAAAATTTTAGTAATCAATCTCCTTGAATACTAAGTACTTAGGTTGTTTTACAACCTGCTTACGATGATATTTTAATTTGTATTGAGCTCAAATAATATTGAACGCCATTAATCATAAAAATAAAAAATAAAAAATAATTTAGATATTAGAAGATAACTGATATTACTTTTAAAAAAATGGATAACTAGGATTGGATAATCTATTAGCCGTTGTTTTGGGGCGCGGCAATTGGGCCCTCTTTAGGTAGCAGCAAAATCCCCAATGGAGTGTCCAATTGCGTAGCTAATATGGGTCTTGTTTCTTTGATGTGGGCCATATGGAGCGTATAGATTTAGATTTCTTGAATGACAAAAAATCATTAAAAATAAAAAGAGTATTTTTTGCTTTATTTTCTTTGTGGTGAATAATTGGTTTGAATAATTTCTTTTTTTTTTTTTTTTAGCAATTAAACCCATTTCATTACCTAGAATATCGTCTCGTCTCCGAATAACCTTGTCCACTAAATAATCAGGTATATCCGACTATTGGCTTGGTACAAAAATAAATGAAAGCAAAACGAGATAAAATGGTGAGCAAGAGTTGCCCGACTGTGTAACAAAACTAGGACAAAACAGAAGTGTAAAATGAGATATGGTACTTGATGTCACCTATTAGAGACCAATAATGAGAAATATTTCTCCTAATATCCTCACAAAAGTTCCTCCATCAATGTGGCCAAAATATTTTACTTGACTTGCCAAATATCCTAAGTTAGTTTATATCTCAATATTTGAGTAAAAACAAAAAAGTTGAAGTTGCGGGCGTGAATTCACGCTGAAAGAAACTCGTGCGTGAAAGTCACGGGCACGTGGGTGGGCATTTACTCACCAATGTTGTAAAAAGCGCTAGGTCTTTCCATATGTTTATTTTTTGTGCACCATTTTATATTTTTTTTTTTCTTTTAAATTTGCCCATGTGTTATTTTTTTTTGCACCTATATAATCCATCTATTTAAAATTTATTATTAAATAAAGCATATTAATCGAAAATTATAAGTGAAATTAATTAAATTAAAAATTCAGATTCTAAAATAGTAAATAAATTTATTTAAATAAATGACAGTGGGTCCCATAAATATGTAGTTGTTGAGATATTTGACTGGGAGTGTGAGATATTATATGAAATAAATATTTTTGATGAGTAGATTAATGGGTCCACAAATATTTAGAAGAAATATTTTTTTCGTTACGGATGCTCTTAAAGGCGATTTCAAAGGTTCAAACTCATCCCTCCCCTTAAAACCATTTTGTAAGGGGTTTGAATTTTAATTTATGCTATTAAAAACCATAAGTTAAAGAGGAAAAAAATATGAGAAATATCTAATAAGATGTTTCTAAGGTATGAAAAATCCTCAGATCTGCCTGATAGTTTGTTGAACAACGTCAAGATATCAATTTATGAGATGGCCTTTGTCAGATTCATATCTTAGGGCAGAATTAAATGTCCCCACATATAAGTGCTTTGGCGATATCCACTTTAAAATCAGTTGCAAACGATTGTGTAAGTGAATGTTCCACCGAATACCTCCGGAGAGTACCTTACTACTTGCTACAATGATCTAGTGCGGTTGCACATATTCTTCAAATCATTACACATGAGCCTCATTATTGAATTTAAAATGACATTTTCTTAGAAAAATAACAATTATCGAGTCTCATTACTTCCATTCTGTCTTGTGAGTGATATTATCTTAGGCTGAAAATTGTTACATATTTATGACGATTCCCATTAGAGATAAGAGAAATTATTGCTTGATTCGTGAGTAAGTTTTAGTTATTTTTTTTTAATTTTTTGAGGAAAAGTTTTAGTTATTTTGAAATTATCGAAACAGTATTAAACTCTGACTAATTAGGTGTTTTTTTTAAATGAAAAAAACAGTATATGTTTTTAAGTAATTAAAAAGAAGTGACTAAAGTACTCTTGTACTGTTGTACATCCTCTTCAAATCATATACACGACACGAGACCATAACTAGGAGCCTAAACAAGCAACCAAGCAATATGCATTGACATGCAACCGATGCAACAATTCCTGTCCGAAACCACATCTTCCTCTCACAGTCCCTCGTCAAACACTTTGTTTCCCAACGACACATCAACTGGTTCCACTACCATTTCCGCCACAACCGAATCCAAGAAATCGTATATTCTCAAGAAATGCATTGCTCTCTTGCACTCCTGCGCCTCCTCTATCCCCAAACTGAGGCAAGTTCACGCCTTTTCCATCAGGCATGGCGTCCCTCTTTCCAGCCCGGACATGGGGAAACACTTGATCTTCGCACTCGTCTCCCTTTCCGGGCCGATGCACTACGGCCGCAAAGTGTTCGATCAAATTCCCCACCCAAATATATTCACTTGGGATACGATGATTAGAGGCTATGCTGAGAGTGCAGACCCAGCTCCAGCTTTGCATATATACCGGCAATTGCGTGTGAGTTCGGTGGAGCCTGATACTCATACGTATCCTTTTATTCTCAAAGCCGTTGCTAAGTTGACGGTCTTGAGAGAAGGCGAGAAAGTGCATTGCGCTGCGTTGAAAGATGGGTTTGAATCGTTGATGTTTGTTCAGAATGCTTTGGTTCATTTCTATGGTGCCTGTGGGCGGGCAGAGAGTGCTCTCCACTTGTTTGAGAAAATGCCTGACAAGGATCTTGTGGCTTGGAATTCGGTGATTAATGTGCACGCTCTGAATGGTATGCCTAACGAGTCATTGGCCATATATAGGAAAATGGGCTTGGAGAATGTTAAACCAGATGGGTTCACTTTGGTTAGTTTGCTCACTGCATGTTCTGAACTTGGTGCATTGGCTTTAGGCAGGAGGGCACATGTGTATATGAAGAAGGTGGGTTTGGATAAGAATTTACATGCTGCAAATGCGCTTTTGGTGCTTTATGCAAAGTGCGGTAATATCATGGAGGCGAAGAAGGTGTTCGATGAATTGGAGGAGAGGAGTGTGGTATCGTGGACATCATTGATAGTTGGGTTCGCTGTCAATGGGTTTGGTGAGGAAGCACTTCAACTTTTCAGGGAGATGGAGATGCGGAGATTGGTTCCTAGTGAGATTACATTTATCGGAGTGCTATATGCCTGTAGTCATTGTGGAATGGTGGATGAAGGGTTTGCTTATTTTGATAGGATGGCTAAGGAATATGGAATTGTGCGAAAATAGAACATTATGGTTGTATGGTTGATTTAATGGGTAGAGCAGGTTTAGTGAAGAAGGCGTATGAATATATATGTGAAATGCCAATAGAACCCAGTGCTGTAATCTGGAGAACTTTACTTGGTGCATGTACAATAACCGGGAATTTAACAATAGGGGAGATTGCTAGAGATGAACTTAGAAAGCTAGAGCCTAAACATTGCGGAGATTATGTACTTCTTTCTAACCTTTATGCATCTGAAAGACGTTGGTCAGATGTTCATAACGTGAGGAAGGCAATGCTTAAGGACGGAGTAAGGAAAGTCCCCGGCCATAGTCTTGTCGAATTAGGAAATCGTACGCATGAGTTTGTAATGGGAGATATGTCTCACCCTCAAACTGAGTCTATATATGCGATGCTTTTGGAGATGACAAGGTTACTGAGACTGGAAGGCTATGCACCTCATACGTCAAACGTGCTCGCTGACATAGAGGAAGAAGAGAAGGAAAATGCATTGTCTTATCATAGCGAGAAGATTGCGATTGCGTTTGTATTGATTAATACACCACCTGGAACCCCGGTTAGGATCGTGAAGAACTTAAGGGTTTGTGCAGATTGCCACCTTGCAATTAAAATACTATCAAAGATTTACAAGCGGGACATTGTTGTAAGAGATTGCAGTCGGTTTCATCATTTTAGAGATGGTGTTTGTTCTTGTAAGGATTACTGGTAGATTGTTGAACATTTGAAAATTGCACCCATTTTAGACGGTTCGGCTTTTCATTGCCAGTTTACTATGAGGCAGAGAAGATAAAGTTATTGACAACACTTAACAAGATTCAAACATCTTAGAGGGCCCGTAGTTTGGGGATTGCCAATGTTGTCATCTGTGAAATTGAAGGATGTCTGGTAGAACCGTAGAAGCTACCTGAAGTTCTCAGGATACTTCTCTGCTGAGTGTTATGATGCTTGAGTGACTCTAAATATAAACAAAAAGGTATTTCCCTGTGTAGTACTTCTAAGGTGCAATATTTTATAGATAAGGGATAATTACAAAACCCCCCTTGAGGTTCAAGCTAATTACAAAAAAACCAAGAGATTTTCGAAAATTACAAAAACCCCTTTTTAGGTTTGATCCATCTTACATTCTCCCCCTCCATATGCAAAAAATATTTCAAAAGCTCCCCTCACGTTTATCAAAATATTACAGTTACCCCCTTCAAATCTAAGACACAATCAAACTTTAAGGTTGTTTTTTCCCTTTAGCCCGAACCTTCCCTAAAGATAATTGTATAAAGGGATAATACAAAAGAAAAAAAAAACGGAGGTTCAGGCTAATTACATAAAACGTCAGACATTTATAAAAATATTGCAGCTACCCCTTAAATTTAAGACAAAATCGTACCTGAGGGTTTTTTGTCATTTTGAAACATCTCTGTTTTTTTTTTTTTTTTAATTAGCGCAAACCTCAGAGGAGTTTTGCAATAATCCCTTGTATAAATACCAATAATAGTAGTTTGATGGAAGCAATACATTCATCTTTTTTATCTAACTGTATTACCTTCTTTATCAAACTGAATCAGTCCCCTCATGAGTCTGTACTCACCTTCTTACCCAACTCTGTTTTATGTACACATACTATCGAGCTGGAAATCTACCCCATTAGTTTCAAATGCTAATCATCTTTCTGTCAGATGTTATATTCATTATAAATTTAAATTTATCATGCATTGTTTAAGAACATTTCTCAGTTCCAAGTGCATCCATATTTAGAAATTATATCTCTCGTTTCTTTTGGCAGCTCATACCTTATGTATTCTGCTGTTTCACTGTCCTGTAATTTGTACGTGTGATGACCTTGGTGCATATGGTCAACGATGCAGTTTTTTCTGCGTTAAGAAGTTCATAAAATAGTCCAGACGTGCAGCGTATGCCAAGGTACTTGATTGCCTTCTTTTATTTTGTTGCTCTACTGTTTAACATAGGAGTGGACTTTTTTTTCCCTCTCTTTTTATTATTGATGGACCTCATATTACTGAAAACTTATTGTCCATGGGATAGTTTTGGTAGATATGATTATATTCTATAGTGTTGGTTAAAGGTCCAGTTATCCAATGTAATATTGGTGATGCCTAATTAAGGAGTTAGTTATGATTTAGTAATATAATTTTTGATAAGAGATTATGTGGCTGACAGGCTGAGTAAATATTTATGCTAGGTCTTTATATTTTATTAAGGAGAGAGTGAGTCTATTGTTAGGAAAAGAGCAAGTGAAATGATATATGCAAGATGAAATAAAATGACACACGTAACGAGAAATGATGAGTGTATTGAGAAACAGGATATTCAACAAATGAATTATATAAATCTAATTTGTAACAAGAGATGAGTAATACCAGATTTAAATAAACAACTTCTTAAGTTTGGATTTGTAACCCAAAAACAAATAAAACCTGACCTATCCATCTTTTTAATAAGAATAAATAATCGCTTTGATACCTCCAAATTAATATTGAATCTTAATTGATGTAATTATTGAAATTTCATATGTTGAAAAGAAGAACCATTCGGTCCATTCTTCAAAAAAAAAAAAAAAAGAACCAAAAAATTTCACTAAAAATAAGGCAACAATGATAGTGTTCTGTTAATGAACCCTAGTATTTATTGATAACTTTGGCTTAACGAAGGAAATTATTGTTGGATATTTTGTAATATACAGTAGTCTTTCTAATTAGGCTTCATGGCATAAAAGCCAATAATGCCAATAAGCATTGCAAGTTGCAACTGATTTCGAGTGAAATGTAGTTCAATACATATTGATGATATTCAAGAGGTTTTTCACAATGAGTTTACAACTAATATCTGTCGCCATAATTATATGGAAAATTGTCAAAGACAACCTATCCCGAGTCGTGGATTTTGTAATTTTAAAAAATCTCTGTTTTTTTTTGGTAATTAGCCCAAACCTCAGGGGTGTTTTTGTAATTATCCATAGGAAATAATGTGACATTCAAATTTTGTTGAGGTTAGTAAGGTTGGAAACTGACATTCCTGAGTTGTAATTAATAAATGAATCACGAGGTTAGTTAAAAATAAAGGATTTGCATTACTGCTAAGCACATATGACATATATTGTGGTTGAGGTCAGCCAAAAGAATCTTATATGTTGGGCTGTTATGTTGTTCATAGTGATTTTTTTTTGTAGTAGTAATTATTATTATCGTGTAGGGGCAAGAACTCACATTATATCTTGTATCCTCTACACCAATAAGTTGATTATATACTAGCTCTTAGCCTCTTACGTGCCAATAAGAATAAGAAGTGAAAGATATAGATTTCTTAATTTTTTAGGTTTTGAAAAATAAAGTAAAAGAACAATAGTATGTACAAATAACACATCACATATGACAAGATATTGAGCTTTTTCAATTTTGAATATCATTTGACTATCCTTATCATATTAATCGTGGACTCTTTTGGATAATTGTGAAACTTTATATTACCATGTTTACAACTTGCTAAATATATCCCTTCTCCTTAGATGTGAAGTTGAGCTCAATTAGAATACCCGAGTCTATGCACACCTTACCTGGTTAGCGTTAAAGCCTTTTAATTTGTTTTTATTTTATTTTGCGTGGAAACACCATACAAGGGTGAGGGATTAAGGCGAATCCCGGCCAACCTGTATATTGAACAAAGGATTATAATGTTCGAATATTACAAAAGAATCAAAGAGACACTTTACAAATTATCTACAAATTTTTCTAACACGAAATGAAGGTAATTCTAACTCATCTATTCTTTGATATCCAATTATATTTCTTGGAAGAAAGGAGTCAGAAAACTGTAGAAGATTAGGAAGAGAACGTCCTAGCTTTGCCAAACTGATCAGTCTTGCAATCTTATTTCAGTTGCTTCATCTGATTATATATTTGAACAGTTATATTTCTTGTTTTGCAATGACCATGATGTTGCTTGGACACCATATGTAGATATTCTATCACCAAATGGATCATGTATCGATGGGGAAGAATAGAGAGGGCCATCTCCAATGCCTTGCATTCTGCAACCAAGACGTTAGAGCGGGTCCCAAATGGGAGCACTAAATATGCCCACACAAGACTGAACCTGCCCAATCCCTTAGTACCCATCCCACACCAGCAATAACAGAGTGGGACGTATAAGATCCATCCACATTCAGCTTGAAATGATTTAAAAGAGGTTTCAACCATAAGATAGTCTAAAATGTAATCCAATGATACTAGCAACATTAAGGAAACTTGCCCGGTGTTCTTTTTTGAAGTCTTACTCTGAACTAAAAGATGCAAGTAATGTTCAACTTTAATGATGATGTTCTTATGATTGATGAAATGCAGATTATCATGTTTGCAGGCATTTGTAGCTCTCCATGTGAACCAAAAAGCCAAACAGAGGATGAGAAAGGAAATGTGCAAATGGTGTATTCTTTTTAAATTGTTGTGAATAACATTATGCCAAGAATATGACACAATGATTTTTTTTTTCAAGTTGTAATTGATAAACACATAAGTGAAATTACACATATGGTGTGGTTCTAGGTGTTTTTATTATTTTGTTATAATGATTTATTTACAATCACTTGTTCATATTTAGTGAGGTGAAATATTTTCCTCAATTACAGTACATCCATGTGTGTGTATTATATTAAATTTTAATAGTGTGCTTATTTATAATAGGAATATTGCATATACGCTTTTTATTATTGTGTATACTTAGAACCGAATATAGACGCGAAATGGATTGAGAAAGAAAACTGAACAGGAGTGTGATTTGAAAATATAACTGACACCTTCAATTGCGGGAGAGAGAGACATGGTAAGATTCTTTTACCAATAATCATTAAGGATATTAATATCGAAAATACCAAATTACCCTTAATCTTCCCAATAAATCCGCCGCCTACTAAAAATAAGAGGGAAAATTTGAACCATTATTACTTTCAATCCAATGGCCATGATATGTCCAACAGTCTTACCTAAAGGGTTTGGTTTCATTTGAACCAATCCCTATATATATACACACAAACTAGAGAATCAATGTTTTTATAGCTAAAAGCAAACTAAGAAAAAATAAGGAGAGGAAAAACATATGTAACTGAGGATACAACATTATTTGCAATTGAATTTATACTTTAAGAGGGAAATACTACAATTTGTAGGTCATTCAGCATTTTTGCCAGAGAAGACGAGCTTGCCACTAAAATATTTTGGTCGAGTAATTTATAAAAAATGGTAAGAGATAAGTCTTACTATGAAATTAAAACTAATCATCTAAGTGTAAGCCATGAAATGCTCATTATTTTGTCAATAAGTAAACATAAATTAAACAAACTCTACCTTCTTTTTTATTATTGTGAAATGTAAGGGCATGGTACTCCTTGTTTTGTTTTGTGTTTTCATTTATAAAACTTGTACTACTTTTTGTGATGTACACATAGACACACACAAAAATATATACATAGTATTCGCCATAATTCCCCACCATGCACACAAGTGTTTTTGGCCAAAATAAATTAGTGAAAAAAGCAAAACTAATGAATAGTTGTTGGCTACATTAAATTAATTTTTCGTTATGCTCCATATAAAAAAGTTCAGTAGTAATATATTCAAGCCAGATGCAAATGTTACAATCATAAAAAAATGAATTGGTTTTTTATGTTCGTTGGTTATTAAAGAGTAACATAAGTATTCCGAGTGAAAATAATATTAATGACAAACACATTAGATATTTTCAATTTAAGTAGAAATAAAAGTGTTAATAATTATTATATTCCATGTTGAAATAATTTAACACATATAAATCCAAGCTAAGATTTCATGAACGCTCATAACACATTCAAAATTGATCAAAAATAATACGTTGATTCCAAATACATCCATATCCAGAAATTCTATTACCTGCTCTTTTTTCTGGAAAAAAAGGAGACAACGACAATTTTTTCTGTTAATGAACCTTCAATAGTTTTTAACTAAAAAAAGAAAATTACAGTTGGATGTTTTCTGTTAAGTGATATATATCGGTGTTGCTAATAAGCTTTTGACGTAAACGACAATTATGTGGAGTTGCCACTGAAACTCCTGATGGTATATATATGTCAGTTAATCCGTTGAAATGCTACAATAAATTGAGGGCATTCAATGACTTCACGACAAAAATTTAGTTAGCGACATATATTGGAATAACATTAACAAATTATTGCAATCTTAACTTAGCGACAGTATACCATATACGTCACCATTTCCCACACTCATACGAACATTTGTCACTTATAGTTACACAAGCCAAAAACTAAAGACTTGATGGATTTTACTCTAGAGAAGGATTCCATATATTCTTCTTTTACGACCGCGTGCAAAACCTTTATATAGGAGGATGAAGTTGTTACGATTAACATTCAAAACTAATGCAGTTTACGAAGCTGGAGTTCATATTTAAAATACATAAAATGAATTTTCTTCCTCATAATTAACTATAAAATTAGTTATTGTTATATCCAATTAGTTATAAAAGTTACACATCAAGATTAGAGAGCACATTTGCATATTGTTTTAGTTAGTTTCTTTTAAAAATATTCTGTAATAAGAAATCAAACTCTTCAAAATAGAACCATTTATTATTTTTATGTACATAATTTATTCATCTTTCCAAGCCAAAAACCAAAATAATAACAAACACCAATAACATGAACCCTAGAAACTGTGAGCCAAAAATAAAATAGATAATTATTATATATATATTTCACAATTAATCTTTTTAAAAATTTATATTGAATAACAGATGACTAGATAATTATATAATCTTGAAATACTCAAGTCATTGTTATGACATTAAGTAACCATAGAACAAGTAAACAAATGCATTTTTGTGAGAAATATCACAGATCCAAATCATACTAAAACTCACATCATAACTAACAAATTAAACAACACTTAAACCCTAGAAATTATTGTCAATTTTCTCGATTACTTCTTCTTCTACTCATTCTCCTCCTCAACAGCCTCCTCATTTTCATCGACGCCATCCTCCTCACCTCATCCGATTCAGAAAAAATATTCGACTTGAGAGTCCTTTCTTCCCAAGAAAAGTTCCTTATCCCTTGTGAAAGGGTTTTCAAGTCATCTTCAAGTCCACATGAACAAGCATCTTCACCAAACTCCATGTAAAACAAAGGGTTGTCATTTGATAGTCTCAAAGAAGAAGATTGGCTACCCATAACCTTTTTCTTCTTTGCACGAACCTTTTTCTTTTTCTCCTCATCTTTTCCTTTGGGTCTTGCAAAAGAACCCTCACGGATACCCGAGCAAGAACCCGGAACCATAAATGGTGCAGTTGGTGCACTTGAAGGGAACTTAGGGTTTCTCAACATTTCTGAAACAAGATGAGAATTAGGGTTTTCTTCGGTTTCGTTGGGTTCTCTTGAGTTGAGTTTTGGGATTGGCTCTAGGATATCTTTGAGACTAATGTATTTATGTTCAGCCATGGTTGAGAGAAAAATGCAAAGTGAAGATAAATGGTAAAAAAAAGTTGTAGGGGTTCTTGTGAGTAGGAGAGGTCTTATAAGCATGAATTCGTTTATAAAATTACATGTTTAGCCACATAAAGACAATATGTATATTTGTATTCACATACATACAATGTATATACATATATATGTGTGTGTTTTGTGTGTGTAGGAGAAATAATGTGAAAATTCAAATTTATGGAGGTTGGAAACTGAGGTGTCTGAGTTGTGCATAATAAATGAATCATCATGAGATTAGTTAGTGATTATGGATGTGCTTTACTACTAAGCACAAAATATATGACCTATTGGTTGAGGTCTGTACAACAATATTTAATATTAGGTTGTTTTGTTTGTTCCGAGTGGTTTATGTAGTAACTATTAAGGTGCGATGCCAAGAACTTGAATTATCATGTATTGATCGATGTAAGTTGATGAAAATTTTTTTTTTTTTTTGAGTGTTTCCTTTATGTTTTAGCTTATGAATAAATTATCTTGTGCCAATATAAAAAATAAAAAAAAAATTACAAGTCATAGATTTATTGATTTATGTTTTAAAAAAGTAAGTGATGAAGAACAATAACAAGTATAAATAACGTCATATTACATACAAATAAAGTTATTTTGCCTTTTTATTTAAGTACCATTTGACTATCTTTATTCATATTAATTTTGGACTCCTTTGTATAAGTAAGAATAATTTTATATTTTACTAAGTTCTAAAACTAGCTAAATTTGTGTAATATTATCTTAGATGGAAAAATTGGGTTTAATTGGAATATATGGACTTGCATACCTAGCGCTTACTTGGTTAGCATTAAAAGCATTTGCTTTGCTGTGAATAACATAGTGCCAAGTATATATATGGCCCATTGTTATTCTTTTTCCCCTTTTAGAAGGTCAAATAATGGCACATTTAAATTGAACATTTATGTGGAATAAAAGTACTATGATTATAAAAATGTAAGTGAAATTACAACATATGGTGCAAATGGATACAACTTTAAATGCAATCAAACTTCATTTTTAAATTTACGAAGTACAATTAAACTACAATCTAAGTATGAGAAGAGAAAATTAAAGAACGAATTTTTCAACTTCTAGGTTATTTAGCATCTTTGGTACGAATATATTAATCTAGAAATTTTAAACAATATATTAATGATTGCAAATACATCCATATCTAGAAGTTAAATTGTATTATTTGCCCTTTTTCCTCAAAGAAAATGAGACAACGACAATTTTTTTTGTTAATGAACCTTCAATAGTTTTTAACTACAAAAAGAAAACTATAGTTGGATATTTTATGTTAGGTACATGATGTATACCTTTTAGCTGGTACGTGTTGCTAATAAGTTTCTGACGTAAACGACAATTATGTGGATCAGCATTGCAACTAAAATTCTTGATGGTATATATATGTCAGTTAATCCGTTGAAATTGTACAATAAATTGGGGGTTTTCAATGATTTCACGACAAAAATATAGTTAGAGACATATTCGAATAACACTAACAGGTTATTAAATTATTGACTTAACAACATGTACAGTAAGCTATGTTACCATTTCCTGTACTGATCATACAAACATTTGTTGCTTACTCATATCTATTTACACAAGCCAAAAGCTAAAGAAGAATTTCATTTTTTGACTGGAGACAAGAAAGGAGCTTGTTCACTGAAAATATTCCAATCAGTAATTTAAGAGATACTTATTGTGTATAAATGGTCAGACATATTTAAATAAGGCCTTCATCTATGTGTAATTAAATTATGAAAACTAACTAGCTTGCTATTTTGTTTCTCTAAATAACCATAAATTAAATGTAATTTACCTTCTTTCTACTTTCGAAAAATGTAAGGATATGTGGTATATACTCCTTACTTTATTTTGTGTACAAAATTGCAAAATTATATGTATTTATATATAGGTAGGATCCATCTTAATTACACTCCACCATGATAGAGGTGATAATTTACCAAAATAAATAAGTGAAAAACAAAATTGAGGGATAGTTGCTTAACTTGCTACTTTAAATTAGTTTAATTTCCTTATAGCTCCTTTATATAAAAAAACTTCGGTCGTAATATATCGAGGTTTAATATAACCTAAGTCAGAAGCAGATCTTACTAATCATAGAAAATGTGTTAGTTTTAAGGTTCTTAATTAGTTAATAAAGAGTAACATGTTATTATATATGTTAGGAAATATTTTATCACCTTTTTTTAAATAAATTGGGAGCTAGAGATGGTTGGAGAAGAGAGAGGGAATAATTTTCAAAGAAATTGAAAGAGTGTTCGAACTTTGGTAAACTCCCTTATAAAGAGTAATTGATATCACTTGAGCTATAATAATGTTGGAAATTTGGTTTTGATAAAGCGGGCGTTGACCCGACTTTGACCAAATTTTCGGTGGCTAAGAATTTAATTCTGGAGAAATTAAATTGTGAATTGTTAATTTACCTTTCGAGTAGATGTTCGTAGTATTTTATATTTCTCAAAATCGAATTTTGGTGATGAGTGAGAAATTAATATACGATGTTGGCCACGCGAATGGACATAGTTTATCCTAATATAAATACTATAAGGTGTTATTGGTTGGATATACTATAACACTAGTGTATGATCACAAATGGGCCTTGGACCGGACCGGCCCTTTGGGCTCGGGTTCAGGTTCAGTTAGTTTTGTAACTTGAAAATGGGCTTGGCCCAAATTCAAGTAATTGTTGGGCCTGATGAATCTAGACATTGTAGGTGTCCAGGTTCATGTGTAGATGAATCTAGACATTGGAGGTGTCTAGGTTCATGTGGCTTTTGGAGTTTGTAACTCCTCAAGTAGTGGTCATAAGTAGAGGCTTGTAACTCATGGGAGTTACATATGGTTAAATGCCCACTCTCTTAATCTTTAATTCCCTACAAGTGTTGGAAATGAGGGCCTATATAAGTCTTAGGCGTTTTCTTGGCATGGTGGGAGTTTTGGAGGAGTTAGGAAGAAAGAGATGGAGTTAGTATACACAGAAAAATCGCATATCTCTGCATATTTTTCAAGTGTCGGTAAAAGTGTCGTAACTTTCCGACGAACATTTTCAAGAACATTTCCTTCTGCACTCGTGTCAAGCAGCCAGTTCTCGCTCCTTCGAGTTCGAAAGGTGCCTTTGTGTCGGGGTGCTCTTCGCACACAAAAGAGGTAAAGCCGTTTTATCTTTGGGGACATTACGTCAAACCGTGAACACTAGCCGGGACGTATTTGTCTTGCGGATAGAATTCTACTCGACTCAGCTTTTGTTTTTCAAGTTCTGTCATATTCATGTTTCTGGAGTTGGAATCCATTCAAGACTTGTAATAGTTAGGTTTTACATTTCTTGTAATTTTCCTTTTTTATTTTGTAAGCAATTTTGAAGGCTTTTCCCGTTGTAACCATTGTAATATTTTCCAACAAATAATGCATTAAATTCACGGCCACGTACGACAAACTTAAATATGTATAATATGTTGCATATTATTATGGTTATTGTGATTAAGAGGATATATACATGTAACAGAGATCAAATGAAAAAAAATACTAGATGATGCATATAAGATTGAATAGAGTTGATAGTCAATGGTGATATAATTAGTTTAATAGCATACAATTGTGGACGTACATGTCTTAACAATTGTATAACATTGCTTATTTATAAGCCACAGGATTGTGGACGAGTGCATAAATCAAAGAATTAAATCATTATTCAACAAAGAAGTTAAATTGGATTTTTTTTTAAAAAAAAGAAAGCAAATTGATTTTACCGCTTGATACTGCACAACAAATCAGTGGTGGATCTAGGATTTAAAAATGGGGGTACGATATATATCTAGAAAAAAATGTATATAAACACTGTTTAATATTTAAAGTCGTAGAACAATATATGAAAATCAATACACAAATATAAAAAAAATAACTAGAGAAATTAAGAAAATAGAAGACAACAAAACATAGTTTTGGTAAAACATTATTGTGGTGGTAACACTTTATTCATTAAGATCCCGAGTTGGAATTCTACAATTAAATTGGGTCACTCACCGCAACACAACAAGTCATTAGGGTGTCGGGATTTTTTCCTGGCGATAACCCTCCGACGATCAAGTCGTTTAGAGAGCCAAAGAATAATCGGAATTCACAAGACTAGATGTTGTAAAATGAATTTCATACTTTGAAATGGAATTGGATGGGATATTTATAGTATCTAAGTGCCTGGATTATTATCTCGGTGGTATATGGTGCATGGACCATGTAGGCCCATTGAGCCCCCAAGTAAAATTCTTGTTAGACTCCATTATATTTGAACATTTGGGCCTTTAATATTTATGCTCATAATAAAAATTATGTTGAGTCCATCAATTATTGATTTTAGTAGATTTGTTTTTTGGAATATTTTATTCTTTTGCAAATTTTCCAATATATTTTATTTATTCACGTTAAGTCAATTTTTAATTCTTTCAAGTTTTATTGTGGAGATTTGTCTTGGATTATATGGATTCTCTAAATATTTGTGTAAAAATGGGGGTAAAAATTTATTATTTTTTTTTAACTAAAGATTATTGTTGGATTTTTTATAAATTGGTTCATTTGCAACCCTATAAAAACCATATCATTTTTTATTCAATCTTATATTTAAGGGGTTAATCAGAAAAAAAAAAAAAAAAAAAAGTCGGGGGATTTTTGAAATACTTTTTGCTTATGAAGAGGAAAATGAAAGATGGAATCAAAACCTCAAGGGTTTTTGCAATTTTCATAAATCTCTAGTACGTTTTTTTTTTAATTAGCCCGAACCTCAGGGCATTTTGTAATTATTCCTAGAATTAAATTTATAGTGATATTTCCTAGTATTAGACATTGTTGTATGCTTAAATTACAAAATTACAAAACCCTCCTTGAGGTTTGATTCCGTCTTAAATTTTTCCGGTGATTTTCAAAAATATTTCAAAAAACCTCCTCACATTTACAAAAATATTACAGTTACCCCCTCACATTTTAAAACATCTCTGGGTTTTTTATAATTAACCCAAACCTCAGGGGTGTTTCTGTAATTATCCCTTTTTTAGGGGAAAAAAGACATTATACATTTATCCTTTTGGATAAAATATTAGCAAAGATATAAGCAGACAGCAATGTCTAAGAAACCATATTAAACATGGCGTTTGCTGATATAAGCTGTTCTTGTCTCGTTTCTTTCCTACCAAACCATTGATTGTCCATATCTCAAAACTATTCTGTCACTCTAAACTAGCCCTGTTCTTGGGGATTTTTCTGCTTTGTGGAGTCTATCATTCTGGAAATCATAGTGATAAATCACCAAGAAACATAATTATGCAGTAAGGCCTTCTCAATTCTCATCCTCTGATTTTAACATACAAGAATTACTAAGATACATTTTCCTAGTGGAATTACAACAACTATCTGCACTTGCTGAAGAATGTGTCCCACAGACATTCAGCTTCAGGTGAAGAAATGAAATCTCAAAATGAAAAACTCTTTGGGATAAAATAGTTCAAATGCTTACAATTAATCATCTTCAACAAGCACCCTCCAAAAGTTCTTAGATAGAATTTTAACAAATGGTCAACAACATTGTGAGTAGTAACTTAGGAATACACTCAGTTTTGAATCCCTATCAAAACAATAATAAAACAGCCAGAACCTTCCTAAAAACCAGTGTCGAGGTTGCTTGTAACATATGCACAACGAGTATTCCGTATTTTCGGCCTCATCTTCTTCCCATGATAGAAAAACACGTTATTTGGCTCAATTTTTTTGTTTTAAAGTACTTGGAGCCAACTTTTGAATCATTTTCAAAATAGTAGGATCGTGTTCCACAGTCCCGAGCAAATTAAGTAGCAAGGCAAACGTAGATGCGTCTGGAGAGAATCCTTTATCACCCATTTCCTCAAAAAACCTTGCAGCATCATCATATTTGCCACCCCTTAGATTTCCTCGAACAATTACATTGTAGGTTACACCATTCGGCGACAAACTTGCCTGCTCTATCCTTAGGAAAAGATCTTTAGCTTCCTCCAAAAACCCATTTTGATAACATCCTTTTATCAGGATACTGTAGGTTACCACATCAGGTTCCAATCCTTTAGAAGGGAGATCCCTGAAAATAGCTCGAGCTACACGAATTTTTTTCGCATTACATAATCCATTTAGGACACAAGTGTAGTAAACAATATGAAGATGTTCTCCTTTGTGCTCCAATGCATCCAACAACAATAATGCTTGTTCGGCATTGCCATTCTTACATAGTCCATCCAACAAATTACAGTAAGTATGAAAGTCTGGTTTTAGTCTAGCAGCTTGTAACTCGTCAAAAAGCTTTAGTGCAGAAGAACATCTGCAAGCATGAAACAACCCCTGCAATAGAGTATTATATGTCACAATATCAGGCATCAACCCTTTAAGGCGCATTTCACGAAAGAGATGAATGGCGTCATCTATCTTCATTTTCTTGCAATATCCATTTATTAAGATGTTAAAACTATTAATATCAGGAGCAATATTCTCTCTAGCCATAGAATCAAAAATCTTTCTAGCTTCATCCACTCGTTCCTGTAGACAATATCCATCCATCAATGCATTGTAAGAGACTACATCAGGAACCACATTTCTTTCCATCATGAGATGGAGTACATCTTCAGCTTCATCCATCAATCCTTCCTTACACAAAGCATCAATCAAGGTATTGAATGTGATCACATTTGGATGAATTTTACAATCTATCATCTCCTTTAGTAACATTTTAACTTCTCTCCAACGACCCAAATTACAAAGGCCGCAAACCAGAATATTGTAAGTGACAACTTTAGGTGTGATGTCTTTTCCTAACATTTCATCGAAAATCTTCAAGGCAGAGTCTATCATTCTGTTCTTACACAAGCCGTCAATAACCGAGCTATATATGTGGATGTTAGGCTTACAACTCCCTTTTCCATTACTCTGAGCATCTCAATGGCCATTGCAGTGTTACCAGCTTTGCAAAGTCCATCAATCACAATCCCATAAGTGACAACATTTAGCTTACAAAGCCCTTCTCTTACCATCTTCCTAAACAATTCTTGTGCCTCGTTAATCTTGTTTTCTCGGAACAAACCTTTCAATAAGGTGCTGAAAGTGACTACATCGGGGACACAACCACGCTTGAAGAACAAACCCAGAATCGAAAACCCGTAATTGACCCGGTCAGACAAGCAGTAACAGTTAATACCAATATTCATAGTATACTCATTTACTGAAATCCCTAAATTACATATATCTTTGAAAAGGTAAATGGCAGAGGAATACACTTTCAGATTGACCACACACGAAAGCAATTGATTAAACTGTTCCACACAAGGAAGAGGCCTCATTCTGGCCATATTCTCATACAAAAAAATAGCATCATCCAAACCCTTAATATTGTTGGAATTGGTTTTATTAAATTGGGTTTTGACCCAATTTTGACCAATTATTTAAGTGGGGTCATTTATTCAAAGTCACGAAATAAATGAGATAAACGTCATCTACGCCCTTGAGTAGATGAGTTTAGCATTTTGAATTTCTCAAAATCAATATCGGGTGAATGAGAAATAAATGTAAAAGTTGGCCAAAAATCTTTTATATATGGAATATAAAAGGTGGGAATATGGAAAGTCATATCCCACATAGGAAACATATTAAATGTTTGACAAATTAATAAAGAGTTTCACCACTAATAAGGAGTAATCAAGTGGAACTCCTTATGGTACACCCTAGTGGACCAAGTCAATTTTGACTAGTCTTTGGCTAGCTCAAAAGGCACCAAGGACGGTGCGAGCACCGTCGAAGCCGAGCCGGGCAGGTGGGCCAGCACGTCGCACATAGTCGCATTGGCGCTTTCGGCGCACTTTGCACTTTGCGCGTCGCATCATCGCGATGAGCTTTGAGCGAGCCTTCAGTTTTGGAAAATCGAACCGGGGTTCGATTCGGTGGCTCGGTGATGTGGCGGGCGCTCGGGTGGCGATGACTTGCGAGAATAAATGCAGTGGCGACACATGGTGCCGATTGAATACGTCTTGTTCGCTGACAGGGCACCGCGTGATCGACGCCAGCGTCATCCGATTAAGTCTGAGGTGTATGCCAAAAGGGTGTGTTCCTTCGACAGATCGCGATCGGGACCATCGGATCGCGGTTAAGCCTGGTAGCGATCGGACGGTCAAGGACGATCCGAACCAGGGGTTGCACCTAGTCTGAAGAGGCACCAGGAGCTCTATATAAACCACCCCCAATCATTTTAATGTCAAAAATTTTGAAATTCACATAGCATTGAAGATAAAAAAGTTTTGAGAGTTCAAAACACTAAAAGTTCGAAGTGTCTTGTGATTTGTAGTGTTGCTATCTCAAGACGTAAGTCGTTGTATCTTGGGAGGCGATTGCGATTCCGTTAACACCGTGAGCGGGACAATTTAAATCTTAAAGACAAAGAGTCCAACTCTTGCCTCGACTTTCTGTTACTCTGCTCGATTTTCTTTGGCCATTCGGTATACACCATTAGTATTTTCCAATAGTTTAAGACGAAATCTTTCGTGTATACCAAATGGCTCCGCGTCTCGTTCGGCCCAAAGATCAAGACCACAGTGATAAAGGGTCTTTTTATGCATGTTTTATGTGTATATTTAAGTATGATTTGAGTTATTTTATTGTTAGTTTCATAAATTTTTTATTGTACATAGTTCACATTACTCCGAGGTGTTTTTATTGGTGTAGATTGATGATTTGGAGCTGTTTTTGGTGAATTTTGGGCCATGGTTTCATGTCAAAACATACCTGGGGTTTACGGATGCAAAAACACTCAAAATCCCAAGCTAAACGCGTCATTTCGGGGCCTTTTCGACCAAACACGGGCGGTGTGTTTTTAAGCACGGCCGTGCTTTTTAGAAGTCAAAAACAAGCAATTTTTCGACCCGACGTACCAAACACGGCCAGGCCAAGCTTTTCAAGCACGGCCGTGTTGGAAAATCCAAAACACGGCGGCCTGCCGTCTTTTAAAGCACGGGCGTGTTTTTCGTCAACTGGATGTTCTTTTGGCGGAAATTATGGAAGTTTTCCCTTTTTCGCTTTTTGACAACCTTTGAGCAACTTTTACATCTCATTTTGTTGCACCAAACTCTATTATTCCCTAAATTGTCATGTGGACACAATGATTCAACCAACTCAACCAATGGAAGTGGAGTATTGTCATGTGAATACAATGATTCAACCAACTCAACCATGAATGTGCACACAATGATTCAACCAACAACCATGGAAGTGAAGCATTTGTTAGCATTATTGATGTGTTCTTTCACAAAGATGGTTCCTATAAAAGCGAAGAGTTTGAGTTGAGAAAGATATTCATAATTCATGTAGTATTCATTCATATAGAGATTCATTGTGTATTCATCATGACACTTAGAAAATATTCATTGTGTCTAACATTTTGAGTGGAATTGGGATCAAGAGGTCTTGGAGGAGTAAGCTTGTAGCAACATTGGAGAAGAAGGCTTGGATCAACATCATCTATCAAGGAAGAAGTCATTGAGATTTTGAGAAAGATAAGTACACCATGTCTACAATACTTAAATCTTCTTGTGTAATTTACTCTTTTGTCAAAATCATGAGTAGCTAAACTCCTAGTGTTTGAATGTAATGAACTCTAGAATAGATTTGTGATTAAGGTTTGTATGTTTTTAATAAAATTCTCATGTCTTGTGTGATTCACTTATATCATGTTTATTTCATTCAAGTTAATATTTCCGGTATATTAATTTGACATCTATTCCTCATCGGTAATCGAGAGATTTATGGTGAGAAAGAACATATATAAGTGAAAAGAGTTGCATGCAATCCTAGATATAGGACGACATAAATCTTCCGGATTAGGGTCAAACCTAATATGGGAATTCACAAATCGTTATAATATTGTTTTGGGGGTTTTAACTAGAAAGAGATTTGATTAATCAACTTGAGATTAGGATTTTTCGCCTTGAGAAAGGGTTTAACTTAAATCGGGAATTTCTACGGTCCACATAACATGAGATTTTATTAAAAGAGGTTGATTTTTGCTTAAGGGCTTATGGTTGTATTTTTATCTTGTTGAATCACAAAAACATTCTAGAGGGATTTTACATTCAACACATTTCTATCTCTTGATTTCTCATTCTACAATCTACTTTTATTTGATTTATTGTAAGTTGCAATTATTTTAAATTCTATATTTTTCATTTTCCATTTTAACAAACAAAACTCAAAATTGCTAGATTAGATAACAAAAATACGGTAATTATTAGTACTTACAATCCTCGTGGGAATGACACTCGGTACTCAATAATCTATACTACAAAACGATAGGTGCACTTGCCTAAGGTTTTCTAGAGTAGCTTTTGAGCCATCAAGTTTTTGGCGCCGTTCTTGGGGATTGTAATATTAAGAACGCTTTATTTTTGTTAATTTAATCATTTTTTTATTTTTATTTTACCATTATCTTTCTTTTTATCTATCTTTGTAAGTTTTGGTTTATACTTATCCTCTTTGTTTACCGCAGATGTATGCCTACTCGTCACCGAATTTGAAAGTGCAACACCGCCGGTAGCATCACGAGAGGAAAGTACTAACACGTACCACGAAGAGGATACTAACGAAAGTAAAGATTTCGTCATGGCGGATGAACAAAGAACTATGTATGACTATGTCAAACCATCCATGGACGACACGTCATCTAGCATCGTAAGGCCCATTTATTGCGACAATAATTTCAAATAAAACCGAATGTCATTCAAATGGTGCAACAATTTATTCAATTCGACGGCTACCGGCGAAGATCCAAATAATCATATCGCGAATTTCCTCGAAATTTGTGATACCTTCAAAATAAATGGAGTCTCCGACGATGCCATCCGTTCTGACGCTTGTTCCCATTTACTCTTCGGGGACGGGCTAAATAATGGCTAAACACTTTACCAAAGGGAACAATCACAACATGGAGTATTATGGCGGAAAAGTTCCTTTTGAAGTATTTTCCACCGCCAAAACCACACGATTGAGGAATGAAATCTTTTCATTCACTCAAGAGGACGATGAGACCTTATGCGACACTTGGGAAAGATTCAAAGAATTGCTGCGAAAATGCCCACATCATGGCCTCCTGTTTGGATGCAAGTCCAAACATTTTACAATGGACTATTCTCATCGACGAGGCAAATGATTGATGCGGCGGCGAGGAACGTTGGACAATAAAATACCCGAAGCCGCCCAAGATCTAATAGAGGAATGGCTATGAATGGATATCAATGGTAATCCGTGCGAGTAAATCCAACAGGGCGGTGGGTGTATACAATGCGACGCGGTAGTTACGCTAGCCGCGCAGTCGAAGCTCGACTCGAGAAAATTAACGGGTTGGCGGTTCCAAAACAAGTCTTCTCATGTGAGACTTGTGGAGGATCGTACAACCACCAAGAGTGCCCCCACGCGATACCATCACATGAACAAGTGGATTATCTAGGTAATCAATCTCGACCCTCTCAAAATAATCCTTTCAAGAACACCTATAATCCAGGTTGGCGTCGAAGAACCAACTTCATTGAATAATCAAGGTCAACCACGGACTAATCCCAATCCTAATCTACCCACGCCTCCGGATTCCAGCCGACCCAAGGAAAGCCTAACTTGGAAGAACTTATGGCAAAGTTTGTGCAATCAACGGATGCCCGATTCAAGCGGTCGGAACATCCTTAAGAAATCAAGAGGCATCTATCCATAATTTGGAAAACCAAATAGGCCATATTTCGAAAATGATTTACGAAAGGCCACAAGGAAGTTTGTCGGGTAACACCGAGCCAAACCCAAGGGAGCACGTAAAGGCAATTACCATCAGTTTTCCACATGAGCATGATTATGTCAATACCGCCATGCGAAATACGTGGAGGATGACATACCCAAAGAAAAGCTCATGAAAATGGAGGTCGCGAATACAAACCCAAGATCCTTACCGAGTCTAACAAGAAGAAGATAGAAGAGACAAATTTGGTAAGTACCTTGAGTCATTCAAGCAACTACATACTAATATTACATTTGTTCAACCTCTTTCAAAGCATGCTAAGGATCTAAATGACATCATTTCTAATGAAAATAAGCTTAACGAACTATCAAATGTGCAATTGAATGATAAATGTTCTTCCAATAATCTACCACAAAAATGTAATGATCCGGGGAAGTTTTATTATCCCTTGTACAATTGATGGTTTACCTGTTAATAGAGCACTAGCCGACTTAGGAGCTAGTATCAATGTGATGTCTTATGAAACATTCAAGCATATGGGATTAAGTGAATCAAACCTACTAGGATGGACATACACTTAGCCGATAAATCGATTAAACATCCTAGAGGTATTATTAATGATGTGTTAGTCAAGATCGATAAATTCATATTCCCGGTTGATTTTGTTATTCTTGACATGCATGATGATATTGAGGTTCCTTTAATTCTTGGCGTTTTTTCTTGCTACGGAAAAATCAATCATTGGTGTGCATGAGGGAAAATTAACTTTGAGGGTGGGGATGAACAAGTAATTTTTAAAATTCATGTTGATATTGAAAAGGATACTACTTGTTCTTTTGCCGATTCAATTTCGTTGCACAATGAGAAATCTAAAAATCTCTTGGAGAAAAGTGTTGTTCAAAGTCCATGTTGGAAGCTTATGCCCGAAAAGTGGACCGGAAAGTTCAAAGAGCACATTTTGAAGCATAAAGTTGGAGGTAATACTACTAAAGACCTAAGGGATTTTGATAAGTCCAAAGCTCCACCCGACTAATCTCCACATTTGGGTAAACGGTCCAGTATATGACTTTAAAGAAGCGCTAACCGGGAGGCAACTCGGCATTTTGTGTGCATTTTTTTACTTAATTTTTTTATTGCTTGGGGATTGAAAAAAATAAAAAAAAAACGATCTGCAGCCGTGCTTAAAAAGCACGGCCGTGTTAAACCCACCCAATTAGCGAACACACCTTGGTCGTGTTCAAAAAATCCAAGATTTTGTAGGAAAAATTTGTACCAAACAAGTAGTGTTTTTTAAAAAAATTAAAAAAAAATTTGGCGAAAAAATTCCCTACCGAACACGCCCGATCGTGCTTTTTAAGCACGGCCGTGTTTTTATTAAAAAAATTTTCAAAAAAATTTATATTTGATGATTCACGGTATTCGAGTGTGTATCCTTCATTAGGTATGAAGGCTGCCGATGAAGGTCTCGTACTAAACAACCCAATGGTCGCTCAATACCAATTTCACTCTTCTAGTAAGGTCGTATTTTTCTTTTCCACCTCTTTTATTTTCTTCTAGTGTGGTTGATTTTTGAGTGTTTTGTTTGTGTTCGTTCATCTTTTCTTTCACATTGAGGACAATGTGAACCTTTAAAGTTGGAGGTGGGTGCAATTACATTCTTAGTCCTGTGTGTGCTTGTTTTTATTTTTAGTTTGTCGACAAGAGGTAATTTTTTTAACAAATTGAGTGTTTGCTAGTCAATAACTTAGCCCAATTACACCAAAATTAACTTTTTAATTTATGTTTTCAATGTGAAGCAGTTGATTGTCTAGGATAGATTGTGTAGATGTGTGCTAAATTTTGACGAGATTTCCAACTCCATAATACTTGATTTGTTAAGGCATTTACGACAAAGCTTAGTGTTATGAACGTTTGAGAATTCATGATTTAGTGGTGGTTAACTAGTTGTTATACCAAGCTTGTGAAAAAAAAAACAAATGAAAAAAAAAGAAGAAGAAGAAAAAAAAAAAGGGAATCCAATCGAGGTTATACTCCTCTATTTGTTGTTGCTTAGTAACTAGGAGCATTCATGAGCCCCATGTTTGTCTTTTACGTAAAACGGCGACACAAATATGAGTATGGGAAACCACCCTAGGAGTGTTTGAACGAAAATTCAAAATATAAATCTAGTGGAAGAATGCCTCGAAAGGACCTACTTAAAAAAATCGAAAGGGAGAATGTATATTCCTTGAATTCTCATTCCAATAAAAGTTCAAGAAGCTTGGTTATATGACTAGTAGGCTAACTACAATGATCCATTGAATTCTTGTATTTTCATGACATTATTGAATTGAAGTTATTCATAACTATCAATATTTGTGGAGTGATGATTTCAAGTTTGAATAATGTCGATGATGTTCTGATCTTTCTTGACGATCGATCGCTTTGCAAAATGGTGTTTTTACTTGAATGGTTAATTCGGGTTGAGAAGGCTAAGAACTTGATTTGCTTGTGTTCAATGTATTGAAAAAACAAAATCCTTGTGTGTTGTAATTTATTGAATCATTTTTTTAATGTTTTGCTTGAGGACAAGCAAAGTTCAAAGTTGGAGGTGGTTTGATAAGGGTCTTTTTATGCATGTTTTATGTGTATATTAAAGTATGATTTGAGTTATTTTATTGTTAGTTTCATAAATTTTTGATTGTACATAGTTCACATTACTCCGAGGTGCTTTTATTGGTGTAGATTGATGATTTGGAGCTGTTTTTGGTGAATTTTGGGCCATGGTTTCATGTCAAAACATACCCGGGGTTTCGGATGCAAAAACACTCAAAATCCAAAGCTAAACGCGCGTTATTTCGGGGTCTTTTCGACAAACACGGGCGGGGTGTGTTTTTAAGCACGGTCGTGCTTTTTAGAAGTCAAAAACGAGCAATTTTTCGATCCCGACGTACCAAACACGGTCGGGCCGTGCTTTTCAAGCATGGCCGTGTTGGAAAATCCAAAAACACGGCCCGCCTTTTGTGCTTTTAAAGCACGGCGTGTTTTTCGTCGATCTGGATGTTCTTTTGGCGGAAATTATGGAAGTTTTCCTTTTTGCTTTTTGACAACCTTTGAGCAACTTTTACATCTCATTTTGTTGCACCAAACTCTATTATTCCCTAAATTGTCATGTGGACACAATGATTCAACCAACTCAACCAATGGAAGTGGAGTATTGTCATGTGAATACAATGATTCAACCAACTCAACCATGAATGTGCACACAATGATTCAACCAACAACCATGGAAGTGGAGCATTTGTTAGCATTATTGATGTGTTCTTTCACAAAGATGGTTCCTATAAAAGCCAAGAGTTTGAGTTGAGAAAGATATTCATAATTCATGTAGTATTCATTCATATAGAGATTCATTGTGTATTCATCATGTACACTTAGAAAATATTCATTGTGTCCAACATTTTGAGTGGAATTGGGATCAAGAGGTCTTGGAGAGTAAGCTTGTAGCAACATTGGAGAAGAAGGCTTGGATCAACATCATCTATCAAGGAAGAAGTCATTGAGATTTTGAGAAAGATAAGTACATCATGTCTACAATACTTAAATCTTCTTGTGTAATTTACTCTTTTGTCAAAATCATGAGTAGCTAAACTCCTAGTGTTTGAATGTAATGAACTCTAGAATAGATTTGTGATTAAGGTTTGTATGTTTTTAATAAAATTCTCATGTCTTGTGTGATTCACTTATATCATGTTTATTTCATTCAAGTTAATATTTCCGGTATATTAATTTGACATCTATTCCTCATTGGGTAATCGAGAGATTTATGGTGAGAAAGAACCTATATAAGTGAAAAGAGTTGCATGCAATCCTAGATATAGACGACATAAATCTTCCGGATTAGGGTCAAACCTAATATGGGAATTCACAAATCGTTATAATGTTGTCTTAGGGGTTTTAACTAGAAAGAGATTTGATTAATCAACTTGAGATTAGGATTTTTCGCCTTGAGAAAGGGTTTAACTTAAATCGAATTTCTACGGTCCACATAACATGAGATTTTATTAAAAGAGTTTGATTTTTGCTTAAGGGCTTATGGTTGTATTTTTATCTTGTTGAATTACAAAAACATTCTAGAGGATTTACAAAGAACACATTTCTTTCTCTTGATTTCTCATTCTACAATCTACTTTTATTTGATTTATTGTAAGTTGCAATTATTTTAAATTCTCTATTTTTCATTTTCCATTTTAACAAACAAAACTCTGAAAATTGCTAGATTAGATAACAAAAATACGGTAATTATTAGTACTTACAATCCTCGTGGGAATGACACTCTGTACTAATAATCTATACTACAAAACGATAGGTGCACTTGCCTAAGGTTTTCTAGAGTAGCTTTTGAGCCATCAACCAAGACCAAAGACCGGAGAGAAACCCGAGAAGTTTGGGGGTTCGACTTCAAAAGATGGCAATGAAAAATGTTGTTCTATCTTACGACTCAACCTTGCCTCGTTTCCTTTTAGGAGGATGCCCCAACTGTGGGGAAGAAGAGAGAGATAAGGAGAAGAGGATGGTGTTCGATGCTTGAGTCAAATCAACTTCCCGTGCCGGAACTACATACTCAACGGATCGACAAACACATTGTATAATGTGTATTGTTCGATGAAAACCGCTAAAGAGTCAGGATCTCTTTAGAGAAAAAGTACAAAACGGAAGATGTTGGCACAAAAATTTGTTGTCGGCAAATTCCTTGAGTTCAAGATGGTTGACACTAAGACGGTGATCGGCCAGGTTCAAGAAATCCAACTCATTCTCGCATGATATAATTGCGAAAGGGATGGTTGTGAGTGAATTCTTTCGAGTAGCTGCTTGCTTATCGAGAAGCTACCGCCTCTATGGAAGGATTTTAAAAATTACCCAAGCATAAAGCGGAAGGAGATGGGGCTTGAAGACTTAATTGTCGATTGCGAATTGAAGAAGATAATCACAAGTCCGAGATTAAGTTTGGCAAGCTTCCTATGGAGGCAAAGGCAAACTTGGTGGAGCCAATGCTAGCAAGAAGAGAAAGCACCCGGGAACAATCGTAAACAGGGGGAAGGCTAAAAAGTTCAAAGGGAATCGCTTCAATCGTGGAAAGCGAATCACAAGGCTAAAGATTGCCGTCTTCCTAAAAAGGCCAATCGGAACCAGTGCATGTGACCGAGGACAAATCGACCAATTGATATGTCCGAGCTTGATCTCTCTACCATTGTGTATGAATGCAACAAGTGCTACATGGTGGAGAACCCGAGAGAATGGTGGGTGGACACAGTGCTACATGCCACATATGCTCCGACAAAGACATGTTCTCAACGTATACTCCTATCAACGGAAGAAAGCTATACATGGGGAATCATGCCACATCCGAAATTGTCGGTATCGGCAAGGTGGTGTTGAAGATGACCTCGGGCAAGGAGTCGACCCTCGTTGATGTCCTTCATGTTCCGGACATTCGGAAGAACTTAGTGTCGGGATCGTTGTTGGTTAAGGCGGGGTTTAGATTAGGGACGATTCATAGGAAGGGATACTTAGATAATGGATGCTCAAGATGAATGTACTCAAAACTTTGAAAGCAATAAAATTAATGTTTCTTCTTATTTGCTTGAGTGTTCAAATTTATGGCATGTTAGATTAGGACATGTGAATTTTAACACTTTGAAAAGGTTAGTAAACTTGGAATTACTACATAACTTTAAAATAGATTCATATCACAAGTGTGAAATCGTGTTGAGGCAAAAATGGCCAAAACACCATTCCGCTCGGTGGAAAGAGAAACAGAACCTCTAGAGTTAATTCACAAAGTGATATATGTGATTTAAAGTTTGTGCAAACTAGAGGTGGGAAAAAGTATTTTATTATTTTTATCGATGACTACACAAAATTTCATTATGTATATCTTTTAAGAAGTAAAGATGAGGCCTTAGAAGCTTTTAAAAGCTATAAGAATGAGGTTGAAAATCAGCTAAGCAAACGAATTAAGATAATTCGAAGTGATAGATGTGGAGAATATGGAGCTCCTTTTGATGAATTTTGCTCGGATTCTCGGTATTATTCATCAAACGACAAATCTTTATTCACCACAATCAAACGGTATTCTTGAACACAAAACCGAACTCTAAAATAGATGATGAATGCTTTGTTGATAAATTCTGTTTACCTCGGAGAATTTGTGGGGAAGCAATTCTCTCGGCTAACCACATTCTTAACAAAATACCACATAAAAATAAAGACAAAACTCTGATGAGTTATGGAAAGGTCGAAAACCTTCCTACAAATACCTGAAAGTGTGGGGTGCTTGGCTAAAGTAAAAATACCTAAGCCAAAACAAGTAAAGATAGGGCCTAAAACAATCGATTGCATTTTCATTGGATATGCAAATAACAAGAGTGCATATCGATTTTTAGTGCACAAATCAAAGAATTCCAAATGTACAAGAAGGTGCAATTATTGAGTCGAGAATCTTTGTATTTTTCGAAGACGTGTTTCCTTGTCAAGAAAGGAAAGAAGCTAGTTCTAGCAAAAGAACACGCGATCATCCGATGGTGATCATCAAAGTGATGAAGAACGAAGACGCAAGAAAAAGGGCCAAAACAACTAAGTCTTTTGGTCCAGATTTTCTAACTTATGTGTTAGAAAATGAACCAAGGACAATTGGTGAAGCATTGTCCAGTCCAGAAGCTCCATTCTGGAAAGAAGCTATTAACAGTGAGATAGATTCCATTATGCAAAATCATACTTGGGAGTTGGTAGATCTCCCACCAAATAAATGCCTTTAGGATGCAAGTGGATCCTTAAAAGGAAATATAAAGTGATGGAACTATTGATAAGTACAAGGCCAGGTTAGTAGCTAAGGGATTTAAACAAAGAGAATGCATTGATTTCTTTGATACATATTCACTTGTGACAAGAATCACATCTATTAGAGATACACCAAATGGATGTGAAAACGGCTTTTCTAAATGATGAATTAGAAGAGGAAATCTACATGGAATAACTCGAAGGGTTTGTTGCTCCCCGGACAGAGAAGAAGGTGTGCAAACTCGTTAAGTCATTGTATGGCCTTAAGCAAGCTCCGAAACAATGGCACGAAAAATTTGACAGAACTATCTTTCAAAATGGTTTCAAAATTAACGAGTGTGATAAATGTGTTTACATTAAAGACACACCTAATGCTTATGTAATTGTCTGCTTTTAAGTTGACGACATGTTAATTATGGGTAGTAATCATGAAATAATCATGAATACTAAGAAAATGTTAATCAAACATTTTGATATGAAAGATATGGGTATAGCAGATGTTATTCTAGGAATTAAGATCTCTAAAACATCGATGGGCTTGTTTTATCACGTCTCATTATATTGAGACAATACTTGAAAGTTCAATGCGTATGACATCCTCCAAGCCTAAAACGCCTTGTTGATTTAAGCTTACACTTAGCTAAAAATCAAGGCGAGCCTGTATCTCAACTAGAATATTCTCGGATTATTGGCAGTCTAATGTATGTAACAAACTGCACACGTCCGGATATTGCCTACGCAGTTAATAAACTGAGTAGATTTACGAGTAATCCTGGAAATGACCACTGGAAGGCATTGATAAGGGTTCTTAGGTATCTAAGACTCACCTTGAATTATGGATTACATTACTCGAGATATCCAACTGTATTAGAAGGATACAGTGATGCTAATTGGATATCTGACTCAAAAGATTCCAAGTCCACAAGTGGTTATGTTTTTACCATTGGTGGTGGAGCGGTGTCATGGAAATCCTCTAAACAAACATGTATAGCTCGATCCACGATGGAATCAGAGTTTATAGCGTTGGATAAAGCTGGTGAAGAAGTGGAATGGCTTCGCAACTTTTTAGAGGATATTCCTTGATGGCCTAAGCCGGTGGCTGCAATCATGATACATTGTGATAGTCAGTCGGCTATAGGAAGGGCTCAAAATAGTATGTACAACGGTAAGTCTCGACATATACGTCGAAGACATAACACCGTCAGGCAGTTGATCTCAAATGGGGTTATTACAATCGATTACGTGAAATCGAAAGAAAACCTAGCGGATCCGTTAACTAAAGGTTTGAATAGAGATCAAGTATACTGCTTATCGAAAGGAATGGGCTTAAAATCCACAAAATAAGAGTGTTCATAACGGTAACCCAACCTTGTGAATTGGAGATCCCAAGACCTTGGTTCAATGGGACAACTAGGCTATAAATATTCGATAAACACTTGGAGCATATTACACTCATTTTCTGTCCAGGTGGAGAAACCTGCTGAATGTGGTGAGGTTAAGTTATAATCTTTTAATGATTCCTATACTTTAAAGAAGTGGAGTATGGCAGGATACTCTTAATAGGAGATCACCTATATAAGTGTGAAGACGGGCCGCTTCAACGAAACACTTATGAATCCAAGATGGTGTCCAGGGCCAAAATAGACACAACCGTGAGAACCAAATGGTATTAGGAAAGATATTGTGTGGATGTTGTTGTTTTGGTTTACATAAACAAATTTGAACAGTTCAAGACATTGCGTCACACATGTGCGGCTAGTAAATCCGATAGTATTCCACTAAGGAATGTTCAAAGCCACAAGCTACCTCTCCGATGCAATAACTTTCCGTTGAACTCTCTTAGTGTCTGCATACTCATATGCATTTATTTTCATTCATGTGGAGGATTGTTGGAATTGGTTTTATTAAATTGGCCAAAACAAAATATTCTTAGGTTGTCAACTCCATAACGGCACTAACAATATCTCCATTGTTGGTCTTAAGAGCATTGTGATCTTGGCCTTGACACCCCGCCAGGTCATAACCAAATCGATGTCACGAGGCTCGACGCCCGTCTCATCGACCTCCTCCTCTTCCTCGTCGCTCGCCTGGTCCGAGGCTATTTCTCGCTTCGTCATTACGAACTCATTTCGGGCATCCTAAATTGTTGAGCAGCGACGTGTCCTCAAGCCGAGAGCTCAATTCATCTATCTTCGCCTCTCCAAAAATCACATACGTCTCGGAATTGGGGCTCTTGAAGACATCCTAGGTTTCGAGATGATAAACAATACATATTGTATTAAGCATTTAATACATACACACATTGTAAAGCTAAGTTGGCCACCCTCCCGAGCTTGATAATCTGATTCATTGAATGAATATGAGATTTTTAAATCTAAATTATCATCTCTCTTGATTCAGTGAAGATACCTACGGAAGACAAAGAGCCAAGACTCATTGGCTTAAGGAAGGAGATAGAAAAATACACATTTTTTCCATGCAATGGCATCATCCGTAAAGAAAAGTCTAACCATATCCAGAGGTTAAAAGATGACTCGAAATTGGTTTGACAATGATACGACTTGCATTTGTTGTCCAGGATTATTTCTCTCGCCTTTTGCTCCTAGTGAAGGTACCTATGACCCGATGTGCTTAACACAAAGGGGAAACCAGAGTTACAGAGGATATGAATCTCGCTCTTCTTGCCCGCTCAACACCGCAGACTTCGTAATGCTATTTTCCAAATGCACCATGATAAATCACCGGTCCTGGATGGCTTTAACCCAACTTTTTATCGGAGATTTTGGGATGTTATCGGTTCGATATTTTCATAACCTGCGATGATTGGCTACAAAAAGGAAAATTTCCAGGTTGTGTGAATGAAACTTTTATCACCTTAATTCCGGTGCAATAGCCCAACTTCTCTACGAGACTTGAGACTATTTCACTTTGCAATGTCTTGTATAAAATTATGGCAAAGGTGATAGCTAACAGATTGAAGATATTTTTGCCAAACATTATTTCAAAGTCCGCAACTGCATTTGTTCATGGGCGTTCTATTTTCGATAATGTATTGATTGCTTTTGAGTTGATTCATTATTTGAAAAGAAATACTCATAGAAAAATGGAGATGTGGCTCTTAAAATTGATATTTCCAAAGCTTACGACGATTGGACTGGGGGATTCTTGAAAGGAATTTTGTTGAAATTGGGTTTCGCACCTCATTGGGTTGACTTAATTATGCGATGTGTTTCCACCGTTTCTTATCATGTTAAAGTCAATGATCAATTGGTTGGGCCAATTATTCCCAAGCGAGGCCTGAGACAAGGTGATCCTTTATTCCCTATCTATTTATTCTATGCGCGGAGGGTCTTTCTTCACTTATTGCGAGAAGCATCTTCACGAGGATTAATCCATGGGGTTAAATTATGTAGAAGAGCACCGCCATCTCGCACTTGTTCTTTGGCACGATGATAGTTTTTTTTCTTCCGTGCTTGAGTGAAGAAAGCTTGATTCTAAAGGAGTTATTTACTCGTTATGAAGAAGCTTCCTAGGTCAAAGCGATTAATTGTGCTAACTGGTATCTTTTTCACCAATGTGACAAACGAAAACAAGAGCAAATGTATCTAATGTAATCGGAGGTTTTCCACCTCTTAATACGGAAGATATCCGGGTCTCCCTTCTCTCATTGGTAGAAGTAAAAGAGCGCTTTTAATTATATAAAAAGCGAGTTTGGAAAAAAATTCAAGACTGGAGAGGCAAAAACTTTCAAGAGGAGGCGAGAAGATCTTCTTAAATCTGTTGCTCAAGCAATCCCGGCCTTATTGTATGAGTCGCTTTCTATTGCCTAACTCTTTGTTAGAGAAAATCCAACGAATGCTCAACTCATTTTGGTGGGGATCTAAACCGACAAAACCATGGTATACACTGGTTTTCTTGGTCGAAGATGTGCTCTAGGAAAGAACGTGGAGGTTTAGGCTTTCGTGATCTCGCGTGCTTTAATCTTGCATTACTCGGAAACATGGTTGGAAATTTATTTCCGATCCGGATGCTCTCGTTACTAAAATCTTCAAAGCCAAATATTTTTATAAAAATGATTTCTTGACGCCGATTTGGGTGGGAACCCGGTATATTTGGAGGAGTATTTGGTACGCTCGGGTGGTACTAAGAGAGAAGGAATGCGATGGAAAATCGGCTTTGGCAATAAAATCAAAGCTTGGTTCGATCCATGGTTACGGGATGCTAATAACTTCGAGTTCTTACTCCATTAAATCCAACTCGGTGATATCACGGTTTGCCGATTTAATGATTCCTGGAGAAAAGATGTGGGATGTTGAACTACTAAATGAAATTTTTATTCCGAGAGACATTTCTCAAATAACCTCGCAATACCTCTTTCAAATTCTCGCATCAAGATATTATGATTTGGCATTTTACAAGAAATGGAATGTATGTTGTTAAATCAAAGCTATCAAGTAGCCGTGATCTATTTTTGCTTGAGATGACATGTTAGTTCCTGGAGATTGGAGTAAATTATGGAAACTACCTATTCCTCCAAAGATAAAACATTTTCTTTGGAGAGCTTGTAGGATTGTCTTCCGAATAGGCAAAATCTCCAACGACGGGGAATAATTGTGTCATCTTTATGTGTCCTTTGTGGTGCAAGTTTGGAGAACAATTGGCACATATTTGTTGCTTGTCCGTTTGCATTATGTTGTCGAAAGGGCGAACTTTTCGACTTAACCCAAAAAATTTCTCGGTGATATTGAATCTTTCAATCAGGTGTTTTTTGACATTTTATCAAAGGTCCGAGTAGAAGTAGGCTGCGAAATTTTCCATTATTCTTTGGAGTATTTGGAGACAAAGAAATGAGGAATTTTGGAACCATTCTCATCTTTCACCTAAGCTCACTTGTTCTTGCGGCGAGGTCGGTGCTTTATGAATGGGGACAAGCTAATTCATTGAATATCACTTATGCGCATCATCAAACTGGCCGAGATGTTTTTGTGGCATAAACCAACCTCGAATCATTTTAAATGCAATGTAGATGCAAAGAGATTTTCCAAAGAGAACAAATGACAGTTTTGGAATGGTTATAAGGAACGATATGGCGTAATTTGTGGCTTGTCGTACACTTTGCATTCATGGTGTTATGTGTGTGAAAGAAGCGGTATGGGCTTAAAGAAGCACTTTCTCGGGTGAAAAATCAACCTTCACTCGCTTTTATTCGAAGTTGATGCAAAAGAGTATCGATTCGGTTAATGGTGCGTAAAATGACGTCTCGGAGTATGGGCTTTTAATCGAGGAGTGCGAACTTCTTGACAGACAACTCATCTTTCTCGGTTGGTTTCGTTCATCGTGAAGCTAATCTTTTGTAGCTCACGAAAGCACGTATCTCTATTTTCAATTCAAGTCCGTCGGTGTGGGTCGACCCACCCTCTCGTATTGAAGATTTGTTGAAATCTGTTTGCAATTTTCATTAATAAAATTTCGTTTTCCTCAAAAAAAAATACATACACACATATATATATGAAAGGCGTTTTATGTTTTGTAATAAGTGTATGATGACATCGATAATATTATATGATCGGTATATTTTTATAAAAATCTAAGGACATATTTATATTACAAATTTTGCCCGTTAGTAACATTAACAATTTTAATCATGTAATATTTGGAATTTGACAATTTTAGTTTCTAATTTTTTTGTTGCGGTAATATGGGTCATATTATACAGGATTATTGATTTTTAGTACATGTCCCATAAAAGACTTTCTTTGGTTTGATCGACATTTTCGAGTTACCAATTTAGTACTCATACTTCACTTTTTTATAAATTGGTACCTATTCACTTTTAATGACGAAATGCCCCCAAAAACATAAGTTATACTCAAAATAAATTTTGAGTATATTTATTTAATTTATAAAATTAACTAAAATTTTAATTAATTTATTTAATAAAAAATAAAAAGAAGTTTCTAAAAATATTAAAGAATTTTAGAAAAATAAAATTAATTACATTAAATTAGTAAATTAATAAATTAATAAATATAAATTAAAATTTAATTAATCAAAAATAAAAATTATTTTAATTAACTAATTTTAATTATTAAAAGAAATTAAATAATTAAAAAATTAAAATTCAGATAGTAAATAAGAAAATTATAGAAATATTTTATTAATATATTAATTTTAAATTAGTTTTTTAATCGATTGTAAAAATAATTAATTTAATTTTTACAATTAGGAATTTAATAAATTAATTTAACTAATAATAAATTATTTCTTAATTAAAATTATTTTTTAATTTACTAATTCTAATTAAAACATAACTTTTTAACAGAAATTAAAAAATCTTGGGGGCATTTTCATCTTTAAAAATTAATAGGTACCAATTTATAAAAAATGTAAAGTATGGATACTAAATTAGTAACTCAGAAATGTCATGTTTAATGAAGGGCATGCACAAGACAACAGGCCATGGAAGACTAAAATTTCACCATTAGGACTAAGATTCGAAATCAAAGCTTATATGTATATAGCACGTAAAATTAAATTTAATTTGGCAATTGGATTGGTTTTTCTGTCTTTTAGTTCTAAATCATGCATATGGTTACTGAATGATGACCCAAAACTTTTTGGTTACTAAATTTTCCGGTTTTTTCCATTTTCATCATCATGGCTTTGATTGGTGAGTGGCCATTCAGTTTCTTAAGGTTCTGCAAAACAGACCAAACTATCTAAATAACTTCAACTATGTGATGCTTTTTGTCAAGCTCACCAAAATTCTGTGTTTTAGATTTCCATCAATGTATGGCAGAGAAAACCAATGTGTATAATTTAATTTGTAACCATCTTCTATTCAACTCCTAATTCAAGAGAACAGAAAATCGGTACCTGTTTAAAGAGCCAAAGCCTAAATCACTGGCCATATGGACATTTATACAACAAACTATCAATTAGTTCCTCCTCATTTTTGCATGACAGACAGACTTGTTCTTGGGCTCATTGTTTTTGGCTTAAAGTACTTGAAGCCCACTTTTGGATCACTTTAAGAAGAGTAGGATTTTGTTCCCTCGTCGAGTGAATCAAGAAGCAAGGCAAATGTGGTTGAATCTGGGAGAATCCTTTAGCATCCATTTCCTCAAGAAACTCTGCTACGACATCATATTTGCCCCTCACCAAAAATCCTTGAACAATAACGTTGTAGGTAACCTCATTCGGCAACAAACTTGCCTGTTCCATCTTCAAAAGAAAATCTTTAGCTTCGTCCAATAACCCATTTTGACAGCATCCTTTAATCAAGATATTGTAGGTTACCACGTCACATTCCAACCCTTTAGAAGGAAGATCACTAAAAATAGCTCGAGCTATATGATATTTTTCAGCTTTGCAGAATCCATCCATGACGATATTGTAGTAAGATATATGAAGAGGCTCTCTGTTTTGCTCCATTGCATCCAACAACAACAATGCTCGCTCGCTTGGCCGCTTTCTACACAATCCATCCAACACATTGCAGTAAGTATAAAAGTGTGGTTTTAGCCCAACAACTTGCAACTCGTCAAAAATGTCCAATGCAGCAGAACATCTACCGGAACGAAACAGTCCCTGCAATATAGTGGAATATGTGGCAACATCAGGCTTGAACCCTTTACGAGGCATCTCACGCAAGATATGCATGGCATCATCTATCTTCATCTTCTTGCAATATCCATTGATTAAGGTGTTAAAACTGCGAATATCAGGGCAATATTATTGCTAGCCATAGAATCAAAAACATTCCTAGCTTCAGTCATGCGTCCTGAAGACAATATCCATCCATCAATGCATTGTAAGAGACTACATCAGGAACCACATTTCTTTCCATCATGATGTGGAGTACATCTTCCGCTTCATCCACCAACCCTTCCTTACATAAAGCATCAATCAAGGTATTGAATGTCATCACATCTGGATGAATTTTGCAATTTATCATCTCCTTTAGTAACAATTTAACTTCTCTCCAACGACCCAAATTACAAAAGCCGCGAATCAAAGCATGGTAAGTGACGACATCAGGTGAGACGCCTTTTTCAGTCATTTCAGCAAAAAGCTTCACGGCGGAGTCTACCATTCTGTCTTTAAATAAGCCGTCAATAATCGTGTTATATATCTGGGTGTCAGGCTTACAACTCCCTTTTTCCATTACTCTGAGCATCTCAATGGCCATTGCAGTGTTACCAGCTTTGCGAAGTCCATCAATCACAGTCCCATAAGTGACAACATTTAGCTCACAAAGCCCTCTTCTTACCATCTTCCGAAACAATTCTTGCGCCTCATTAATCCTGTTTTCTCGAAACAAACCCTTCAGTAAGGTGTTGAAGGTAATTGCATTAGGAACACAACCACGCTTGAAGAACCAACCCAGAATCGAAAACCCGTAATTGACCCGATTAGAAAGGCAACAACTGTCAATAGCAATATTCATAGTACATTCATCAACTGAAATCCCCAAATTACAGATATCTTTGAAAAGACAAATAGCTGCGGAATCCTCTTTCAACTTGACCACACGCGAAAGCAATTGATTGAATTGTTTGACACGAGGAAGAGGCCTCATTCTGGCCATAGTCTCGTACAAACAAAGAGCATTGTCCAACCCACGAATATTTCCCAGCTCATGCTTGATTTTCTCACCGGAATTGCAATTTGCAACATATTTCGTACAGAAATAACGAAACACGGAGAGAGAAAGAGGTGGGCAGTGACAGAAAAAAAGGAACTTACCGGATCCATAACAGTTCGGGGAAGAGAATAGAAATTGCCCCAGGCAAATGCCATTTATCTTCATTCTTGACGATTTACGGTCGAATAACTTAGGCAGCCGATTCTGTTTGGGAATACGGAGATGAATTTTCAACCGACTGAAATATAAATCCAAATTGATTATTGTTCTTTATTCGTCATATCTAGGGATAATTACAAATTTTAAATATTAAATAAATACAATTTTTTGACAACAGAGCACAAGAAAGCACTTCCGAGGGAGTGGCTTGTGCCTCCTGCTAATCTATATCTATATCTATATCTATATCTATATTTTATCTTTAAAAGAAATAATATTTCTAAAAATATATATGGACTAAAATATCCCTACAGCCCACAAATTTTAATGCTAAAATGGTAATTTTGCATAGATACACAACAATTATTATTATTATTTTTTTTTAAAGGATAGAAAGGTTAATTATAAGGCAAAAAAATTTTTAGTCCTTTAAGTCGATCGCTTTGATATTTCGTCCTTTATTTCTCTCGATTTTGATTTTGGTCCTTTTTCCGTATAAGTTCGGATTTTTAGTCCTCCTACCGTCTCATAGGTAGCTCTTTACTAGTTGAGCCGAGGTGGAATTTCTTTTTTAACAAAACATCAAAAATCATTTTTTTGATGTGGACCATCGACTAGGATATTTTTGGAGGAAACAAAACCATGCATGGCAAAATGGAGGAAATAATATTCTTAACATCATTTTGTCCCCCATTTTCCAAAGTAAACTTTTCATTTCTAATATACAATCTCCTCTACTAATAAGTTCAATTTTGTATTTTTGATGTATTTTATGGGTGCATTTACTTGCTACATATCTTTCTCGAATAATAATATGGTCAAAATAAAACCAAAATGAACCGATTGAAACCATATCTAAAATTCACTGAAAGTAAAAATGAGAACAAATTTGTCCAAAATAAAGTCGAATGTCATAACATATGCCTAACATCCAACTTGAAGTCATACAAAATGATTTGAAGTTTAGACATTGTTTTAACCATCTAGCAAAAATGTAAACATCTCAAAATCACTATATTGGTTTCTTCCCTTGTCCGTTGACTCCCCAGGTGAATCATTCTTTCCCAATAATGTTGCTTTGCTAAGTTGGAAAGTGACACATACTTCCCCGCCTCCTTTTACATTTTTTTGCTAGAGCTGTGGACCTTCTCTTGTTGCATCCGGAGTTGATCATACATTCCCGCGTGCAATTTCTAAGTGGCCTTTCAAAAGGGTATGATATAGTTTCATTCAATTGCTCAAAATATTAATTAACATTGTTAATATTGCCAAAAATATTACTAAAGAAGAACATGGTTCTTGGTATAGCTTTCATTCACTTATTCAAGAGGGTGCTAAATATTATCCGAGATACATTTGTTTTTCCTTTCAATGAAGTTCATGGTTCTTGGTTGGTAGTAGCACATGTGTTCTTCCTCCTCACCTATGAAAGTAAATTTAAATCAACATCAAAGATTGAATTAAAATGGTAAAAACACATATCAAGTTATAAATTGTTATAATACCTTGTAATTTTGTGGGTCTTTGGGATAATTCACTTGTGTAATTTGACCGCACTCTTCACCTCGCTTGCATTTTTGCTTCACTAATGCTAGGACAATACCTTTTATTGTGTCCCTCTCCACCACATTTTTACATGTTAATGTACTATGTTGTCTTCTAATTTTGTATGGATTTTTTTGCTTTGGCATGCCCTACTCCTTTTTTTTCTCGCTTCAACCAACTCATCGTGTTCTCTTCTTCTTACCTTAGTAGCCTACTAGCGGAGTCGTCCAAAGTTTGGTGGTTGTATAGGAATAAAATCTGATTTTGGCCACTCATTTCTACCATTTATGGGCATAATCACTCGCTCATATACCTTATGATAAGTTTCCACAAAGTAGCAACTATCGGTATAATTTTCAAGATTCCACCCCCTGGCTTATGATGGCACATACAACATGCTTTACATGGGATTCCGCTTAAATCCCATTTCCTACAACCACAAGTCATTTTCTCCAAATCCACACTATATTTGTTACCATCATTGCAATTTATTTGATAATGATTATCATCAAACCAATGACCATACATTCAACACACTTTTCTACATTATTTTCAAGTATTTTTTTGATCCTAGGACACAATTTTGACTTCCATTTTTTTTTTTTGCATCCGTCTCTGTTTTCTTGCATTCTTCTCATCATATACTCTTGTAGCCACTCCATCATAGATAGAATAGGATTCCCCTAGCCTCTAAAATGTTACTTGTTGAAGGTTTCACATAAGTTGTTTAGTAACATGTCGGACCTAGGATGGCAAAGACAAGTGTGACTTACTCCACCGATGTGGGGGTTTATCATTGAACCATTCATATGCCTTCCGATCCATCCCCTCCGGATCACTCATTCTCCTCATAAAGACTCCCCATGAGGCCCTTTTAGATGGCAACCATCTACCCCAACCAAAGGTCTACATCCATTAATAAACCCCATCTTCAAGGCATAGAAACACACATACATTCTCACAAACTGCTTCTCCCCATCACTCGATCTGTTCCTATAATGACAAAGGGACCCTGGATTTGTTCTTTTTATTTCTTCAAAGATAATCCCATAGTAAAGCATATTGCATACCAATCACCTTCTAATTGTTCCAATGCCAATCTTTTTGCCCTGTATGCCGATAATGTGTTACATTGCACCTAATTTCCTCCATCACATCAACCCTAAAACCTCTAACATTCCTATTAGGATCGACTTAAACTTGTGGAGGTATTTCCCACTCAACCAATTAGACTTCATATTTTTAACATTGAAAGCTTGGGGACATGTATGAGTAGGATAATACTCCCTAATCTTAAATGTTATTTCATTCTTAGGTTTGATTGCATGAAGTTTCCATTGATGAACATTTGTTTTCACATTTTGCATGCAATCTTGTTTTGTCATTTTTGGTGATTTTGATGTTTCTTTTTTTTTGCTTTATTGCATGTGAATGCACCGCCATTCGATCTCATGCTTGTTGCTAAAGACCATATCTAATTCAAAGACAGGATCATATAGTCGACAAAGTGTTAAAAACCGGTGCCTCGTTGCCCATCAAATTCTCCATCACTGTCTTTACCACTAGCATAGTCATCTCCACTTTCAAAGACATCAACCTCCCCACACTCATCATCCTACCCTTGGTTATGCCCATCATTCTCACTTAGATTGTCTACCCACTCAAAGATCTAAATCTATATTCTCATGGTATAATGTGTCATCATCTACACCTTCACTATCGTAACCTAATTTATATTCACTATCCTCAAGACTACGAGTCTCTTTATCAACTTCATATGCCCCTTCTCTATCACCCTCTCGACCCAACATTTTTCCCTCCCCTCAATAACATCATCAACCATCAACATTACCATGATTTATACCCCATTCAACATAGTCATTCAAATTAAAATCTCCTTCGACAAAAAAAAAATACACAAAGTAAATATACCAACTAAATTAATAAAAAATAATTAATGGTAGACCACCACCATAATAAACAAAACAACCAACAAGATGAATCATCATTGCAATAATCGGACAAACAATCGTGCCCAACATTTAAAGTCTCCCACTCAACTTTTTGTTTAAAAATAATAAGATATCTTAGCATGTACTCATTAACACAAATAAGCATCAAAAAAGTGAGCTTGTTGGGAAGAAGAAGATTCATATTCTAAAGGGGTATGTTCGAAACGGCCTTATTTCAAGTTTGATTTACAACTATGGCCATCCTTATTAAAAGGATTCAAATATGCAATCAAGTTCCCATTATACCCTTTATAACAGAATAAGGAAATATGATTAATTTGTACCGATTTCACGAATACGAATACTTTTCAGCTTTCTATTTCTGTTTCATTCGTGGCATTGTTACACCTACTTAGATCCGGTCTCCATACGGAGGTTTTAAAAAGATCATGTCAGGTTTCGGTAGATAAACTTAACAGTCATAGAGTTTTAGAAGATGTTCGATTCTATGTTATCGATTCCAAACCAAGGTTTACAGTGAAAATGGAAATAGTCCATTACGACCATATCGGCCCAACATGCTTCCGTAAAATTAATAACTCCTTAAAATTCATACCTCTTTTGACCAAACAAAACAAAGACCGGGTTAAGTGGTTCGCAACGCCACCGGAAAATTACGCCCCGGATCGTTTGACAAACAAATTTCTCCTCACCTGCTTCAACCTCACCCTCGGGAAGATGATCGCAAGTTATCCGACTCCTTCCGTAAACTGTCAAAGACAAATTTCTTGGTTCGTTTCCTACTCCAAGGCGAAAAGTAATTCTTCAAAGGGATGAATCAATAAGACATTATGAACACATGTTGAACAAAAAATTTTTATTTTATTAAGAACTTAAAGAAAAATTTATTACATCGAATCTCCTTTTGGGAGGAGAAAACCCGCTTAGCCTCTCATAAAGGCTATCACACTCTTGTACATAAAATTAAAAACTAAACTCTAAAACCGAAAACACTCGATATTCTAAACACTTAATATTACGTAAATTTTATTGTAGAAAGACTTAGGAGAATTTTCGATGTCCTTAGCCTCCTTCAAACTCCGGTTTAAATAGATGTAAGTCCCATTTCAATTTCGACTTCAACTCTTGTTGAGATGTAAAACGCGTCCGCTTACATCATACTTTCTTGAATTATTGCTTGCTTCCACTTTACTGCAGGCAATTAGTTGGCATTTCCTTTCTTCACATGGATCGCCCCATTTTGTCCGTATCCGAAGTTCTTTATGCAAACTTCCAAATCCTGCCGACTCGTCCTTTGTCTTGTAATACTTTGGACGGCATCTTTTATGGGCCCACTTTTCGTCTTTTTTGTAAGTGGGTTGTTACCCTGCCCGAGTCACATGTCTCCACTAGCTTTGTTGGGGAATCTACTTTTTTGGTGGTCCCAAACTTTGGATACTTTTGTGACTTTTCTTCTCCGTCACCGGTCTTCTCCGATCGACTTTTGGCCGGAATCCTTTGCCAAATTCCGGTTCCTTCTGGTTTTGACATTCGGATGGACTGAAGTTCCCAATGGCCGATATGGGCCATATTGCGATTTCAAACGAGTATCTTTACTCCCCGGCAAATTGTTTTCCCACGGAAGATTTCTTTTCTTTTCGAATAGGTCTTCTCTGCGAATCTTGTAGTTTTTCCCCGTCATAGTATTCAACAGAATGATCCGCTTCACCGAATTTTGATAGAACTTGAACGGAAACTTGACTTTGTCCATCTCGGTGAGACAGGACCCACAATCCCCATGCCCTTCTTGTGGTGATCGATCTTGATGAAGGTCATGGCCAATTGTATTTCTTCCGAACTTGCCTCCTTGATATTTCCGGGCTCTTTCATCCGGCCTTCAAGCCTAATGTAATGGAAGGCTTCATGTCCACCTTTTTCCGACGCGGGCTCTGTTCTTGCACTTATGAAATACGGCTCCAATGTATCCCCTCGTCTTAGGTTGTCATTGTTGGACCAAAGATCTGTAAATGACCTTCCCGGATCCACTTTGGTAATTTTGTGATCTCAGGAATCCTGGTGAAGTAGTATAGATCGAGGCCAAAGCCCCAAACTCGTACCACCTCTTTACTTCTTGAGGGTGGAATTTGGTAAAGATCCAAACCCTTGGATATTTTCCGAAACATCAATCTTTGTTTTTTCTCGAGATATTCCATGCCGTAATTAGTTTCTCCCAATTTGCCTGGTATTCCCCAAGAAGAAAAACTTTAATCTCGTTAATATCAACCTTAGAAGTGCCCATCATGCCTAAGATTGACTCTTCGCCTTTACCCCGGACGTCTTTGGGTTGATGTGATAACTCGGATTTGACTCAGAGTATCGCTTTTCCTTGGGCCAACATTTACGCGCCACTTAGGACTTGTGCTAGAGGTATTTGAATCCTCTCTTTCTACGGGTTGGGGAGCCTCTGCGCTCTAAACGCTCCGTTTGCTTATTAGCGGCCGGAGGAGTGGCCGCTTGAAATGCCGTTCTCAATCGAGAGTGAGACCGGACACATGCTCGTATACGATCGGTTACTTTGTCCCGATCATTCCTTTGTAATTTCCCCTACCAAATCGGCATTGATGACCAGGGTATCAAATTCTCGGAGTAGCATTTCCACCGGTCTCCAAGATGTCTTGATGCGGTGAGGATGGAATCGGCTTCAATTCCTCCATCTCTTGTTAGAAAATCTGCAAGAATATTTTCATGAGATTTTATAATGACAATATCATAATCATAATATTGACATTCACTTGCCATCTAAGTATCCTAGCTTTTTCTGGTTTTGATTCAATTTTGTTTTTCGGAAAAGCTTTGACACTTGAATTATCAATTTTTAAGATAAACTTTTTAGCCAAGATGAAATAAAGGCCATTTTTTGAAAGCCTTTCTCGATTTTGCAAAGAATTCTTTCTCGTTGATATGCCACCGAGTCGATTCACTGGGTGTGAATAAACCATCAATAGATATCTGCATGGCACTTCTCCATTTGGTGTAGCTTTTGTAAGTACCGCCACCAATAATCACTCGCATCCGTATAAAGAACAGTTCATCTTCATCCCGTGGAATTGCAAGTTTTGGAAGATTTTTGCAAACTTCCTTAAGTTGCTTGATTCCTTCTTGATGTTCATTCTCCCATTTGAATACTGCATCTTTTTAAGTAATGGACTAAACACCTTCCTTCGTAATGTGCTAGATTGTTTATGAACATTCCAAAGAAAATTGACAACTCCAAGAAAACTCGAAGTCTTCTTGTCTTTCAATGTATCCGAAATCCACCTCGTATCTTTTCTACAATATGACTTTGTAGGATGATTCCGTTCGTCGATTTCAATTCCTAGGAATTCAATCTGCCTTTTGTTGCAATTCTCGCCTTCTTCTCTCAAAGACTAATCCTTCTTGTGACAAACATCTCAAAATATTTCCAAATGTTTGAGATGTTCCTTCATGTTCTTTGATGCGATAAGAATGTCATCGATGTACACAAACATGAAACCGAAATAATCTTTGAAGAGATTATCCATCTTCCTTTGATATATCCGGGGTGCATTAGCCAATCCCATAGGCATAACATTCCAAATATAGTGTCCTTGTGGTGTAGAGAAAGTCATGAACTTCTTGCTTTCTTCATCCATCTTAATCTGTAAAATCCAGTTTGCAATCGAACTTTGAGAATATCTTGGCACCTTTGATACGATTAACCGGATGTTCTCTCGCTTGGGATATAGTATCCGTCGAACTCCAAAATGTTATTAATTCCCTTGTAATTAATAACAAGTTCTTCGCTTTCCTCTTTTGATTTCTCCATGGTTTTTACTAAGAACCCTCGGATCGCTATATGGAGATACTCCTGGTGAAATTAACTTAAGGTCAAGATGTTCCTTAAGTATTTTCTCGCATATCCTCACGATCCTCCCCTGGTTCATAAGGATTGGTTTGAATCTAACGAACTCGTCACTCTTTCCAAGCTTAACCTTCAAGGATGCTTTGAGCTCGTTCTTGTCCCACCATGCCAAAGGATCTTCATTGTAATTCCTTTGGATCTTTTTCTTGATATCCTCGAGTGTTATTTGTTCTTCAATGGTTACATCACTCGTGGATTCTCCATAAGACTCATCCATAATTCTCGCAATGGCTTCCGGAGTAACTCGTTCTTCACCTTGTACTGAATGAATACAAGTTGTTATCCCATATTTTTGATCCTTTTGATTTGAACCAAATTGTCTATAGGATAATAATGCTTCACCAAATTTTCTTCGATCCGCCATTTTTGGATTGCGGTTTGGCTTCATCACCACGCTTGTCGCGAAAAATAATAGGCATTTTTCGGTAAAATGCTTCCCATGAGCTCTGGACAATAATCTTATGATCACATAAGGTTGTGAAAATAAGTATTCTTGTCTCGTTCTCTTGTGTGAATCGCTTGAATGTTTGTAGGAAATTATTTCCTAGCAAAATATCTGCAGATCAGTATCATGGAAATAGATTGGTGGCGTCTTTACTTTGTACCATGGGGTCACGCCCGCGCCTCCGATCATGATTTCTCGCTTGTTTAATTCCTCGATTAAGGATAAGAATCCTTTTAGAGAAATCTCTTCCTGCAATAGTAAAATCTTCTCAATTTCTTTAGGAAAAACATCCCGACTTTTTAAAGACATATTCCGACTGAATCAATATAGGCAAAAATAAATACTCGGCTTTGTATTCAAGATATAACATTCCAATAGAAATGTATATGGAGAATGGACTAGTGGTCATCCGATTCTCGTATCTTTTATTCGCCACTTTGTGAACTCCATTCCGTCTTGTAATCTTTCCCAAGGTTTATGATCCTCGAGAAATTCAATTCCCGGTGTTAATTGCTCGGGATTTTTCCCCGCAACTCCCCGTGATAGTAAGCTCAATTTCTCCTATCTTCAGCTTCCTTGATACCTTCCAACTATTGGTTGTTGTAGATAATATAGAACATCACAAGGAAAAATATTATCCTTTTGAGTGATGTCGAATATTACTTCAACTTCTCGCCATCCTTCGGACATTTCATTTCTCTGCTGTTTTGAAAATATCCGGGATACGCTAATCGTACTTGGTCTCTTTTTCTTCCCAACGCTACTACTCGTCATTCTTACGTCTGTTGGAAAGACATCCTTCGCTCAACTCGAGACTTCGACTTTTGTTAAAGATCGTTGATCTTGAATTATCATATCAATCTCCTTAATAGTTGGAGATTCAATGATTTCTCGTAACACAACCCTGGCAAAGTCCTCAAAGATTCTTGGGACTTCAATAAATTCCTTTCTCAAGAATACTTGAATGATGAGTATTCGAGAGAGCATAGGAAATCTTGTATGTGATCGAGTAAGGCTGTTTCCTTCTTTCATCAAATCGACTCTTTTGAAATCTTGATGAAGGGTTAGGACTCTCTTCAAGTCTCGATCTCCCAAATTGTATGCAATTCTAGGATAGACATTAAATGCCAATTTCCCGGCAAAGATACAAATTTCTCAGAATCGCTCCAAGGCATGAATCCTTGAGGTTTGAGATTCGCTTATCGAAGATAGCAAGATTGAGTGGCGAATCTATCCCTTCTTTGAATGTTGCTTTAATAATGACTCTTATGGCTCCGATATGAATCCATGAGAGTGTGTTTGCAACTTCTCTTTTAACTCGCTTTTGATCTCCTGGATCTCTCTAATAGGGACCAAGCAACCGCATCTCGATCGGTTCCCTGTAAACTCCATCGAATGGCTGGCCAATTCTCCTAAGTTGTTACCCTGTGGATAATTTGGTGTTTTTCTTCTACGAAACCCAATTTTATCCAATGCTTTTTCCATAGCTCCGATCGTAAACCCATCGTATACTTGAAGCTTTGGATATTCTTCATGATTCTCATAAGAGTCTTATGAGAAATCGTCGTGTGAGAAAGGAATCGACATATCCTCTCTCGACCGTCTGTTGAAGAATTTCTTCTTCACTCGATTCCCGAGTGAGTCACTTCCATCGTCCGTAATAGATTTCTTCTTCATAGATGCTTTCATCCGAGGGAATATCCTCAAATTGATACACCAGTATAAGATCTTGATAATAGACAAATTTCTTCGATTTCTCGTGTAGCCTCGAACTGTCTAACTCCTCGTTTCGGTTTTACTGACAATCGGTGAAATATGTCCTCTTGCTTCCGCATGTCCAAAGCAATTCTGATCTTTTAAAACTTTCATTTGCTCGTGTGAGCACGCCCAAAGTTCTTCTTCCTGGATTTCTGGTACTTGCTTGATTAGAACCCGATGATGAGGCTCTACTCCCGCTTGGTGCTTTGGTCTTTGTCCCGTTTTTGTAACTTCGGGCTTTTTGTTTTGACTAAACCTTCTAGGTCTCCATGAAGACCTACTTTTTTGTTGTTATTTCCTCGGCGGTAGGGATGGCTTCTCTCCTTCTTCTTCTTGTGCCGCTTTGGTTGACCTCCCACAAATCGTTGGGATATCATTATCCACGCAACATAGAGGAATCGCTTTGTTAATTCCTCTTAATCTCTTGTAATTCTGTGCGGAGAGTCGCTGATAGCACCATTCGATAACTTGCCTTTAGGAAAGACATTTTTCTCGCCACGCTTTCTACTTGACTCCACCCTTGTATTCCCCGATAAGCATTTCTCTCCGGGGGACTCGGGATCTTGGCAAAGAATAGGCATGCGAAACCTTCTTTTCCTCAATCTTGATTTCCACCTGTATTCGGTGAACAACTTGATATATTCGTCAATATGACAAATATCCAAAGAATCTTCGAGCTATAGAGGGCTTGTTTATATTTCTTTCTTTTTTCATCCTCTAATCCTCGAAATAACTCGTGGCCGATGAACTGGATTTTGAATAGTTTTGCCATACCATCGACAATTCCTTTAAGTGATTCCCCGATGTGACCGAACTTTTCGTGATGCGGCATCGGTCATATCCCCAGGCAATCTTCACCGATCCTTCAAGACTCATTTCAAGGAGTAAAATGAATGAATCCTTTGTAAGATCTAGTGTTCCTTGAAATTCTCATAGTCAAGCCCATTCATCAATGAGAACTTCTTCTGCTTTTAAAATCAGGATGTCCAGTTTTAACATTAACCCATACGGATGTATTGGGTCGAGGTGCGATCTCCCATAAGGCGTCCTCGATAAACATTCGGCCTTCCTAGGTTGTCCGTTCCCTTGCAAGAGGGTTTCGACCTCCTGTTCTCGAAAGTGGGTCTTCCCCGTCGTGAAATCCTCTACATGTGGCATCCTTTCGTCCCGATTTCCATGATGCGAACCCGTATTTCTTCGACGTTAGGATTAATCTGGTGGAGGTGGTGGAATTGGTCTACCTTGTGTGTCATAGGTAACCAAAGCCGATTCTTCACATGCGTTCATCTTTAAATCTACAATACCTAATCCCGCCAAGGATTCTCGCCAGTCGTGTAGATCTTTAAGATTCATCTTTTCCATATCCATCTTTTTAATTTTTGATGGATTTTCCTTTAATTAGAGCAATGAGCTTTTCCTCATCCGTCATCTTTCGTATAACTTCGTTGGTTTCCCTTTTTGGTGTAAATAGGTACCGCCCCAAAATCAATACGTTTCCTTCCTCCGGGATGAACTTGGCCTGTCCTCCAGGTTCTTGACTCGTTTCAATATCATGAAGGAGTTCAAGAGTTTCCTTCGATATTTCACCATCGTCTCCATCCTGTTCGGATCTAATGAACTTGTCAGACGGTAGATGAATATGGCGGTTGCCATAATTTCGCACCGTCTTACGATTTCTCTAAGATCTTCTGAGATCTTAGATTTATCTGAAGTATCTCGTTCCACTCAGGTCCACCATCGAATCATTATTCTGATGGGAATTTTCATGAACCGTTTCTTGAAGGTTCATCAAGTGAACATATAAGTGCCGTTAAGCATCCGGAGCGCTATAATATTCTCGCTCGCATTTTGCATTGCGCTTAAGGTTTCCCGTCGGCTCCCCTGCCTCCTTTTCTTCATGTTGGTATTCCCATATGAAACCTGGTCAAGGTGTTCTTGTGCATACATCGTCAAAATTTGACGATATCTCCCTGTAGGGGTACATCTCGGACATTGTCCTGGATCCATAATCTCGGAGTAATTTCTCCTCACCAATTGTTAATTACATAAATATAATAAATTTAACTAAAAGTTCTTAATAAACCTAGCTCGATACCATTTTTGCGCCCTAAAACCTTTAAAAACCATTAGTTTACCTTAATTCAATATAAGGGGTATTTTGGGGTTTTATCAAATATGAAGGCCATTTTTGAAATTTTTGAATAAGTAAGGCCATTTGTGTATATGTGGTTTAAAATTAGGCTATTTCCAATCATTTCCCTATTCTAAAAGAGAAAAAAAATCAAAACACAAATAAAAAACTCACCATTGTCGGGCGGTTGTGAATCAAAATTTTCGGGATCTCTAGGCTTCATGTCGACGAGCTCAACGAATTATTTCAGTTTTGTTTTGATTTCTTTCAAAAATTTGCTCCGATGATTGATGGATGATGTTATAGTTTGGAGATTTTTTTGGAAGATCAAGGGTTTAGGGTTTTAGAGAGTAAAGTGTGATATAATTGACTTATTCTTTGATCACAGGTCACGTGCCACAAGCATGGTTTTGTTTTCCTCCAAAAAATTTCCTAGTCAATTATCCACATCAAAAAAAATGAATTTTAATGTTTTGTTAAAAATAAATTCCACCTCACTCAACCGGTAAGAGAGTTACTGCCATTGCGGCGGTAAGAGGACTAAAAATCCGAACTTATACCGAGAAAAGGACCAAAATCAAAATCGAGAGAAATAAAGGACGAAATATCCGAGCGGTCAGACTTAAAGGACTAAAAAAATTTTTGCCTAATTATAACTTATAAGGTGTCTAGTAGAAAACAAAAAGTCACTTTGACACGACTCTTCGTTAGGAATAGAATTGAGAAAACAAAACTCAATCTATGGCGACACTTCAAAGGGACGGCGACCGGCTCCTTTGTTGATTTTCTTTAAGGTGAGGATTTTGAATTCAGCAGATTATTTTTTTCTTCCTCGCGGGAATCACATGGAAAACTAGGAATTCCCCTTTGAAGTTTACATAAGGGCTTGTCTAGAGCTGAGGTTTATCAAAATCAAATCCAAATACTTAAAAACTAATACAGAGTTATCGTACGCAGCCCTAATACATAGTTTTCATACGCAGCGGAAAATGCAAATAAGATAATCTCAGAAGTGGCGTCTTAGAAAATGATGAATTTATGATGCGTAGACAAGAGCTGTTAATATAAACGGTTCCCAATTCTTGGCTTTAATTTTCACAAGAAAATTCAAGGAGTTCTTCATTTTTCTTCTTTTTCTGATATTTGATCGGGTAATGCACAAGGCTAATGCTCAAAAAGTCCAAGATGTTCTCAGGGTTATTCACACCCCATTTAAATGTAGGCTTTAGCTTGTACTCTTTTAAATTATGAATAGATCTATGATGCATAGTTTTCTCCACAAGAGCTGTTAATATAAATACTTCCTAATCTTGGCTTCAATTTTTTTTTTTTTTACAAATGCGAATTTTTTTGCCCATGTTTTTCCTAATTCGGCTTCCATATTGTTCTGAAAATTTTGTTCCCATGAATAAAGTCTTATTATTTCACATGCATAGATTGGTGATAAAGACACTCACTTTGTTGGTCCATGCGAATGGATTGTGGCCATTGATATGAGTTTTTTTTTTTTTTTTGGACAAGCTACTTGGAGCAAGTCTTTATTTTGTTGTGTAATTCTTTGGCTGGCACTTGGAAAAGGGTAGCAAATGAATGCATATTATGATCTAAATTAATAATAGTTTTGCTGTTATTTAACTCATTTTACTTTCAGTTATGTTCCTTCTGTATATTCTTGCTTTAATTTCTTATCATAAAATGTTTGAGTTCTATATATAAATGTCCTATAAACCCCAAGCCTCATCCATGTTAGGGTCGAAAAGCCAAAATAATGGTGAAGCTTTGATTTTTCAACTCACCTTATGCTCCCTGGAACCACTGTGAGTATAAGCTAGCAGTGAGATAGCCGTTTGTTAGTTGTAGAAAGTGAAGTAGAAACCATTTGAACTTTTTGTGTATTTACCTATCTTTGATTGACATAATTCATATATGAGATTGTGTTAGGCATTGAGCTTTGCAAACATGATTGATTGCTTGTGGAAATTGGCAAGCTGAGTTCAAGACAATTGTGCCACCTCTGAAGTACCAGCCTAGGTGTTTCGCTGCTTTCCCTATCAAGGTTCTCTTAGTAAGTTTTCATGTCTAAAAATTTCTCCATGCCAAAATATCTATCTACTTGAGAGCCTATTCTCTTTCTTTTTTCCCCTTCTCTTTCCCTCTTTTATTTGCATGGATATGACACTTATTATGATACTACTATGATGCAATATTAATATCTCAAGATGTGAACTTATCTTCTCAGACATGTGATATATTTTAATGTAAAGCAGTTGATTCCCAAAGTTTAAAAATTCTCATGTTTGAGGAATCACTCTCACATTTGGTTAAGCTTACTGAACATGAGAATTTGATATAAGGCTATTTGTCCCAATTTGGAAGGGATTTCCCTTTTGAACATTTGTGCTCCACCTATCATGCTCCAGAGGTTTTAAATTTTTAACTTCTCTATTATTTTCATTTTTTTTGACTTTAGATTTATTAACTCTTGTGTTTTATGTCTATTTGTGTTTTAATGGATTTTAACATGTGAGAAGCTGCATGGAAGTTATCTCAAATATTTGAATATTAATGGTGAAAATCTATGACATCAAGTTATGATTTGTTGATTTGCACTAATGATAGCTCATTATAATTTTTTTCAGGTTGGATCAATTGAAGGGAAAGTCGGTGTACATTATCTTGATGATTCACAATCAAGTAAAACCTTTACGTTCAAATGCCAAAGGGATGGATCTATACCATACAATCACAGAATTCTCACCCTGTAAGATATTACATTTACATGTTAAATAAGTTGGATGTGTTATCATTCCTCCTGGTCATTTTCTTCTTCATGTATTTACCTTTATGGCTTTAAAGTGTATGGTAACATTGAGTTTTCATGTCTGGTATGCCCATGCTATTGTGTGTGTATGTTGGCGCATATGTATCCATCTTGTACAAACTGAAATACTTATGTAACTACTCCCTAACCATAGTTAGCATAAAAGTTGGTTCCCCTTTGGCTTGCAAATGGTTTATGCCTATATCAATGTGAGATAAGCAAAATATTAAAAGGTACGATTCTCTTTTATGTGACTCTTTTATGTGTTTCAGTCAATGGTCGCATATTTGGAAAAACGATGTTGATTCTCTTTTGTGCCTCAATTCTATGTGTATGAACGATGCAATAACTCTTTCATGAAGACGCATTGATATCACTTTGAAATTCTAATGGATATGTAAAATGATGGGAAAAGCCTCTAAATTCTGTGAATTTGTCTAGATATACTTCAATATTTATAATGTAGTTATCTGAAGCTCAAATTGAATATTGCATCATTCCATGTTGTCTACAGAAACTTCTTTGCACTTATATTTATAGGGATGAGGACGGGTAAGATAGTTAAATTTTAGAGTTGAAAGTCATGGATTGCTTCCTCCTATTGAAAATCAAAATAGGCATGCTTGCCCTTATAGTTTATATTTCAACTGCAAGGTTCTGTCTAATTTTCTTCTCAGTTTTCTGATGGATATTTTCCTCAGGTACTTTGTTACTTGCTAATTTTTGGTGCACATAAGGCATAAATTAATACATGGAGACCACTCTGATGTCTAATCTATTTTGATTTGTTAGCCGACAGTGCCTGCCATAGAAGCTGGAACACATTGCACTGGGCAGTAAAGAACACTAATTGCTGGAGGTCCTTTTGTCCTCCCTCTTGCTCAGAAACATGGAGTGAAGATTCTTCCTGCAGATTCTGAACATTCTGCTATGTCTCAGGTACGTGTGTAAGCAGCTTATTAGGACCTAAACTAACTGATGTTAAGGATGAGGATTATGAGGGCTGAGAAAGCCTTGTTTTCTTCAGTGTATACAAGGTTTGCCTGAGGTGCTCTCAGGCGGATAATTTTGACTGCATCAGATGGTGCTTTCGTCAGAACTCAGAAGTCAATCAGGACAAATTTGAGCGCCAATGGAGGAAATATGAATTTGATCATGTCCACTTTGTATCCTCATTTCTTCTCTTTTTCATGTCTATACTTTTTCCTCGATTTGGTCTGCTCTTTCTCTCTGCTGATCTCTTGTGGTAACACATAAAGTAATTTTTCATGACTTAAAAGGACATTTTCACGGCTTTATCATACATAATATTTTGCTCAAGCCAAGCCCATATGTGAGAATAATAATTTTTTTAAAAAAGCAAAAAAATCTGTAAACCAAATAAAAGGGGTTCACATTCATTGTTTATATTACTTGTAAGAACTATAAATGGACAATACGTTGGAATCACTTAGTTGTCCCCTTTTTCCATGCTAAATTAAGATTTTCATTATTCAATTACCATATATTCATCATTGTGATTATTACAGCTAATTCATATATGATATTTTTCTTTAATATGAACACTCTATTATTGTGAGCAACAGTGAAGAAAACAAAAGGTTTTGAGGAAATACAGAAAAAAGTTTTTTAGGAGTCGATCAGCTAAAAATAAAACAGAAGAAGAAGCAAGAAAAAGAGAGAAGAAAATAGATTATTTTCACTGCCAACTTTAGCAAATAGGTTCTAAGTAAACAAATAAGACAAAAATAAGCAATATATTGAGGGCACCTTTTCAACAAAACCTTTGAAACAGCAGTATGTATCCTACAAGATTAAAAATATATTAATCAGAAAATATTATAAAGTTAAATGTACTAGTATTTCACCCGTGCGATGCACGGATTGTACATTAAAAAAATATTTTAATATAAGTAAAATGTATGTATTTTCAAAAGATAATTAAAAACTAATGATAAATAAATACATAGTCTTGAGTGTATAGTCATGATTATGAGATCTGATGTTTTTTACTTTATCATTAATCAAAAATATTAAAATGTATTTTCCGCCTATTGTTTGATTCTATTTTAAAAATTATTACAACAAAGGGAGAGAAAGTTCATTGAAATATTAGGAAAATGTACATGTCACAATACAAAGTGGAGGCATCACAAACAATGTTATAAAAAGCACTAGGCGCTTGCTAGGCGGCAGACTGGGGCCTAGCGCCTAGGCGGAGTCTAGGCGGGAATAGGCGGGCATAATCGGAAAAAAAATCGTAGGTGGACAAGGGGAGCCTAGCGCCTATGCGGGGATTAATCGGGGCTAGGCGGGGATTTTTACAACAGGGATCACAAATGTATAACTCGTGCATGGCATGTGGTCTCAATACAAAGTGAAGGTATAACAAATATACAATTCGTGCATTGCACGGGATCTCATCTAGTTTATGTAATATCAAAAAAGTAATTAAAACTAAATATTAATATATACAATAAAAACAATGAAACAATAAATCACAAGTACACACAAAACAAATTATATCTCCTAAAAAATAATTAAAAAATATTTGATTATTGAGTTTTTTTTTTTTTTTTTTGAGAAGTTGATTACTGAGTTATACATTAGTTAATAGAAAAATAAAAATTTGGAACAATTCATTGAATACAACAATGGTCATTGAATTTATACAACTACTTTCACTATCACTATCACAAAAATATACAATATCAAAAAATTAAAAAAAAAACAATAAAACATATTGTTTTTATATTGAGCGGCTGAAAAATATTCATCTAATTTTTTTTCTTCTTTATGCACGTTAAGAGAATCTTCATTATTCGTTAAATCAATTACAATAGAGACATTTGAGGCTGTAACTCATGAAAATAGTTTCAAATTTATTAAAAAACATCACATAGATTTTAGTATATTGAAGCCAGATATAATAGACTCTTTATTGTTCACAAACATTGTATGCAAATTTATTTATCCATAATATTTAATAATAAAGACAAATGACAACAAAAAGATAACATTATAAAAAACAATAGAAAGGAATTTTGATCCAAATGAAAATATCAGTAATTTTATTCATTTTTACAATGACGTGCAATGATTGTTTGACTTAGAAAAATAGGATATAAAATTCAACTATAAAACAAAGAAGTAAAAATATTAAGATTTTTATGTACACACAAATTAAAATAGATATGTTATTTATATTTAGTTTTAGAATGAAGATAGATAACTATTCTTACTAAAAGCATTAGTATCATTTTCGTTTAAAACTATATATCATACATAAAATATATATTACTTAAAGATAATTTATATATTGAAGGAATTATCATGTTTTGGTTTTGAACAAATATTTAAAATATAAATATAAAAACGACTATTTATTTGATACTTGGGATATACGGAAAATGATGCAGATACAAAATTAATTACAATATGTGGGACTTATATATGATTGATTAAACTAAACAAAACAAATAAAATTTAATTTTTCAAATACAATAAAGAGTTCTCTTGTACGGATCAAATATTATGGCCCAAATGCAACATAATATTTTATTCCAAAAAGAAGGCCCAAAAAGCAAAAACTCATTTGTTATAACAAAAACCTGGACTACCATCGTACTATTGTTGATCTAAAATAATACGCTACACCTACAAACATCTAGATCCAAACCAAACAGAAAAACACACTTGCAAATTAGATTGGGCAATGAAAACCCTAAATAGGAAAATACACACGCACATCCCCTCTTAGTTCTCCGCTAACACATTCGTTCTTCTTCAATTTTCTCGACGATTCTAGCACAGACTTAAACACATCGTCACCTCCTTTGATATCTCCATGAAATTCTCGCAAATCAAAATTACAACACATTTTCTCCCTGCTATTTTAGTTTTATTGTAATTTTCATCCAATCGAAATCAAAAACAAATTCGGTAAGAAAAATGTATAGTTTCTGATCACACAATTATGATTATATTTTTATTTTTGTTGTTTCTTTAGTTCAAAAGGTGTTCAGATCTAGGTTCATCTCTAATATAAGACAAAAAAAAACTATTTTATTTTTTATAATTGATCTGCCTATATTTTGATTTTCAGTGTTTTTCTCTGTTTAAAAAGTACATATAATTTATTTTCTATGGTATTTTTCTTTCGAAATGCTAGAATTATTTTGCTTCTGGTTCTATCGATTTTGCTTTATAGAGTTTTTTTCGCATATAAGAAATTCACATTTATGTATATCTATATACTATTTTCCTATGTTTGAATTAGTTTTTTTAACACATATTTGAGAATATTTCGGTTTTTCTTGACAGAAGATTTCAGATCTATTTTCCAAAACTGTATGTTTTGATTTTAGGTTTTTTTAGGGAAAACATAGATATATGTAATTTTCTCACATATATGAGTTTGATTTTTTGGTTCTACAAAAAGCATTAACACCCGATTGGAAACATAGACTATTTTTATTCCACTGAATTTATTTCAGGTATGATTTTAAGCTTTTATATATATATATGAAAACACCTAAAAAAAAGTATACCCACCATTCTTCTACAATAAAATCTGTATAATTATACGTAGATTTATTTGTTTATAATTTTTATATTCCATTCCAGCTAAAGCCACGGGTGGAGATAAGCTGATGGACACTAATTGGTCTTCTTAATTGGTAAGAAGGTACTAAATTTCTAACATTTTATTATATTATTTAATTTATATATGTACTTTTTTATTTTAAAAATTTTGGTAGCGCGACTTATTTGTCTTTTTTTTGGGTTTACAGTTGAAGTTAAGGGAACCGAACCTAATCAGATCAAAATAAAATAATAAGATGATCAAGTATTCAAGTAAGTGATACTATCTAATATGCTCAACCAAAATATTAGAAAACGTAGCTAGAAATTACTTCTTGTTGGAGAAGATTGTAGATTTTGTTATCTTCATAATGTCTCTGGCCATTCCTTTATCGGTTTCTACCCACTGATGATGATTTGTGATCTTCTATGTATGTGCTATACTCTTGTACTTTTGGTAGATTGAATTCCGAATATAATGTTCTTGTGTTGTTTGTGATTTGTAAAGTTTCGATATGTATTATGTTTTTCAATGTTTTTGTGGAGTATGGTGAATTATATACTAAAAAGAGTGTTATATATGCTGATTTTGGGGTTTTCAAGACAAAAAATTTCATTCGACATTTTTTTGTATCGTTTTAATAGTAAGAAAAAGAAGCAAAAATCTGATGTTTTTGGTGCATATTTAAAATTTCTAGTTATGTTTCATAATTTTTTTAATTATTTTCGCATGCAAAAATTTCATTTGTGGTATTGGAATACGGTTTTTCTACCAATGCCGATTTTGGGTTTTTCAAACCCATATATTCCGGTGCAGAAAATATATGATTCCAATCCGTAAAAAATCTCATAAAAACAATCAGATCTGTGATTTTTGTATATAAGATGTATAAGTTTTCTTAGATAAGATGTAATAGTTTTTTTCCCCAAAACAGATCTGAAATATAATACATCTTTTATCATTAAAAAATTCCTTTATCTATTTTTGTTTTTGTATTAGTGTTTTTTTTTTCCGAAACAGGTGTTTAACTTTTTAAAACTTTTTGTGGGAGGATTACTGATTATAAATTTTTATGAAGTAGATTTGTTATTTCTAAATGTCTACAATCTATATTTATATAATTTTTCAGTGAATTATGTAAATAAAAAGATTATAATATTTTTTCCTTTTTTTGGCATATATAATTTCCGTATGTAGGAATCAATGTATACTGTTCATACTTCTCTTACTATTGTTTCGAGCTACAATAAAATTATCTACAATGAAGGTAAATAAAATTTTCATATTGTATTTAGAAAAAAAGAAAATTGACCATTTGCTTTGCATTGTTGCTCTTATGTTTGCTTGCGAGATTACTATTTGATTATTTTTCCTAACGATGTAAAATACCTCGGCTAGACATTCTCGATTGTGTAGAATTTGTTGAAGGGTTACTTCCTTAATGCCTTTCATTCTCTGTCTCATTGATAATTTAAGCACTTTCACCGGATGAGGAATTGTAAGTGACCTGTGTAAAATAAAATGTGAGCAAGCAAAATCTGAATCTTGAATTTCAATTATTAGCAGCTTATTTTTATAATTTAGAAGATACCAGTCATGCTCGGCGAATAATGCAAATAAAATAGGAAAAAGAGATTATCAACAAAAAAAAACACTAGATAAAATGTTTGTGAGATCCAACTTTCAAATAATGATGAAGATGCTCTTCACTGTATATATATATATATATATATATATATATATACACAAAGAAATTGTTAAATTTAAGTAAGAAGAGGACAATGACAATCACCAATATAAAACAGGAAAAAGGTTTAATGCAATTTGAATTGGTGGAACAATCTCTCTCTCTCTCTCTCTCTCTCTCTCTCATATGCACTTTCGGATAGTTTCGTGAAATTATCTTGATTGTTTGTACAATTCAAATCTTGAGATCAATATTGACTTGGAAGAATATATATTTGATGAAGTATGTTTTAAACTATTCGTTATGTGATTTTCAAAGGCTATTATGAAATTTCTTAATTGTTTAATAAAACATTCTAAAATTGGCACGAAACATACTAATTTAACACTGAACTCACTCCATATTTTGCTGATAATGTTTTTAAGGTGTACATTTGAAACTACTAAAGTGGTTTATGTGTCCTATAAGGTAAGAATTATTTACAAGAAAACTAAATTAACTCAAATTAAAATAATTAGTTATTTTAATTAAATTAATAATATTATATGGTTCGCGTCACGCAACGCACGCGCACCTTACTAGTTAAGTATAAATACACGATACACGAACGTAGCATGGACATTACTATAGTATCTGCAGTACGGCTTTATCTTCTAAGGTGAACACCTCTTATGGGATTACCTTTATGCTTCATCTAATGTTGTTACATATTAAATGGTATGTTTCATCTAATATTGTCATATAATAAATGGTATCATAGGGTTTATGCATCTACAACTCAATTAGAAACAATTGCGGATAGTACATCTAACTCAATTTATGCACTATTTGTTTCATAGTGATTATAAATAATAATATAACCTCTTAATTTGAAAAGTTGAAGTAATTTAATAGGAAATCTAGATAAGTTTAGATTTAGAAAAAAAAAAAAGGTGGATGATTAACAATTATTTTCTTAATCTTGATTTTGATGAAAACATTACATTTAAAATACGTGTAAATATTATAAGATCAGTTAAGACACTCAACCTCAATGTACATCCATAGGAATCAAAGAATAATTCTGTTGAAAAAAATTGATCAAACTCAATATCCAGAATGTTCAATGGCACAAATTTTGTTTCAAGAAAAAAAACTGTTTCAAGAAAATTATGACTCAGAGGGATGAGGTATAATTACTAAGGGGGAGGGGGTTTCTGCAATTACACCAACTTAAGAGATGTCCAAATATTTTATTCCCAAACTAAATGAAACAAGAAGCACCTTAACTAGCACATCAAAATGCACAATGTTAGAGATGAAAACTCATCAAACTACAAATTGCACCTTGATCTTAATCTTTCTTAATCAAATCTCGACCTCAGAACAAACCAAACAGAAATTAAGTTGTATTGCTTCACCCATTGTAAGGGTGTTAACCAGGAGTTTGGAACCTATATCTTTCAATTTATTTAAAATTATTTCCTTCCTTCCAATCACTACTCCCAACTTATTAAAAAAAAAAAAAATCTTGACCTACAGAATTAGGCCCTGATCACCATTAACACAGACATAATGAATGCTTATAACTCAATTGGGAAGAAAAAACAAACGCTCATAGTAAAATTATGCAAAAACTCAAGCCTTGGAGGCTGGAGCAATGTCCTAGGCTGTCGTGGCGCCGTGTATAAAGTCCTGAGGCTTTAAGTTGTAAAATGAAGATAATTATTAGATAGACCAAAATAAAAATGCTAAACTCTCCATTGTAAAATACAATTAACCAAATGATGGTAATCTTTAGGAAGAACAGATATACATATAGTAGTAGACTGTCAGTTTTTGTACACAATGTGCCCTCACAAGATTCGCGACATGTTTCCAAAAACCCAGCCTTGGAAATCTTAACGAGACATCAACCAGATAAGGCAGATTAGGATAAGAACACCTCCTCCAACCATCAGCTTCATGCGTAAATTTTGCAACCACATCTGTCGACGTAGCTGCCTTCCTTGTCTCTGGAAGCTGTCAGCCTGATCAAATTTTCCGTAAGCACATTAATAGGAAATCCAACTATCCTGCAAATTTTCAGGCAGGAAGAGTACTCACCTGGAACTGAAGGTTTTCTGTTTTATCTACCAGCAATTCAATTTTCTCACCACGATCCAAAACCTGAAGGAGAATAAATGTTTAAAAAATGGTCTCTGTCAATTAATTTAAGGTTTAATCTAAGGATAGCATCAATTGGAAGTGATGTTGATTGACATGAATGGACAGGTGATACATCACCGTGCCCGGTTTATCAGTGTACAATTAAACTTCTCAAATAGATGTGCAGCATATGAATCTCATTCTGCATACTTCCATGGGATCATTTGCAAAAGGGAGAGAAGGGAGAGGGAAGGGAACAAAAAGGTGAAAGAATCTCGCCCTAACAATTTAGAATCTAGCTGTCACCTCAAATATTCTCGAATCTCAAGCATCACTATAGTTATCAATGCATTAAGCTTTCAGATCGCAAGGAGAAATGTAAGAAATTTGGTGGAATATAAGGAATGAAAATAGGTTCAAAAACTAGTGCTTCTTACGTAAGACGAAGGGACACAAAAAAAATTGGTGGAGTATAAGGAATTAACATAGGTTCAAGAGGTGGCTCTCGTTCGCATAGCACTTTGTCCCGCATAACAGCTAGATCTCGATATACCGATGTGTGCCAAATATGAATGAAAAGGACTTTTCTTTTGGTTGTAATGTAGGTTTTTGGTTAAGGTAGGATAAATATAGGAAAGTAACTCAACATCCAAGACTAACGGATGAGAGCGCAACCTTCCCTCAATCCCAAACATTTATGCCACAACCCGAGAACTAAGCATAAAGTGGAGAAATTCAATTCCACGCCAATTTTTAATAAAGGAGAAACAGACTGACAAGAAAAAAGAAATGGTGGCAAAGAATTTCAGGCATATTAGAGATCGCAAATTTAGTCATTTATAGTATATATATGAACTTGTATTATACAAAACACTTCATATCTTTCATGCATGATTGACCACAACTTTTAAGTATCTCTACCTGCTTCATAATAGATATAAAGCAACGGAATTCTTTAAAGTATTTAGCCAAGTAGATAAACAATACAGTAAGCAAATTAGAATTGAAAGAACAGAGAGAGGTAGAGAACACTTGATCCGTTTGCAAAGTTTTTCCAAGAACTTGCGATAGTTGCCCCATACACACGCCTAGTTCTCAGAAACATAATGGCACTTAGAGAGAGAGATAGAGACACCAAAGACATAATATGGAGTATGGTTAGTAGCTTAAAGCTACCTAACTCCTTGTGAAATGAAGCTCCTAAAACAACAGTGTGTGTATATATATATATATATTATATTAAAAATCAAGTTCCAACTAAGGTTGTACTAAAAGTGCTATCTGAATACTGGAAAGCTTGAAAATGAGTTTGTGAAATATAGGCGTTCGGGGGATGCTTTCTCTTAAGTAAGAGTTTATTAACTATAATTCATAGGACAAGAAGATAGACCCAAGGACCACACAACATTAAGATTGTGGACAAGAAATTCAAAGTTTCTTAAAAATGATTAGTGATATGTTATAGCACAACCTATGACATCAACTGAAAAATTAGTCGTCATTTAGAAAAAAATGTTGTATAACCAATTATTGGAATTCAATAAGCTGTTGATAATCTAGTAGATCAAGTTATTCAAGAAATACCAGAAAAAATCAATCAATCAGTTGGAAGACACGACCCAAAGGAATATTGAACAACCAATTTTAGACTTAAATATGATCTACATGTATTGAATAAACAATACACAAGATTGGGGTTAGTTGCCTATTTGACAACTTTTCCTGGATCTTTGAATTACTTTAATATATATGCCGATTAGTGATAGAATCTCACAATTATGGGCCATTTTATGAATAGATAATCAACATTTTCCCACTTGTGTCTTTCTTATCATGGTAAGTCATGGGATATATGGGTCATAATTATGAAATTCCATCACTAATGACAAAAGGGAAAGTAGTCAAGTGGAGAACTTTCCCCCAAAACATTGAGACGAAAGTAATTGCCAACTTATGACTTAATTTAAGGATTAATTCTTTTATACAAGGGATTAAAGATAATAAACTCAATGATGGAGAGTCTATATATGGTGAAAATGGTAGGTCCCAAATTCAATCTGATTCCTTCTCATCCAGTTATACACCATCAATTCTGAGTTTGAAGAAGGCTTAGAAGCATCTAACCACAGGAGACTTTCAAAATCAATAGCGGTGGTTTAACTCTCGCAGTTGGTGGCAATAAAGCAATCTCAGTATCATATAGATAAATCTTTCGACTAAATGGATACAAGTTTTGAAAAAAAAGACAACATAAAAGACTTTGAATGCATCTGATGGGAAAAAGAGGAATAATTATTAGAAGCTTTCACATCTTTCTGTCCACTCATAGATAGAACAAGGTATAATCTTTCTCAATTGAAGAACTGAAGCTTCCATACTTTCTTTTACCAACAACGGAGAGGTTTTTTTGACAGAATATATTGTTTTTTTAACACCATTGCACAAATAATGTGGAAAAATTTGCATAAATAAAATAGTCATACGGCCACTAGGTTGCCATCTTTAAGAAAAGTCGGCTTCTACAAAGCCCTTTTTTGGTTATAAATTTCTTTTTCTTTTTTTTTTAACGGTGTCAAGAAAGCTGTTTCAAGTTCTGATTTTATGTTTTAATGGTTAGTCTGCTTTGATAAAGCCAATTACAAATTTATTTTCATTTAATGTTAAAAGTGTTATCTAATGAAGAATTAAGAAAAAATATTTATTCGTGTCCCAAGTGGGTCCCACCCACTATCCCAACTTACTTGCATTCTTGCTGTAAATATAGTTGGTCATGTAATTAAACTTTTGCTATAATTTATGCATGGTTAAACATATACTTGCTTTTTAAAAAATATATAAAAAGATAATATTATTACCAAACAGTAAATATTTACATATTTATACAAGTGCAATGCATGTTTTTTTTTACAAAAAAAAACTGCTTAAATTCTTATATTACTTGTAAAAGTATGATATTATTTATAAAAATGTTCACCAAATACTAGCATAATGAGAAATGCTTATCACACGCGGAGCTCAAAAACCAGGATATTGAACAACAACAATGTGATGAACCTCAAGATGTAGAATAATAAGGTTTTATAGCTGGCGGACCTAACTTTGATATGTGCGCTTTCAGCCAGCACTCATCACCATATACAAAAATTGTACCGAATAAAGAGTAAGCAAGTAGAGCATAGGCTTTGGCATCAAGTACACAGTGAATGAACCTATACTTACTAACTGCATTAGCATAACTAGTTAAAAGGATACTCATAACCAAATACCATAATAATTTAGGAAGGCTGATTCTAATTAGTACACGTGCTGTAATGGACATGGAAGCCGAAGAAACTCAGACATAAGAGATAAGAGAAGATATAGGTGAAAACAAGTTCCACCAATTGGGTGAGACGGATTCTAGTTAGTATATGTGCTGACTGATACGGAGAGAGCGAGAGAGCGAGATAAGCAAAAGTTAATGCTTTTAAATTTACATCTGTATAAGAGAGAGAGAAATTTCCAAAGCGTCATGAGAGAGAGAGAGAGAGAGAGAGAGAGAGAAATGAAAGAGTGGAGTGACTAGTTGAAATTTAAGGACAAGCATAACTCAAATTATAAATACTTGATTCAAGACCAACATACAATGAACCATATTCATTTTTATAACAGTAGAATGGACTGCAAGTTTACCTTCTCAATGTTGTCCATCATTATCCCTTTGACCTCTGTTATTTGAGCCTTCAATTTCGACAGCTTATTCATTTCCTCAGGATGATTCATACAATACTGCATGTGCTCTTTAAGCCTCGGCCTAGTAAACCAAACAGAATATGATGTTCGAACTATATTGGGGAATTTATAGAAGATTAAAGTTATGTTTCCTAAACAAAAAGATATACATACCCAAATTCTCGATCAAGATTGTATGCAATGCTAAATCGATCTTCAAATAAATCATCATCTTCGTCATCATCGGCTAGAGGGTGTGGACCATCATTCTTGATGCTATCACCATAACGTTGTTTGAAGTCGCCCTTTACTCTTTCAAGAAACACAAAAGGTATGCTTCTTCCCATTGATTCATCAGCTACAACAAGGAAGACTGCATGCCCAAACAAGAATTAAAATGTTGCCAGATGTATCTTCGAAGCAGTAAAAGTGCAAAGGCTAAACGCGCATATAGGAAAACTAAATACCAAATCCACTGTCAAGGAGGAAATTGAAAGTGTGGCCATCACAGGAGTATGTGTACTTGCTGCTGTTAGAGGAAGCTTTTGCAAGCACTGGACGGCAATTGTGCTGAAGTTTCCAGAATAAGGAGTGTGCTCTGCCAGCACCACAGTCCCTTTCGCAACAAAGCTATAAATCAAGCCTTTTGGAGTCATTTTCGAAAAGCCAATAGCCAAACAAAACGCCCGTTGTCAACCTAAAAAGTTCAAATAGAAGCAGTTAATAAACCAAGTTTAAATCGAACCCAAACCCCCCAAACCCCTAAGTTAAAGGAACATAAAAACCCATAAGACCCATCATACAAATCAGCTTCCGCAAATGGAAAGACAATTCCATCCCAGCCAACAGCAAAAATCATTCCGAATGAACTACAAATTCAATATATTAGCTTATCCAACAAGACAATGTACAAAAACACGGCAGAATACCTGGGTATTCCACCGGATCACAACTCAAATGATTTAGAAAAAAATAACCCTAAAACATGATATCAAAATAATATATATACCACCAAAAATTTGACGAAATTAAGAAAGACAAGCACGCTAGCATATCATTTAGGCACTAAATGGGTAAGATTTCACGAGGAAACACGAAGAAATTACACATCACACAGGCGAATACAATTGAGGCTCCAACAAAAATAAAAAGTCAAAATAATTGCAGAAAAATAAATGGGCATCCAAAATCGACGGGACAAGAATCATAACCTTTGAAATTGTAAAGGGGGTTGCTGAATTTCGACCGATCGCGGATTACTCTAGTGGAACGGGTTTGTTGCGTTGGCGTGAAGAAAAATGTGAAAGGTCGCTCAAGAGTTGACAGCAGAGTCAGTCGATGTAGAGGAAATGAACTGTGGAAGTTTGTATGATAACATATAAATAAATCATCTGCCTCAAAAAACAAAAACAAAAACATAAAAAATCATCTTAAATTAGAACAGCTATAGAAAATGACATAATTAAAATTTTATATTTTGATGTATTGTATAAAATATAATTATAAAAATCAATTATGTTCAGCATGTTCCTTCACAAAAATGAAAAAGAAAAAAAGTACTATGAGCATTTGAAAATTGACTTTTAGATATAAAAGCCCATTTAATTGTATCAATATTTATACTATTTTGCTTAGAGTTGCATTATCTTCTAAATGTTAGTTTATTTTGCTTCTAATTATTGCTCAATTTCTTCTCAAATTTTAAGCATCTCGTCTTTACACCTAGGCGCACTGGCCGAGGCGCCAAACACCTTTAGTGCCTCGGGTGACCTAAGGCGCAATTGCTCGAGCAAGGTAGACAAAAAGCGCCAAAGGCGCAAGTCGCTGGCCTTGGACGCCTACTCAGATTCAACTGGGATATCTTTTTGGGTGGCATTATTCACACCCCAAAATTGATAAACACACACATCTTCTAAATATACCTCACCTAATTTTAAAAATATAACATAGTTATTAAATACACCCCTCCTAATTTTTCATTTTACCCTTTCACTATTTTTCCTCCCAAATACACTAAAAAATATACACTCAAGGGGTGGCGCGCGACGACGGAAAAAGTTTCGGCAATCTTCTTTGTTCCGGCAACGGAAGATGTAATATCATTTAGATTACATAATTTTTATTTTATTTTAATTTTAAATTTAACATTTTACTTTAATTTCACATTTATAGTTGGATTAATTTGAGTAATTGCTGGGTATAAGTGATAGATAGTTTTATTTTGTTTGAATTCTAAAGTTACACAACTTTTTTCCCCATGGTTTTGGCTGAGTTTGGGAAGAATACGATGTATGATGCGATGGTATACGACACGATCGAAAAGTAACTATGATCTTGCCATCATGCCAAGTGGCACGATCGAAAAGTAATTACGTCGTGCTATCGTGCCACTTGGCACGATGACTTGAGCAAAGTTTTAATTACGATCGTGTCATCGTGCCATATAGCACATTAACACTACCAAGGTTGCATTGCGATTGTGCCAAATGTCGCACTCTTGTCATTCAACAGTGAATTTTTAACTGTAAAAATTGAGTACAAATGGAAAAATAACACATTTTTAAGTTGCAAATTAAGGAGATACTTATATTATTCGACAAGATTAATTTTTTGTGATCTGCAACAATGTGAGTGTTTGAAAATCTAGGGTTTACAAAAAAAAAAAAGTTGACTTTATAAGAATGTGTGTGAGTGTGACTGTGTGAGGAAGATGATATTTATTAAAATTTATTTATGTAAGTAAGGGTATCGTAGTCTTTTAAACTAATGACACTTTTAAAACTATATAAATGTCAATGTGTTTATTTGGGCCTGAATAGTGTCACCCATCTAAAAATTGTAATAAATTTTCATTACACCGAGGCTACGACGTCGTCCTTAGTTCCAACTCCTACTCTCCTAGTCGACCTCCAGTCTCCAACTGAAACCCCAGCAGCTGTGGGCTGTGGCAGCATAAATATTTAGTAACATGGGTTTTGTTCCCTTTCAGGGTTGTTTTCCCTTTTTTCTTTTTTTTTAAAAGCCCAAAGCACTTTAAAGCCCATAAGCCCAATCCAATTATTACCCAAAAATTAGGGCAAAATCAGTTTTTCCTCCAGCCCAGCGGGAGAATCAGAGAACACAGGCGATTCTTTTTGGAGAGTTTTTTCATCCATTTGCTGTGTAAATTGAAGGTAAGTTTTTTCTTCGATCTTGTCGCGTTTCTTTTCTTCTTTCATCTTTCTTATTTCTTCCTTCTTCTTCTTCTTCTTTTTTTTTTTTTTTTTTCTTTCCTGGCGATTTCTGCTCCTCCCCCTTTTTTTGGCGATTCATGCTTCTTTATTCCTAGAAGACTCTGCCTTTTTCCTCTACTTTATGGCTAACGTCTAACAGCAAAGTAGCAGGCGAACCTGTTTTTATTTATTGTGCAGACTGTGTAATATTGTAATATGGAGAGTGGAAGTGCAAGTGCAGCTGGAAAATTCTTTTGATGCTTTTGTTGTTTGGAATTGTTATGTAACTTATGTTTATGTCATTGTTGGTGCATATGGTTTAATTTTATATTGAATGATTATGTTTTTGATCATTTGAGAATATTATAGTGTTATAGATAATATTTCCAAAATTTTGCACCTTGTGGCCTCGAGTGCGCCTTACCACTTTGACTACCTTGATTTTAAGATATTTTTAGATTTAGTTGTTTGTTTCACCATTAACAGTAATCTTATCTATACTTATTCTTTTATTTCCTAGGTTTCATTTTCAAAAGAAAGAGGGAAAATAGAAGAAGAAATGTCACTTAGAGGCGTATGGCAACTGCAAAAGCTAATTGTTAGTTTCTGCAATTGGGGTGGCAGTAGCAGAGGCATCAGGTGAATTGGATTTGCATTTCCTTTAACATTTTTTTTTGTTTGCCTATTTTTTTTTTAATTTTTTCATGATTTATATATTTGTTTAAAATAAAATCTGTATGGGTTTGTTGTAGTTCTTATGAAATAAATTGTAGGGTCGCGAAAAACATTAATGTTTGTAATTGAACTAAAACGGCATGAATTCTATAAGGACGCCACTGAATTTTTAGCCTTGGTTTTGGGTTCCAAACGAACTGGTTTTACCGTATGGATGATGTTTGATTACTGGTTCATTTTTTTTTTGCAAAGGACAAACCATTTTGGTACAAGAAATAAGGGTCGTTTCGATTTAATATTTCCAGGTTTAAAATTTGAAGTAGTTGTTTTTGTCCTTTGTTTCTAAGTTTTTGTTAGTGATGTAGGAGAAGTGAAATGAAATGCACAAGAGCTTTTAGGTTTTGCAGAGTAGTTTTGCAGATATTATAGGCTATTAATTTCAGTAATTGGAATTTGGAAAAATCATATAGTTCATGCGACTTTAACTGTTCGACATTTTTTGAAAGAGGTTTATCAGACAAAAATTTGTTAAATTGTTTATCATAGTAATTCTTTTGCTGGTGCACATATTCGACCAGCTTAGTGCTGATTGAAGTTTATGAAGTAGTAACATGGACCCAGGGTTTGGGGTGGGGTTGTTGTTTATGGAAGTACATTATGATTTGGTAGGACTTGATACGGGAGGGCTTTCCAAGAATTATGCCATAGAGATTGATACATGGAGGCTCCTGCATCCCGGACACCATGACACATGTGACTATAAACCTTCCATTTTTAATTTTTTACCCCGATAAATAGGGTATGACTATGAATTATGTTGTTAAAGGTTATTGAAATTGAAAGTCAGATTTTAAGAGAATTGCATCTTTATATTTGAGCATCATCAATAATCAAATTTTATATAATTTCTCAATATCCGTTATTTGCCGACCCCTTGTAGTGGGATTAAGGCTTAGTTTGTTGTTGTTGTTGTTGTTTTCTCAATATCCGTTATTTAGGTTATTAATACTGGTGCACATATATTGGTATATGCAGCGTGTTCATACTCATGGTAACTAACAGTCAGTGGTTAGATTGACTTATGATTAGCAGCTTTATGCTAATGAGCTCATGTGAAACACACTAGCAATTTGGTTACACTGACTAATTATGTTGTTCATTTGGTTTAGAGCATTTATGGAATCCCATTTGCCAGCATTTATTGAGAAGAATCCCCAGCTTGAGGTGGTCACTGAGCTAAATCGTGGTTATCATCCATTTTTAAAGGGATTATATAGTGAGCTCTCTCTCTCTCTCTCTCCCTCTCCCCCCAAAAAAAATATATATATATATGGTTTCTGGCATGCGCTTAATTGTTGTAAAGCTTACAATGTTGCATTTGGAGAACCGGTTGTAGACTGTAGTCAAAACGGTTAGGGTTCAACCAGTCATCTCTGCCTTATATCATAATTTTCATGTGCATTCCTTTTGCTGTTTTCATTTTATTATTCCTTTTTTGGTGAATTTTCTTTCTGCTACTCGCTGTCTTCTAGCTACTTTTAACATTTAAAGTTTTAGTTTAAATCCTCTACGAACACATTTCTTTTACCTTCTGTAAAGCATGAACTAATATCTTCTCATCCCGGATTCCATCCTAGTGTAACCTGAATTTTCACATTCATTATGCAGAAAACAAGAATGAGCGGGTCGTCTGCGTAAAAACATGACCCCAGAAGACGTGCTCGATTGCGCCACCAGGTTAAGGAATGCCCAGGGAAGGAAGGTGGTGAAGCTGAAGACAAGGCACGTGACTAAACATCCGAGTGTTCAAGGGACATGGACAACAGCCCTCAAGATGTGAAAAACTTGTTACATTCTAAGGAAGTTCTATGTTTTGCTTCATTTATCAGGACTTAATGGATAAGAACCGCCACCGTCTAATTGGGAAGTTAGAGAGAATGCATGGTGAGATTTAAATTTTAAATCATAGCTTGATAAAGTAGTTCTGCATATTTTTGCTGGCATTGAGTTGTGTTTCAGACAATTTAAGGGCTTGTCCTCTTTCTTCTACGTTCTACCCATCAATCACCCTTCCTTCTATTATGCTTTAAGTTTAACTAACATGAGTATAAATCGGATATTTTAATCGAAAGTCATTCATTAGTAAATTTATTCAAATTTTGAGTTAAAATACAACGCCAACAGTGAAAATTGAAATTATGATTCAAGTTTGTGAAGTACAAACAATCAGACTTCTGTCAAAGCTATCCAAATACAGAAAAAGTCATGCGAATTGTCTATTATCGATCTCCAAAGTTTGTGCTTGGGATTCAGTTCTCGAGCTAAAATTACTTAACAATTTTATATATTTCATGTTACTAATCTTTTTTTTTTTTTTGAATAGGATTTCATGTTACTAATTAAGTCGAACTCGAGTTGAATTTTATTATGTATAATAATGAATCGAGATCAAATTAATTTACAATCACCAACGTCGACCCAATTATCGAGGTATTTCAACTCTAATTACATCTACCTAATCTTTAAATGGATACTCAATAAGTCTAAAGTTAGGGTTGTATCTGAAAAATTCACACGTGGCCACAAGGAGTATGAGAGTATCAATCGTGTCATGTTTTATATTCGTGGGTGCTATTCTCGACGTCGTGTATTAAGCGTTCCACGCGAACACGACATATTTAATTATTCGTGTCAAAATACACGATATAGACACGATCTGTTCATAAAATGAGTAACCCAACATGAAATAACTATATAATTTAAAATTGACACGAAAAAATTTAAAAAATGGAGAAGAAGCTAAACTTACAAATAAGAAATACATTAAATTATTAATAAATATATTCAATAATTTGTCCAATGTCATATAACTAACTAAAAAAACAATTATATGAAAATATGAAAATAATGTTATAATACAATTATATGGGTTAAATAGGTCAATCGTGTTGATACCCTGGTCGACGACCTGGCTTTTTTCCTTCCGTGTTACTCGTGTCTAACTCGAATACCGAGTCCGCTAAAGGTTGTACCTTTACTCACTTGTTAAGTTAAGTGTTAGATTATCGTCGTATTAAATATTCAAATCATGTCCTAGCCACAAGACATAACCATAAACTATAGAATAGAAAGTGAAATAGAAAATTTGAAGTTGGATCCAAAGCCCCATATAATTATATTAGTAAATTACCACCTTATCCACAACCCAGCCCAAACCTAAAACCCGACCCAGACACCATTTTTTGTTCTTTATATATAGAAATTGGAAATAAACCCTAGGGTTAATTCGACACTGTAATAAATCACCTGATTACTCTTTAGATTTCCTCTCAACCAAAAATGGCGATGAGAGCTTTCGTTTCGCGTAGTGGACTATGTCGATCAATGGAAGGCAGCTGGAGGTCATCTGCTTCCAGCCTTCGCTGCTTCAGCGATGGGAAAGGTCGTGTTCTCGGTGAAGAAGAGCGTGCTAAGGAAACCGTCTACATTCAGGTTTACTTTTCTTTTAGGATTTTTTTTTTATTTTTCAAAAGATAGTGCTATTTTTTTGGATGTAAATTTCTTTTACTAATTTATTTTTTTGGTTTCGATGGGATTAAAGAAAATGGAGAAGGAAAGAATGGAGAAGATGAAGAAGAAGGCTGAGCAGGAGAAAGCTGAGAAGGAGAAATCTGATAAGGTAAGATATATATTTTGAAGACTTGTGTATTAATTGTGAATGTAATTTTATTAGTTATGTTTGGCCTCGTGTCTTATTCTATGTTTTGTCGTTTGGAAATGGAAAAAAAGCCTAGATATAGGGCTAATTTCAGAATTTTTAATCACGTAAAAAAATTCGAAAAAGGGTGTCAAAACTTGTGTAAGTAGATGCAATAAATTGATTAGTATATTTTTGTTGTCCAAATGAAGCAGCATATTATTGCCACTCAAAAATGAGGTGAATGTATGATTGTGTGTGATTGTTATCTGACATCATAAGTTTTGGAAATTTTGTTTAAGCTCAAGTGCTCAAGAGCATGCCTTTGTAAGTTTATAATCCTGATTGTATTTCATTGCAACAATAAATTCCGCCCTAATTTTCGGAAATTATAAAATCTAGGAATTTGGTTTCTTTTTTTGTTCATCAGTCTTGGATCATACCAAACACGGCATTATATATGTTGATTATTTTCCCGTGCTACCGTATTTCGTTCCATCATTCAATTCCCTGCAATTATTCCCTTATTCAGTTACTCCAAATGCCACTTCATTTTGATGTATATTAATTAGCTATCTCCATCATCATTTCCTTATATCAAAAGATATGAACACCTTACACTCTATGGTTGGAGACGACCTGCATGTTATTATTAGATATTGCGTGTTTCACATGGAGGAGTATTGTGTTTGAAAGTTGAAAAACAAAATACAGACAGTTTCTTTTTGTCACAGTAGCGGCTGTTTCAATTTTACTATCCCGGTAAACGTAGTGAGTGCGGAAAATATACATGTTGTTTTGGTAGATAAACTGATTGACCTTGCAGTTTGGAGTAATCCGTGTCATTTTGATCTTGGATTTGGTTGAGGGAAACATTGAGAAAATTTATCCATTTGTTTGTTTAGGAAAAAACAATATACAAAGATATGAAGTAATAATTTTCTGTATACATAAGTTTGAAGATTATTATTCATTGATGACTTGTTTTCATTTTCATATCTTCATTAAATCCTTAATCCAAACCGAACTTTAGGGATTTGAATGCGTGACCAATGCCTTGAAATTCAATCTAATGGGTGCTTTATTTAATCAAGTATAGATGTTTGCTATGATATAAGTATGCATTACCAAATTGGATATTGCTTTTTTCCGTTTTCATCTGTTAGTTGAACCCAAATACAGATTCAGAGAATTTTACATAAATCATTAACGTAGCTGTGCTAGACTTATAGTCAATATTTTGCTAAAAGTTAATCGAGCTGTGCATCGCATCTTCATATTAAGAAAAATGTCTTAGTTGTTTTATTTTTTATTTAACTGAAGGCTGGAGAAGGTCATCAGAACTGAAGTGGGATTTCTGCTCTTGGATAACTCGTGACGTCCTGGTCTTAGCCCACCGAGAAAATAAAATAAAATGCAGTGTACTTTGCAATGCTTCTTGTTCAGGCTTTGGTCCCTGTATGAAGTTCGGTGGCTGATCAATGTTTTTTCATGGTGTACTGCTGCTGATCAAGTTTCTTCAAGCTTTCTTTCTGATTTCTTTCCAAATACTTAAAGTTATATGGATGGCATCAGACTTTGCATTTCCATATTCTCATCGTAAAACTGTTTTCGATCAGATGGAATAAAACTACATATCGTGGTAAATACATTTCAAATGTAATATTTTGCGGTAGCTTCTAAGTGTTAAGTGAATGACAGCAGCATGTTTCTGAATTCTGATGGTAAGTTGGGCTCATGTTAACTGTGTTAATCTTTCTACACCCGATCATGAAAATGTGCAGGTTAACATGTCTAGAAGAAATTACAGAAACCTTGAAATTTAAATGGATTTATTGCAAAAGCATGTGATATAGTAGGGATTTGTGGTTCTTAGAATTTGGTAGTGTTGCCAAATATAAGTTGAAAATTGATGAAGTTAAGAGAGAATGTTTGGTGAATAAGTTGTAAAAATGTTTTATTTGTATGTACAACAGTACAAGTCAAACAAAAAGTAGAATCAGAAATCTAAAGCATTCTGCTTTTATATTTTGAAATCATAAGCAAAAGTTGGCTTTTGTAAACATTAAAAAGTGATTTTTTTTTAATTAAAAGCTGAGATTTTTTTTTTCCTCTAGCGTTTGCAAACACTCCCTCCGTTAACATAGAAATTAAAAACATAATGTCCCAGAAGATGGGTGAAAATAACCAACAAAAAAGAAAAAATTAAAACAAATCACAGTAATAATCATCATCATACTCCCATTCCTATGTAACAAATGACACATCCAAAAAACATACCCACAATTCCATAACCCAACCTTTTCTCATGCAAATTTTGAAAATCCCTGGTGATGACTAGAATTTGAATGCACGGATGTGAAACAAGAGCCATAGTATCTCTCTACTGAAAACCAAATGGATGCGGAAGCATCCTTGGTGGCGGCCGACGGTACCCAAATTGCGGCGTTGGCAGTGGCGGCTCCTCCCCGTACCACCCAGGGCTTAAATACGAACCTGTTGAGTAAGGACCAAAGTTGCCATAAAACGGCAAGCCGCCAAACAAGGAGGAAGAACCGTCTGCCGGCACCTTATCGACAATCTTATGCATCCCTCTCGGGTGGACTTTACAGTAAAAATCTCTGCATGCTCTTTCATCAACCTTTGGTGGCTCATAGGGTTCACATCTGTGCTCTTCTTCTTTTTCTTCTTTTCTCTTGGGGAGATGGCGACTGTCGTGGCAGCTCGACCAGTTTCTCTCCATCTTTCCATTTTGTCGAGCCATAGGATCATTGTAGTTGTCTCTGTCTTGATTTGATCTTGTGTCGTTTTGTTTCTCGTTGAAATGGATGTTGTTGTTGTTGTTCAAATAATGTTCGTTGTTTGGTAAGAGTTGGACTCTTTTTCCTAGTTTTGCGACTTTGTTGAGCAAAGTCATTGCGTCCACTGGCCCTGTGACTAGTACAAGATTTTTTTCTGTGTCTATTGAAATTGAATCCACTCCTTAGAACACAAGAAAATGAAAATAAATTAGTAGAGAAAACATGAATATCTCCGATTTTTTTTTTTTTTGGTGATTAGGTAATCTTATATGATATGTACTACTACAAAATAGCGTAGTATGTAAAACACATCTATAGTTAAAAATATTTAATGAAATAATTATTAATTAATATCATCCAAACATTTTTTCAAACTCACTGCACATAATATTTACATTTCACAGAATAATTTTCCTGAAACGCTGATATAATCAATTTTAAAATATTTATTTGCCATATATTACATATTTTGGTCTTAAAATTTTAAATATTTTTTTTTCTGTTACTTATCCAAAATTGGCAGATTTTTTTTTTTTTTTTTTTTTTTTTTGCACTTGGATATAAAATACAAAGAAAAAAATGACAAAAATTGGTACCTGGCATTTTCAGTAATTTTTTTTCAATATCTTTGGACACCCTTCACAACAACTGATATTCATGGACAGAACCTTGGTCTGCATCACAATTAAATTTTTAAAATTGCACAACAAAGTAAAGGAAAAAAATAAACAAACAAACAAATAAATAAAACTTACTTGATCAAAATGTTGATTTTCCATTGCAGCAGAATGATGAAGAAGAATTCAATGAAAAAAACAATGAATTAGCTAGTGATTTATTGGGGAGGCATGCACAACAAGAAAACCAACAGGGTTTTATAGCATGTAAAAGGGACATTGTCACGTGTTCCTTCAATTCCTCATTTGATTTCGGATTCTAATTTCAAAGAAATTGTCAATACATAATTACATATGGCAACAGAATATTTATCCATAAATCATTTTGTTACATAAAAGGAAAGATTATTTTTTTTAAATTTAGTTTTTCCCAAGCTTTAACTATAATCATTGTTATTTCTTACCTCATACATGTTTCTTTTTTAATCGAAAAGAAAAACAGGGTTAAGAGGCTCGATATTTAATATTTTAATGTTACAAGTAAAAAATATGAGCATTGTAAGAGTAAAGACTGTCAATTTTTTTAATAATAAAATTTTCAAAATTCTCATCTTATTTTGAAACCTAATTTTTATTATTTAATTCTAAGCAACTTTTAGCAAAGCTCTAGCTATATTTACAAAATTACGAGCAATAAAACATATTATCTCATTATAATTATTACAAGACATGTGAATGAACACCTAAAACAATCGAAGATAGTATTGGATAAGAGAACAAATCACTCAAAAAAGTTGATTGAATAATATAGTGTTTAAACGCATAAAATTATACAAGTTTTCAAGTTACCATTTAATTAAATAAGCTTTTATTCTTTTTTTACTCCATAAACTAAAACTAGTTGAATTTCTAATTGTATTTTATAATTCAAAGCAGTCTATTAGGTAATTTAAAAAATTGATTAATCATTAAATATTTACCAACATTGCCGTAAAGTTTGCGACATATAATTGTACTTAAAGGCACAATAAGGACCTTGGAATTAATTGATTATAAAATTTTATGATTTATTAGAGCATCCACAATGGGTGGTTTAAATTTAGTTTTTGAACTTGAACTTGATTGTTATCATTACGGGTTTAATTTGTATTAATTTTTTTTATTATATTATGGAAAGGTATATTAAGTAGTTGTTATTTGAATTATATGAATCAGTACTGATTTACGTTTTCATATATTGACCATAATCTTCAGCTACTTGACATATATTCGCTAAGATTTGGTTGTGCTTTTGGTCCTGTTGAATTTATGGTATCTTATCGATGTCCTGAAAGTATGGCCCTGACCATAATTTGCAATTGAAATTATTGAAAGTAAATTTCTCTTATAAATAAAATATTATTCTAGAATTTGTAAATGTCTACTTATTTGTTTTTTCTCTCACAAAAATAGTTTTAACAACCAAATCAGAACACTACATTTTTTGGGTGTCACAATTACACTTTATTTTTGCTGATCAAGTATAGGAAAAACAAATCAGCATATAAAACCAAATCATGGCTTAGTTATTCCAGACTTGATCTTCATGACAGTGGCAACATCAGTCTTGAATGCCTTTGCAAGAATCACATCATCAATCCCGTGCGAAAACCGACGCGGGACCGAAACCGTGCGGCATTCGCTCTCCCGAACGCCGAAACCGCAACCGCCCGGCTGCTGATGGTTTCTGTTGTACTGAAAGTGAACCAGCCCTTTGGGGAAAACAAACATGTCCCCTGTCCTGAGAATCTGCGTGAATGGCACGTTTTTCGTGTCGATAAACGCGACCTCCAAAGTGCCAAGTGTGACGAGGAGCAGCTCGGAGCGCGTGGGTGCGTGTGCGGAGGATTGATGCCTCCTGGAGGGAATTCAAGAACGGCGAACGATATGCTTTGTCCGTCCAGGGCTGGAAACTCTGCCAGGGTAGCTTTTGTGACTTTGAAAGTTTGTGGGATTGGTTCGGAGATGGTGCTTCTTAGGCCGGTGTAGGTGAAAAACGATCCGTTGATCGATCCGAAGAAATCTGGGGGTGTGATGAAGTCGGAACGATGTCGGGATCGCTTGCTACGAATGCGATGAATGGGAAAAGTATGAGTAGTAGGGCTTGAAAATTGGAAACATAATTTAAGGCCATTTTTTTTATAAAAAGTTTAATGAAGTTTGTGTGATGGTAACCAACTAGATATGCAGTTATATAGGTAGATTTTGAATGGGGTTTTAGATTATTTTCTAAGTTGTTTTCATTTTAGGATCAGTTGGTGAGAGTTACTATGCTAGTTGATTCTGTGTTTTTCAATAAATTGAAACTGATAAGACAGACACATCTTTGGGACAGCTAGTATTCTTCACATATTCTTCACATATTTGCATCTTATAGAAAATGAATAAAGGCTGGGTGGGGGAAGTGTTGGGAATCGAACCCCTAATCTCTGGTTTTGGCACACTAGACTACTATCCGATTCCCATAAAGCGCGTAAATTTCAATCAAGTGATATTGCACCAAAAATATTATTTACAGTTTATCCACTTAATAAGCAAAAACATTCAATTGTAAAAATATTATAGTTGTCCATTACTCTGTATGTTGAATCATGATTATGAAGTTAGTTTAACTTTTGTCCACCTCTTTCATATCTGTCTTGGAATAACACAGACCAAATATTTATTTGGCAGATAACATTTTGTTAAAGTTGGCTAAAACAACACGAACCTCCATGTAAGAACATATGCATTTGAGTTGCCAGTTTTTTGACTTAGAATGCAGAAGTCTTTCTGATACCATGAACGTAGACACGGGCGTAGCCAGCCTGTATGGTCACCACTCACCTCTAGCCCAAATTTTTTTTCGCTCAACTATTTTTCCTCTTATAATTAAAATAATATATAATTGTTTTTCATAGAAAAAACGGGACAAAAAAATTTGGGCTGCGTGGGGCTACTCCTGAACGTAGATGTCGAAGATGGTTGTAGCCATTTTTGCTTGTCCAGATTCTTGAACTTAGTTTTCTCCAATATCTGACGAATTATTCTAACACATTCCACAATATCAAACTATACATAATAAGCATCCTTTGACAACTGACAATGAACATAATATAGTATTAAAGTGTTCTATATATATATAGCTGTTGTTTTGTTGGAAAATGTGCTGTTCATTTGTCACCCACCTTTGGCATAAACTGAATGCCACAAAATTCCACCAAAATATGCAGATACGGAAATTCCCATGATTTCATCGCTATGACAATAATCTGCCAATGTTAAAAACATATTCCAAAAGAAAGAGTCTGAAATTGGATATAAATTGGATATTGAAGCATAAATAGATTCAACTTCAAAACTGACAGCGATCATTTTGTCGCCATTATGTTCCAATTGACAACATCAAGAAATATCCTACATATCAATTAAACTTGAGGGTAAATTACAAAAACCGCCCGAGGTTTACTCTAATTACAAAAATTCCGTTATCTTTTAAAATCTCAAACTCGTACCCATTGAAGTTTGTTCTATTTTACGAATACCCCCTTGCAATTTGTAAAATAAAAACTCTATGTGTCAAAATGGGCACGACCCGGTGAAAAGGGCTTGGACGGACTGCAATATTGGAGCGTGAAAGGGACTGGCTCTATTTGACTCAAAAGGTTAGCCAGATCATCATGGATTAGATTGGGTTTGAGCCTCAAAAATATCGACCCTATGGAATTTCCGGACCCGATTTTTCCTTTGGCCCAGCGGACCTACACCTGTCTCACCCAACCTATTTGCCAAGCTCCAATAAAAAAAAAATATTAAAGGGATATTTGTAATTTTGAACGATAAATCGAGTTTTTTTTTTTTTTTAATTAGACGAAACCCCAAGGGTAGCTTCTATAAGTATTGCTTAACTTATTCAATATTACAAACCTAAACCTTGCACAAAGTAACCCCTGCTCTATAAATATGTCACCCTTTTCAAATATTCTTACAACACAACTCACTAAACATTAACAATCTCTCACAAAAAATGGCACTCTCAACTTCAAACCACAATCTTCTACTCCCTCTAACACTCATCATCATCCTCACCCTTCATTCATCACTAGCCTCCGATTCGGACATACTATCCGACTTCATAGTCCCACCAAACGCAACCAACCTAGACGCCAATTACTTCACCTACACCGGCCTACGGTCCTTCATCGGAGCCCAACCGACGTCTTTCACCGTCTACAAAGCAACTCTAGCCGAACTCCCATCTCTCGACGGGCAGAGTGTTTCGTACGCTGCCCTGTACTACCCACCGGGCAGCGTTAACCCGCCCCACACCCATCCCCGTGCATCCGAGCTTCTATTTCTCGTGCTCGGCCATCTTGAGGTTGGATTTGTCGACACGAACAACAAACTTTTCGCGCAGACGCTCCAGCCTGGCGACATGTTCGTGTTCCCCAAGGGGCTTCTTCATTACCAGTACAATTCGGACGATAGAACGCCGGCTATCGCGTTTTCGTCGTTCGGGAGTGCGAATGCGGGGACGGTGTCGATTCCTAGTGCTGTTTTTAATACGAGTGTTTATGATCCGATTTTGGCTGTGTCATTCAAGACTGATGTTGCAACAATTAGGAAACTCAAGTTTGGGCTATCACATTGAGGGGTTTTTAAACGGATTTTGATGCAGTTTTCAGTTAATAAAAGCAGAGTCTTTTTGCTGTCTAATTCCAATGTGGGATTGATTTGGATTTTGATGTTGTTTTAAAGGCAAACTTACCTGTCAAAATTTCTCAAGTTATGCAATGTTTGAGTTTGATTGGCATTGGGGTGTTTGTTTTAAAGAGAAATCGAATGTTCGGTACCTACAATAGTTATGCCAGTAATATAAAAATTATTGGTAATTTGTCCGTAATTGGTTGGTCAAATTTGGGAAAAATAATATTTTTATTATGTAGCTAACTATCAAATTTAGTGATGAAATTAATTCTGTTTTTTTTGTATGCACACTTAGGGCATCCACAGTGCAAATATTTTGGAGGGGTTTTAAAATTAAAAACCTTATCACAAAAAGCTAATCCCATTGTGGGGATGAGGTTTTTTTTTGCCAAAAAAGCGGTACTATACTAGCGCTACCGCTTCTTGCCATCTTCACAATTAAAAAAAAAGAAAGAAAAATGAATGTGGTGTGGTGGGGTACACAAAAAAATTGCTCAGAAGTTTTTGCAATTGTGAGAATTTGGGGAAAAAAAGATTTTTATATTTGAGGATTTTTTGATGTGGTGTTGTAGATCCCACCAAAAAATAAGGTTTTATAGGTTTTTAAGTATTTGGCATTGTAGATGTCCTTACACTTATCGGATGGAATTCTCTATTTTAAAATCGTATTCGATCTTCTATTTCATCATACGGATGATTGACACGTGTACAACACTTATCATATTAGTTTTGAAGTATAAATCAAACATAAATTATAGTCGTTTAATATGATAAGTCTTGCACACGTGTTCCATCATATATGCCGTGTAATAAAGGATGAAATACCTAGGTATGGAATGGTTCTGCATATAATGTGTGGAATCTTACCTCACATACTGGTATGATTCAGTATAGGCCGAGAAAAATCAAAACTAGAACAAAAGTTTTAAAATAATTACATAACCTTTTTTATTTTCTTTAAGTAAAAAGTATTTCCACTTGTATAAGGACTAATGAGTCCTTGGGCTAACTAGACTCTTCACTAAGATTGAGTTGCTCCAAACTTTCTTTGGGCCAAGATAATTTGTATGAACCCAAATTATAAACGTTTTGTGGGACCAAGCAACTATAGCATGGGAGTTCCCATAAAAGTGCATGTGTTCTCTGCATAAATTCCCCAATTGTACTAAAAAAAAAAATTCGCATAAGTTATCGTAGCCCAATTTTTTTCCTCAGCCCTACAATTTTTTTTCCTTAAGAAAAATATATATTTTTTTTAAAAAAATCCACTAAAAAAGCGGAATAAAGAAAATTTGGGTGCGCAAGGCGGAGTGCCCCCCTATATTTCCATTTTCCACCCCTTATTTCTAATTATTATCCATAATTAAATTTGCTAAAAAAACACCACATTTGTATAGGATATACAGAAGAGGAACATATTCATGATAGATTTTAATTTCAGTATTCTTGTGCTATTGTCAGTCTATGCTCACGTAACATTATTAAAAATAAATTATAGTCATTTTTATATATTTGATTTTTATTTAAGTATCTGTATAATATATTTTCTACGCATAGAAAGTACATTTTAACGAACGCCATGATTTAGAGTTTAGACTCCGTATATATAAGTTGGAATATTCAGTTGTGATCAACTTTGTGCTCCAATGGTTGAGACGTGTGTTGAAAGAGCGAATGATTCGGATTTGATTCCATACGAGTGCGTGTGTCCCCTCTCCAAGTTTCCCCAACTGTACTAAAAAAAAGTTGGAATATTCAATTGGTTATTATATAAAGTCAAGTATCTTGACGAACTTATTATACTTAATTTCATAAATAATTTGTTCCGTAGAACTTCCAATCATAGTACTTCACTATTAATAAGATAATTTCTAAAAAAACAACTAAATTGTTATAAACTGTAATTATAAAAAATTATCAACTAAAGTATGTGCCTCGATGAAATATCTCAACAACAGAAGCATTGGACGGTAAAGTATAAAACTCGTGACATTGGACGACAAATTGTGTCATAAGAAAACAAAATGGTTAGATATAGTTAAATGTAAAACCACCATAAATTAGATGATTTAATTCCCCAGTTTTATAATGAAGACCATAAATTATCTTATTCTTTCAATATTATTTTTGCCATTCATAACTAAAAGAGGTCCTCAAGAAAAGAAAAAAGGCGCGCGCTGACCTTTGTTGGCTTATAAATGTAAACTTGGCTTAAAAAATATATATATTTTACAAAAATGATAAAATGTTTAATTGAAAAATATTTTGGTTAAAGCTGCATTACAAAATGGTAATGGAGTGGCAGCATTTTGATGAATGAGGACTAATATTGGGTCAATATACCAAAATTTCCAGCAAAAGAGGAAAGACTAAAATTAAAAATGGTTGAGGCCAGAGTCAGTAGCAGCATTGGGGCCCTAAAAATCGAAGTGGCCCAACTCTGAGATGTTGGGCCCACAATGAGAACGGATGATTAGTTAATTGCTTGCACTGCTCCATTGGCTCTGAAGCTGATAAGATTTTACCCATGCCTTTATATATACATTATAAGCACTATTACAAAAGCTACATTCATTTATTACTCCCTTAGCTTTTTACAAATATTAAGAGAATATTAGAAATTATAAATATGCAAAATATTTATTTTTTTTTTTTTTTTTTTTGAGAGAAAACAAAATATTTATTTGATTTGTTCTTAATTAATGAATACAGTTTATAAATTAAATAGGGTTATAGCCATAAAAGAATAGAAAAAGCAAAAAGTGGACTATATTATATATACTATAAAAGTGGACTATATTATATATACTAGGGATATCTCAAAAAGAATAATGGACTATATTTTTACTCTGATTATATCTCTTATTCTTAAGAGAAAAACTCTGATATAAGATTTTTAGTTTTCGACTAATTTATAATATTATGATAGATATAAATTTTAATTACTATAATTTAAAGCTATAAATTTATTGATAATTTTTATGAATCCTGATATTTTATTTATTCACATTAAATATTGAGGCAATGAATCCTCTAGTATTTGTCAATGAATTTCTTAATCGTTTTTTACGAGTTAGAATTTCTTAATCAATTCTTTTTGGATGGACCAAAATTAACAATTATTTTGCCCAAAGCATTATTAATTATATTTTTCTGACAAAGTCAAAATAGATGAGATGGAGGGAGTTCCACTTTTGCAGCATAGCTTGCTTGGTACAGCAGGCAGCCACCACTCTTAATTAAAAGCAGAGTCTGATAATAACAGAGTTTTCTGACAGACATAGTTATCCATTTGTAGGATGAAAATCAGGCTAAGGATTGGAACCAAAAAGAGTGTAAGAAATGCTCGGGTTTGTCGATACTACCCACTTGGTAGCTACTCAATCAGTTATTATACCATGGATTAACACACCCATGTGCAAGGCGAGCCAGGATGCTTTACCAGGGGTGGGCGATCTGTGAAAATGGGGTGGGGGTGGATAGAAAATCCAAGAAAAATTAATACAAATTATAACTAAATTTTTTTAAGAAAAAATCCTCACTAAATTTTTAAAAAAAAAAAAATGGGCTGGGCCAGGCCAGGCCCAGCCCAGCCTCTCTCCGCCATGCCCATGTGGATGTGTGTGTGGATATGTTGATCTAACGGTATAGAACCCAGTTGGGTAGCTACCCAAGTGGGTAGCATCTACTTACCCGAAATGCTCATAAGAGGATAATAATGTAATTTAACAACTGGGAATAATTTGACTCGTTTTTTTTTCTTTTTTCCTCACAACTAAGGCCGCGATTGGATGTTAATGAAAATTCATTTTCGTTCCGCTGGAGAACTTTTTTTTGACCAAACATGCGATTGTTTATGAAAATTTTCAAAAAATATATTATTATATCACTTTCACTTTTTCTCATTTTTTCTCTTATCATTTATCAATTACATCTACACATTTTTTCATAAAAAACTAAACATTATTACACATACTCCCACAAATTTCACTATTCATCTACTCACGCATTTCTAACTCCTAATCACATTCAATCATTATTTTACTATTTTAAATCATATCAACTCACATCATTGCTTTTTCATTTCACATCTAATTACACTCTCAAAATTCAACTTTTTTTTTCCAAATTTTTTTTACCACTATTCTCTAGCAAAATGAAAATTTTCAAAATGAAAGCATATCCAATCGCGCCCAAACTTTCAGTCTTACACATAATTGTTATTACTTTTCACCTCGTCACATAAATGTACGCTTGACTAGAGCTGTCAAAACAGGTCAGGCCCATCGAGCTAGCCCGTACTGCTCTGCCTAAGGTAAGGGACGGACAAGCCCGCCAGAAAATAAAAAGAAAATGAGAAGAAGAAATAAGAAGATGTAGAAGAAAAAAAATAGTATAATTGATATTTTATATTTTTATCTCTTATAAAGTGTATGTTAATATTTTTAAAAACATGTATTTGTCATTCATTATTTTGTTTAACTCATTAAAATTAACAATATACCAAAAAAAGAAATTATTTTTTGGGCTGGCCAGTCCGCTAGCCCGTGGTGGGTTGGGATAGTACAGTTCCAGCCCGTCATAATGGCGCCCCGGCCCGCCAAATGAGGGGCTTTTCTGGCCCGTGGGATGGCCAGCCCCGCCAACCCGTTTTGACAGTTCTACACTTGACTTTTGATTTTGCTGTCATGCTATATATCTTTATTTTCTATTTCATATTATAAATAAACACAAAAATATATAAGTATTATATATATAAATTATAAGATGAGACATAAACTAAAACAAAAAGTTCAAAATATGTTATCAGAAAGAAACGCTCTAAAGTAAGATCTTACGTAACTATATATATAATAATTAAATATTTTGTTGCATCTTATTAATATTTTTGGTCTTATGCAAGAATTATCGTTTGGGCGGTTTCATTGGTGCTGCTGATATCACTGCAATCCTAATCAACCTTTTTCAAAATTTTATTGTCGTTCACTTACTGATATTAATTAAACATTTATTTTGTTCCTAATCAAACAAAACTATTAGAAAAACAAAAAGGTATAAATAGTCAATAAAATTATTTCATGATGTTAAAATTGAGGTTTTAAAACTATGCAATAGGAAAGTTTAGCTCAATAATCGAAATGAGTTACTTTTTAGCAATTATTTTAATTTATATATATTTTTTTAAAAGCATTAAGTATTGGTAATATAATGAGGCAATTTGTCGATTTCGATTTAACAACTCTAGTGATGAGAAGACAAAAATAAAAGCTAAGCACAAAGTGTAAAGATTATTGGCGTATTTTTTTACTATCCAAGTCACTAATTTCTTGTCAATGGGGCCAAAGATAATGTAATCAAATTTTACTTGAACCACTTGGGACTCGTGACATATGAAATTAATCAGGCTAATTTATTAAACTAAAGTAATTTAAAAATATATGTGACCAACTAATGCCAAAAAAAAAGATACATTAATCACATAGATGAAAACAGAGTTCATAACTGTGTTTTCTGAATTTTAAAAAAATTCAGAAAACACAGTTATGTACTCTGTTTTCTGATTTATTTATTTTTTTAATTTTTTTGAGAAAATTTATTTTTTTATTTATTTATTTTTAAATTTTCAGAAACTATGTTCTATTTTTTAAAAAAAAAAATTGAACTAACCTGTACATGACCGATAAACTTAACGGGCTGAAAATGGTAGCCCCAACACGACACAATAAAAACCCGATAGCCTGGATTACGACCCGTTAAGCCCGATAAATATATATATATATATATATATATATATATATATTGCTCATTTGAACAATTTAAAGCATTTGACTCGTTAAACTATTTACTAATATAGTATAATATTATTTTTTCTTCAGATCCTTATGACATATAAAGCCGCTTAGGAAATTATAAGTAGAAAAAAATTATGTAAAATAAAGATATTATTGAAGTTATCGTGTTTAATAGGTTTATTGGGTTGGCCCAATATGGACTCAATTTCTTATTGTTCTTATCGGGTCAGTCTGATTACAGCCCAAACCCAATGTACCTGGCATTAGTAATTGTGTTTCCTATTCTATATGTGTTTCTAAATTCATTCTAAATTATTTCGAATTATAAGCAAAAATTAGTTGCACTTATCCAAAAATTGGTGTTTGTATTTTTAAATTTGTAAAGTAAAAAATTCAGTTAAGTTCAGGCTTTTTTTAAATAGAAAATTATTTATGAAAATTAATTTTAAGAAAGTAATAAAATAAATAAATATGTTTTCTCAAAAAAATAATTAAAAAAATAAATAAATTAGAAAATAGAGTTGTGAACTCCGTTTTCTAAATTTTCAGGAAAAAAAGAGAAAATTGAGAAAACAAAGTTCATAACTCTGTTTTCACCTATATAACTAAAGTTTCTTTTTTATGGCATTAATTAGTTAATTAGATTTTAAAAGTACTTTAGTTTAGTAAATTAGCCAATTAATCAATCTAACAATAAGCACGATTAGAGAAAAATATCAATCTTCTTTTGGAAAAAAGTCCAACTTATAGTGAATATACTAGTATTTTCCTTTTTTATTGTCATAACAATAAACACTTTTGTTGCGATTTTTTGGATGTTGTAATCAATTGTATAATTTACATATATATATAAGTTTATAATTCGTAGGCTTGTAACTATTTCTTTCCTGGATGTTGTAATCGATTGTAAGTTTCTTCGACAAATAAAATTATTTTGATGCTACAAAAATAAACCAGATTCGGATTTTTCTTTTTAATTTATATTCCATCTTATATTTTAGAACACAAAATAGATAGGCAAATTATTGGTACTTGAACCATCATAAAATTACTACAAATGAATTTACAATTTATTGCAATGCAACTTGAAAATCAACTTGAAGTTTATTTGTAAACCATAATAAGCCATATAAGAGCACTATACTTACACAATCATTACAACAATGATCGTTGAATCAATATTATCTTCCACATTTGAACAAATATTAATCTTCACAAATTTCATTAGTGCACTTCCTCAACATTTCGTTATATAACAATCTTATCTTCATCACACGCATTATTTTTCAATATGGTGACTCCACATTGCACAATCTTTACATATGTTTTATTACCACTATTTTTAAAGAACAAGGATTATTTGTATTGTGATTATAGTTGAAATACTTGGTCATGATTTTCGTTTGAATGATAAAACCACTACGGTGAATGCTAAACTGTTAGATTATGTATGAATGGATTACTATTTCACTTTATGATCATTGGTAGTATCGTGCCTACGAGTAAATTACTATGTAATTGATATTTTGGATAAAATATTATTTTCATATATATCGAGCTTGCATATGTGCATGAATTGTTTGATATTATAAATTGAGTGTTTAAGTTGTTAAACACAGAAAGATTCAATTTATAATTTTGTCCAAAGAATTAAAGTCCACGATGGGTAAATAAATATAGATAATTTATTTTGATAAGATCGTCTCAATTTTGTTGAAGTTTATCTTGACTTTGGTAATAAAATTATTAATACATTTTCTAAATGTATTGATCGACCACGTGAAATTAAATATTTAATTTACCAATAGATATTTAATTTCACTTGATTATCGTGACGTGACATCTTAATCCTGAGTGGGTAATGAACTTTGATTACTAACTTGAAGTTCTTTGAGGCATCAATGAGTGAGATCAAATTGATGATCAATATTTCGGTGCTTTGAGAATTAAAGTGAAATAACAAGGAACATATATTCACAATAAGGATTCCATCACCTATTTCATATGCATGATCATGATCTTATGTGTTCTTCTAACAAACAGTAGAATCTGAGCTCAGTAATTCAACATTTGTTGTTGAATTCATGATGTGATGGCAATCACATGTGACTGTCAGATAGAAGATGAGGATTGAGATTTATAAATATTAGAAAATGGATTTTGGTCATTTTATCCTATTTCTAATATTTAGTTGATCAACGGGGTGACATGTAAGATCGACAAATCGAGAGGATTTAATTATTGGCTTGTAATTTCAATTAGATTAAGAGTGCAATCTTATCCCTTTAGCGGAGTGGAATAAGATTAATAAATTATTTTGATTGATCAAGAGTTGATTGAATCAAACTTAATTTATTGTAGCTTAGTCTAATTGGGTCCGATCAGGTCCCTTTGGTGGCTCTAGAAAAGAACCGGAATAAATTATAAGAGTTATAATTTATTAGTGCAGTGTAATTAATTAAGTGGACCGATTGAGATAATTTTGGAAAGAAAATAATCATATGATTTGCCAATCAATATGATTTGATTTGCCAATCGAATATTACCTAAAATAATACTTTCCTTTTGGCAAAAGTTTCCATAGTTAATTATTTCTTCTTCCTACTTAATAACATCTATCGATCATTTTGTGCCCACACACACAAGAGAGAGATTTATACTCGCATTCTTGAGTTCTTGGAGAACACTGCTGAAGAAGGCTTGAGGGTTTGAAGCGTGAAATCTCTGCAAAGATTTTGAAAGCACGCTATAAGGGTAATCTCAATTCTTTCTTGTTTGTATAGATTAATTAATTCATGTTAATACGCATTATGATTCAAGATCCTAATCTGGATTGCTCGGATCACATAAAATTGATTTTTGTGATTGAGCAATTCCGTTCCGGCTAACAATGACATCATCATTACATACCTAATAATTCATAAAACTAGTTTGACATTTTACCAAGTGAGTAATATATATGAATTCCATTATAATTGGGGTGCCTCGTAGTCGTAATTGAATAGCATGAAATTTTCTATATAATAGATGCCTGTAATTGAATACTATAATTCTTTTCTTTATAACATATGATGGGGTAAATGCATATAATATACCTCCTTATTTATCATTAAGCTCGCGTAAAAAGTGGAGTTGGCCCCTTAAATTTGATAACATTAAAATTTTCCGTTATAAGATTTATCGATAATTAAGACTAAAAGCTTGTAAGCTATGAGGTTACTATATAAGTGGAGATGATAATATTACGTGTATAAAATTATGTCACTACTTCACCATTGCACATAGGACAATCATCTAATGACTAATGTACTAATAGTACATATTTTGAAATACTGTATGGAATAGGAGATCCAGACTAATCAATGGCGGAGGCAGGGAGGCCGATTTGGCCCTCGACCCCTCCTCCCCCTCTCCCCCCCAAAAAAAAAAGAATTTACTAAGAACTTTTTTTTAAGTAATATTTTAATTAGAAATTTTGACAATATCAACCACCATGATATAATAATGGCCCGAAATTTAATCCAAAATTTAGTTGATAATTATTAGATGATACCCTCTTGGTCTGATCAGTAGTTCATCACAAGATTAGGCAAAATGGTATTAAAACGATTAGGGGAAGATAGTCTACTTTCTTTATAAACCAGTGAGCTATTCCTCGATAATTCTTGTATCATCAATTGATTTTAGGATGAAACTTCACTTGATGGGTTTGAGTTCTCTACCATATTTGATGCGCTTCATGATATGAGACGTACCAAGTCCCCCGAATCTAACAATAATTCAATGACAATTTAATCATGAAATTAAACATGTGGCCTTGTGAAAATTGAAGATTGACTAAATTAAATACATAAGCTTCATCCGATGATCCGATCCCATGTGTAGATATATATCCATATCTCTAAAAGGCGTTGATGGGGTGGCCCAAAAGCCGCCCTCCAAAGTTTCGGTTGTGCCGTAAACAGTGGCCGTTTTTTCTCGCTTTGTGCGTGCGTTTCTTACAAGTCACTCCTTTCGCACCACTCTTGTACTTTTCCAACCCCTCCTCACCTTGAATCATTTATTTTCCATTAACTATCTTAATTTTCTTTTAGTAACATTATACATCAACACATATTAATGTTATTATTTTTATATATTTCAAATGTACTTACATATATACCTGTAAAAAATATAATTATAAGTTACTAGGAGCATGTAGTTCAAATGATATCGTTCATCCTTTACAAGGATGTTGTTTATCATTCATACAATGGGGCCACAATTGCTTGTGAAATATTTTATTTTCGCTCCATGAGATAATTTTTGTACCCAAAATATAAATACTTATGAAAATCTTGAAAAATAAACTATTCACTTACTTTTACTTTTTTTTTTTTTACTCCAATCAATCACTTATTTTATTATTTATATCAAATCAACTTTCATCATCATATTTTCATCTCATATCCAACCACACTATCAAATCATTCATTTTCTTTCAAATTTTTTTATCACTATTCTCTAGGAGAAAAAACACTCCAAAATGAAAAGATCTACAACCGCATCCGGAGTCTTTCAATTTTTTTATTTATTTTCTCCGCTCCAATCATTTCTCTCAACTCATTAAAAAACATGTACATATAAATATACGAATAATAACGAAAAATCCCATGAGATTCGACTACTTAAAAAAAATTCAAAGATTGTTGAAATTGCAAAACCCATTGAGATTTCATTTCGTCTTATATTTTCTCCTCTCATAGACAAAAAATCACTCATTATATTTATAGAAATGTTAATGGCATACCCATTTGAATTTAAAACATAATCAAACTTGAAGAATTTTTTTTGTAATTTTGAAACATCTTAGGATTTTTTTGTAATTACCCTAAATTATAATATCGAAAATGAAAAATTAATTACAATGTAAATTCAAAAATTAAAAAAAAAAACCGATTTGCAACTAGAGAGTGCGGTCCCCACCTCTACCTCCGCAATCCGCATGAACACATACACACACTTTTCCATAAGTCACAACTCACATTTCCGTCGCATCTCTCTCTCTCTCTCTCTCTCTCTCTCTCTCTCTCTCTCACTTGAGGTATCATATACATATATACACACACACACCCACTCGTCCTCATCGCTTGCCATACATTCATTCTTTCCACACCTAAAGCACAAAGAGGACTGTTAAAGATACGAGAGGTGGGAAGAGAGAGAGAAAGTAGTGATAATGGAAACCCATTCCCCCTCTTTCTCCAGCTTCAAATCCTACCTCCGGGCACTCTCCGACACCCCGAACCGCCTTTCCCGCCGCGCTTGCTCCGTGTCCACGTCCCTAGAAGAAAACCGGGTTCGAGTCCGGTCGGGAACGGAAATGAAGCGGACCCTCCGGTGGCACGACCTCATTGGCTTCGGCGTCGGCGGGATGGTCGGCGCCGGAGTTTTCGTCACCACCGGAAACGCCAGCCGCAACTGCGCCGGCCCCGCCGTCGTACTCTCCTACGTCATTGCCGGCCTCAGCGCTCTCCTCTCCGCTTTCTGCTACACCGAGTTCGCCGTGGACATGCCCGTCGCCGGCGGTGCCTTCAGCTACATCCGCGTCACCTTTGGTGAATTTTTGGCCTTTTTGACCGGTGCGAATATGATAATCGATTACGTGCTGTCAAATGCGGCGGCTGCGAGGGGTTTCACGGCGTATTTAGGCACTGCTTTAGGCCTATCAACCCATACACCACTGAGATTCACCATCCATAGCCTTCCAAAAGGGTACAATGAAATAGACCTAATCGCCGTGGCTGTGGTCCTACTCCTCACACTAGTAATTTGCTACAGGTTTTGAAAAACACACATTTTAATCTTCCACCAGAAATTGCCCAATTTTTTTCTCCATTTAATTCTAAACTCTTCTTAATTTTGCAGTACGAGGGACAGTTCGTGGTTAAACATGGTGTTGACAGCGTTGCACATTCTATTCATAGTATTTGTCATAGTGATGGGATTTTGGAGAGGGAGCTGGAAGAACTTTACGGAACCGGGGCACCCAAAAAATGCCGGCGGGTTTTTCCCGTTCGGAGTTTCCGGTGTGTTTAATGGGGCAGCCGTGGTGTACGTGAGCTACATCGGGTACGACGCCGTTTCCACCATGGCTGAGGAGGTGAAGGATCCTGTGAAGAATATTCCTATTGGGGTGTCGGGCTCCGTGATCCTCGTCACCATTCTCTACTGCTTGATGGCTGCTTCAATGTCCGCCCTCCTCCCTTATGACATGGTAAATTAAATTGAATTCCTTCTTCAACTAACAATTTTACTTAATTATGTATCATTTTACTGAAACACATCCTCTGGAGTTAGTCCTAGCGAAGTGCAACTTTTAAGGCATGAGGTACAAGCCTGTAATGCCATTCTTGGAATGTTAAGTTTTTTTATGGCACAGATTGATCCAGATGCGCCGTTTTCTGGGGCGTTTAAAGAAGGATCATCTGGGTGGAAATGGGTGTCGAACGTGATCGGGGTGGGGGCCAGTTTCGGTATTTTGACATCGCTGCTAGTGGCCATGCTGGGCCAGGCACGGTACATGTGCGTGATAGGACGGTCATGCGTGGTCCCCGCTTGGTTCGCTAGGGTCCACCCCTCAACCTCAACCCCTGTCAACGCCTCCTCCTTCCTTGGTAAAGTCATTTTCCCATTATCTTGACCATTTATGGGCAATTTTATCTTGTATGCTTTTTGCTTCTCTCATTGTACTTTTTAGCCCATGCCTATAGATATGTATAGATTGAAAAAAAAAAAGCACATCTGCTGGTGCAATAGATTTTGTCTTGCGTGGTCTTGGGTCGAGGTGGTTCGGATACTTTAGGGCCGTTGTATAGATTATTGTTCACATGATGTACAAAGCCATCATGAGTGAGTCAATCTTAAATGACTCGAAGGTGTCCAAACAAGGGACTAAGACTTTTGCTATGATAACCAACCATGTTAGAAGGACAATTGTGGACAATGGCGGAGCACATGATATAGGGGTGGGCCAGCAAAGACACGAAATTGGAGTGGGCCGAGGGCAATAGGGCCCCTAAATCCACTAGTGACTGTGGATAATTTAGTGTAGGGTTGTAATTTAGGCTTGATTATTCAGGTGATCTTGTGTTTTGATTGTGATTGCGACAATAATGTTTTTATTGCATGTGCGGTCGTAATGGTCAAGATTGAAGTCGTTTGTCAAGATTTAGAATCGTGCATCCGTGAATATATCGCATGTATGACTTGTGATAGAGTGATATTTGCTTGTTTGTTTATGAAGATTGGTGGTTAATGAATTGGGTCCACATCGAACCCTTTCGGTTGAGAGGAGGCTTTCTGGTTTATCATGCGGATCTTCGTTCTCATGCAACCAATTTTTGTTTTTCCCTTGTTTTGTGGGGCCTATATTTGGTTTTTCATGTTATAGTATGGCTTTGAAGGATTTGTGAAATATGGCAAAACAGGAAATCATGCTTATAACTGATTTATTGGTATAGTGGTTGTCATATCCCATGGACCTCTCTGGTAGTCTTGTAGCTTCTATTTTTAGATGTTTATGTAAAATTTTGTTTATGGTAAAGAACATCAAGAATGGTATCTTAATTTGCAACAAGATTTTCATGTTGAACTAGTGGATGAGACTATTGCTTTGGGCATTTGCTGATATTGCCATAAGGATCTTACCAAAAGGCAATTTAACAGAAAGTCAAGATATAGTGCTATATTATGTCCTGATAAAATGATCATGATCTTATGAAATAGTACTAGAATATTGTGATCCAAAGAATCCCTTTGGAAGTGCTTTTTCTTGACTTTCTAAAGGAAAATTTCAAATTATTCTTGATGCTACAGCTAGAATTTATTCGTTGAAACTCTCACTTGACTTTTGAAATTCTGTCACTTCACTTGGGTCAAATTCGAATTGTTGCTCTATAATGAAAATGACCCATTATTGTGAAAGACTGTTTTTGTGGCCACTTTAATACTTTGAGAATCATAGTCACACTCTTTCTTGTTTTCGATCTTTTTCATCTCCCTTCATGTCGTATTGATGTTCTTGTACTGTTAAAATGCTTTCAGGGATCTTCACAGCAGCAATCGCACTTTTACCGATTTAAATATCCTGCTGAACCTCATATCCATCGACTCTATTCGTCTTCTACATGGTAGCAAACGCGTAATTTACCGACGTTATGTGACGATTGGATCGACGAACCCATGGCCGACGTTATCCTTCTTGTTCTGCTTCTCGCTCACTTCAGTCATGTTTACCCTCCTCTGGCAATTTGCACCCTCAGGCAAACCCAAAGCCTTCATGCTCGGTACGTGCATTGCTGTCGCGATAGCCGTTCTGCAATTATTCCATTTCGTGGTCCCACAAGCCCAAAAGCCCGAGTTCTGGGGGTCCCATTGATGCCATATATTCCGTCCATATCCATCTTCCTTAACATATTCCTGTTGGGGTCTCTCGATAGACCATCTTATGTCCGATTCGGATTCTTTTCCGCCCTCGCGGTGCTTGTATATGTTCTGTACAGCGTCCACTCGAGCTTTGATGCCGAGGAAGATGGCGCTCTTAGTCTAAAGACTGGAGAAAGCATGAAGGGGCGCCTTGAAAATGAAGTCCATACGCAAAAAGTGTGAATCTTTTTCGTTTTCGCTACTTGTGTTGATTTGTAATAATTTTACAACTTGTTTTTTGGTTGGTTGCACTTAGAATAGGGGTAAAAGTAAAGAAATAGCAAAACATGCTGCACCTTTTGCAGTATAGCAATTACCAAGCTGTATATAGTTGGTTCTGAGAGTAGGAATATGTAATTTGTGCAACTTTAACTGTAAAGCAGCAAGAGTTAATGAAATTGCTGGAATTTGCGTTGCTTGAGTCACCCTCTTACTTTTGATCTTCCATTGCATGCTGATATTGGAAGGCAATTACAAATTTGCTTGCATAATAGCCAAAAAAATGGCTAAAAGGCTTAGAAGATCCACATCATTTTTACTGGAAAGTCGAACCTGATCTGGTCCGACCCGAAAGCACGGGTCAAGGGCTCTCAGCCGTAGATTATCTATGCTCCACGCCTAGGTTGATAATGACTATATAGGGAGTATTTGCAATTACTAACAAAAAGTGTCTCAGTTTGTGGCTAAAAAATAACTTTTTGTGTTTGCAAATACTAACATTTGCTTATGGTTATGCTTCATTTAATCAGAGAATCTAAAAGTAAAAAGGTGAGGGTCTTAGATTTCTAATTCTGCTTCTAGCTTGGTTTTTACAAACAAATAAGCATATTTACAATTTTTTTCACAAACACACTCAATCTTGATTCTTAACTTCGATTCTGTTTGCAAACACCACCAACTTTTAATTCTCAATCACTTTACTTTTGTTACAATAAATAAATTACTTCTTATAAAAGCAAAAGTTTTTGCAAACACTCCTATAAATCTTTGTATTCAACCGCAACATGTAACTTTTTATAGCACATCACCTTGTCTGCCAATTCATTATGATGTTGCGAGACTTGATTGACTTAAACATTTGAAGGTTTTAGTTGGAAATCACTCAAGCGAGCCTTACAAGTGTTGCGATTTCAGGTCTTCTAAAAACAAGTACTTCAATTCGAGTTTTTTTCGAACCAAAATCAGGTAAACTAGTTTCTCTCATAAATCACATACAAAAAGAAAACTTGTGATCTGAATTCAAATAGAAAATGGAGAAAAAATAATATAATTGAGTTTGAAGATAGAATAGTGTTGAGCATTAATCTTGCTTTCGGCTTTAGAGTTATTGTTAACTCCCAATATTCCAACTAATACCCCCTCTTCCCTCAAAAAAAAAAACTAATACCCCCTCAAAAAAATATTCCAACTAATACAAGAAGAACCTCATCTAGAACCCGGGATTCTAGGGATAAAGAGAAGCCCAAGTTGCAAATGGATTTGAATAAAGTGAGAAGTGAAAGTCATTCAAAAATGATTGTATTTCAATGAAATCTTACAACCTTTTCCCATCCCTAAAAAGGGTAAATGTATTTTTTTCATTGGTTAAATAATGTGTGATTATTCTTGATCCACTAACATTATAATGCTCGAATTTACTCACTTAGTGTTTTTAAGTTTATCACATGATTGTAGCCATTGAATGGGTCCAAACTTATACTCCAATGGTGAAAGCATGAAATTATTTGGTGGGGGTTAAAATAAGAATTTATAGATATTGCATTTCTAACTTTTGATTATAAGAATGAAATATGGGATGTGGGTATAGTATATGCACGAGAAGCTCTATTAGTGTTCAACAATAGTAATATGGTGATCATAAAGACTTGTCAAAAGAATCAAATTGTCTAAGTATAGATTCAAATGCATGTACCACTTTGAAGTGTCTTTTCTAAAATACTTTATGGGGTAACTACAAATAATCCTCTATGATGTTTGATCATGTCTAAATATGTTACTCCAACTGTTAATTGAATTGACGAAATTTCCTGACGTCATTAAATATTTTACAACTGTTTCCCTAAACTTTTCTAAATATATAAATAATCCAAACTTTTCGTCTTATATTTTGAAACTCCTCTGAGCTTTTTTTATTTATTTATAATTAACTCAAATGTCAGGGTTCTTGTTTGTAATTAATATTCCACTTTTTTTGTATTGCCTATTGCAATTTTTTGTGTGTATGTACTTATTTAGTTTGGCTTGAAATTAAACATATATTTTAATCATAGTGGGATTAATGCGCCCCTCTCATATTTATCAAGTCACAATCCATTCACTTTAATTACTAACATTAATTGGTGACCGTGATGCTAATTCCATCACATTGGTATAATTAACTTATCCCTAAACCAGAATTATGTTCTAAGGACTTGCTAAACCAACCAACGTTTAGCTTTTTCATTAATTTCTTCCCATTTCAGTAAGTATAATTTATAAAACAGAAATAAATGTCAAGAAACTAACATTTGTACGTAAATCATAAACAATGTTTTTTTTTTATAAATAATCATCAAGCATAAGTTTTATGTAAGAAATCAAGCATATACTAATGTCTACTACATTGGAGAATATCACATCTATGTAAAATGTTAAAATGATATAGGTTCTTGATAATGCCACCACAATTCAAGTTCCCAAAATTAGTAATCCCTAAATCTAACACACCAAGTTTACAATATTGCATATGGAATTCATATTCTAGAATAACTTTTTTCCCACTTGCCGAAAGACATGGATGATAAAATATCCAAGGTATATACTCTCTCTAAGTGGAGCTACTATATATGGTTAAAATTAAAGATGGTGCGCTAACTAAAGAATTTGGGTAAATATAATTTTTGATTGGAAATCATGTTTTACAATAAAGGGTCCTAAAATAAAGACATCTATGATAATATTTTGATTATTTTTTTTTTAAATTTTAATATCTAACATATCTATCAATGACCCCATACATGCAAAGACAAGGAAAATAACAAGCATAGTATGCTTTCTTGATTTTTTCTGATTATTAAAATAAGAGTCACCAACTAAATCCATCTTAGCAAAAGAAAGATTTTGGCAGCTAGTTGTATTGTGCAATATGCAGTATGCTTTTATGAAAAAACTTAAAAAAAATATTTTCATTGACTTTTCTTTTTCTTATTTTTTCCGAGTGTTGAATTCTGCAGTCTTTCTTATATTTATTTTATTTTTTGTTTTTCCTATGTAGTCCATTTCTATCCATGGAGTTAAAGGTGAGAATTCAATAGTTAATTTGTTAGTAGTTATTTTGTATTATTGTGTATATTTTACATTCCAGAATAAGTCCTCTTAACTATGTCAATCTGTTCTCTTTCAAAATTTATTATGTTATCAATTTACATATGTTTTTTTTTTTAATAAGTTGAGAGTACTGTATAAATTTCAAAGAAACTGAAAGATATAGGTCTGGTTCGAACCCGAGTTTAACACCTTTATAAAGGGTTAGTGATACCACTTGAGCTACAAGCTAGTGGTTCAATTTACAGATGTTTAATTGCACAATTATTTTTTTTCCCACCGATAAATTTCTTAACCCAACTACTTAAGTTGCAAATATAAACCAAGCTCCCAAAAAATCATTGTACCCTCCACTAAGATCACCAACTAGTGGTAGAGATTACAGGTTTACACCTAATCCCTCAATGGATGGAGTTGGTTTTCTACATAATGCTGACTTGCTGTGTCCATCAATATGAATTTGATGGTTCATGGTTTTTATGAAATTTTCCTCATCTGTTTTTCCTCTGCATCCATTATCCACTAGTGAAATTTTAACAAATTTAGTTTTGGAGGTATGGATAACAATGAGGCGAGTTCAAACTTGGATCTAAAATAATTAACTAGCACTTTTTAATTCGAAACGGATCTAAATATTGTATATTTATGTTGCAAATATAGACCTTTAATTTTTAAGCTAAAGTACTTCATTATTCATGCAATATTTTTGTTAGTGTGGTACAATAATTCATGAATTTAAATGTGTATAGTATTGTATTCTTTATTGATATTATAAATTTATTGTTTTTATATATGTGAATCTATTATTTTTGTTAGATATAAATGAATATAGAGAAAATAAAAATTAATATTTACGGGTCTAGCGATTTGGACCCGCCGAGGTTTGTGTTCGGAGTGGGGCGGGATGAGTCTAGGTCTATCATTTTTTTGGCAGGTAAGCCTCAAGTTTAGCCAAATCCACTCTAAATCCGCTCGTTGCCATCCTTCTTGGGGGCAGGGCCATGCCTAGCAATTTTTAGGCATGGGTCAAATTAAAAAATGGGACTTTTATTTTTACGTACTTAAAGACAACATAAACTAATATTAAAGAAAGAATTATTTATAATGTACAAAATTAGTTAAAATAACATGACAACCATATCCAATGTAATTACTTAAATACAAACTTGACTCACAAATTTGGTGGCAAAAGTATTAATCAAATTGTTCAATAATTCATTGTTAATCCATGAAAAAGAAGGCTTATTCTTTTTTCTAAATTTCATTGATAAATTTTTTATTTCATCATTTCTCTAGCTTTGATGTGTTAAATAAAAAAGAAGGCTTATTCTTTTTCGTTTTATCCAAGTTGGTTATTCATTTTCTCTTTGTGGATTGTCTACAACTATTACATCGTCTTGAAAAATTATTCAGATCGATCCATTTTCTATAAAAATCTACTCATTGATAGTCAATATAAAAATAGTACTAAATAAGTAATTTCATAAATAAATCTAGGTTACGGTACAATTTTAAGAGATAAAAAAATCATAATTGTTACAAGGAGGGGTAAATTTGAAAATGATAGGTTAATTGCAACATTCGGGGGATAAAGTAGAACAATTCAAAGTTAAGTGAACAAAATAGATAAACTTGGATAATTTAAGGAAAAAATTAAAATTACCTCTTATTATATTTACATTCCTCTCTTTTATGTATATATATATATAATATATATATATATAAGGTAATATAAATTTTTGGGCCCCTAAAGTTTTGTTATTTTTATGGGTCTGAGTCGAAGGACTCATTCGCTTTACACTAGGCACGGCCATGCTTGGGGAATATGGAGCAAAAGGCAATGACAAGTGCAACTTGGTGGTGAGAAGAAGAAAAAGGATTTAGTAATGATAAAGAGAGTGTGTGGCTAAATTTATATAAAGTATTTGATAATAAGATATAAAAGTGTAGAAAATAATGATTTGAAGCTTTTGAGCAGTATAATATCGAAGAACTTATAAAGTAAAGCAATTAACTCTTTTATAATTTATATGGTGAAAATGAAATGGGTGATCTGTTAAACACTTAACTCTTACAATAAAATGTATGTTATAAACTCAATCAAATATGCTTGTAAAAAACACATGATGCAAAGGCCCCAAAGGGTATACACAAGCGGCAAAGCTTAAGGTGACATGGAAACTCTTTCTTCGACAACGCAGTTAGAATTTTGTGTGGTCTTGTTCCTTAGGTCTCTCTCCTCTAGTGCGCATCCCTCGATTTAACCGAGGGCAATCTTGAGAGAGTTGGGTAGACTACTAGTCGGCGATCGGACGCAAGCATGGAACCACGGTTATCCAACACGTTCTCGTATTTTTTTTACTCTTTTGTAGAAAAATATACATATATAAAATTGCTTAATATGAGGTAAAAAGACAACTATACGTTATATGTTGCCTATTGAAATAAATTAAAAGATGCGGTAAAAATATGCTTTGTTAGAGTTAGATCCGCCTATATTAATGTTAAAATGCGTTGTGGGAAGAAAACTACAAATTCATATCAAAGGTACTTTATGAAGAAAGTATTTCAAATTATATTGTATAAACTATAACTATCATTTTATTTGCAAGGCCTTGAGATACAATTCACTTTTTTGAAAAGAGATACATCATTCACTTAAAACTTAGGGATTGATAGAAACTAGATTTTACGTTCAATTGAGTTAATGAAAGAAAATGAAAAATCAAAATGTTTTAGGGTAAAATATCATCACAAAAGTTTATGCTATTAATTCAACACTAATATAGCTTTGGAAAATTGTATAATCTTTCAAGTTCATATGATAGTGAAACTTAAAATACTTTCACCCTATACAAAATAATAGTAACAATAATAATAATTATAATAATTTCCCAATTTCGTTTCATATTTGTTTGTCGTAGCCAATAAGACATGAAATAAATTAAAAAAACTCCACCTTGATTAAGACATGAAATAATTATAAGACATGAAATAAATTAGAAAAAAACACCACCTTGATTAATACATGAAATAATTATAAGACATGAAATAAATTAAAAAAAAAACTCCACCTTGATTAAGACATATCTAGGTGGCCTCATGGCCTTTAGCATTAAACCAACCATAAAAAGGCCACTTTGGTATTTTGTCCACGACAATTTAAGGTTGCAATCTACTCTGACCTTTGATCAAATGTTAAATGTTCATCCAAAAAGTGTAGTAAGGATTGATGTCATGAAAATCCATGAGTGGGCTTTATAATGTGTTTCCCACCTTTTCTTCATATTTTATAGCCTGAGATCATTAAATTCATATTTAAAACAAGAAAAGTAACATTTTGGATATTAAAATGCAGCAGTCTCTACATATATAGTAACGCTTTAAAAATTTATTTCATCATACTTATCTTATAATTCACTGTAAATTAATATTCAAATTTAGACAAAAATTTATATAAGATAGTCTCATAAATATAATCCATGAAACGGATCCTATTTATAAGAGTTTCAATCTAGACCAAAATCCGTAAAAACCAAAATCTTATGGCCTTGTATAGTTATGTTTCCATGGACCATTTCTAGTTTTAGTGTTGGAAAATGAATTTTGAGAATTTATTGGTTTTCGTGTGAAAACCGTGAATTACGTAGGTTTGAAAATGAGATTATATTTGGTTGAGTAGTTTTGAAGTAATATTTTATGTATATAATAATTTGAAAAGTTGATAGTGATTGAATATTTTAATTGAATATATAGTATTATATTTGTAAGATTGTAGGCTAGTGGGTCCCATTAGATATATACGTTAATATTTTAAGTAGATAAAGTTGATAATGGAGGGTTCCATATATATATATATATATATATATATATATATATTTGGATAAAAAATGAGAATAGTGATTGATGAGTGATGTAGGGTAGTGTATAGGGTTGAAAATTGAAATTATAGGTTAATTTGAGATGTAGTTTTTTGTGAAAAATGAAAAATAAAAATGATGATTTCTATTGGAAAATTTATAAACAAACATGATTCCATTTCTATGAATAGTTGGAAATTGGAAATAGTGGCTTGGAAACAAAACAAACAAGGCCTATATTTTTTTGTATTTTGTAGGATCTATTTCGAAACTTAAGTCAACAAGACGATCTCATATAAAACCAGGGGTTTAGCCCACCCCGGCCACTAAAGTCTCTTGTGGGGTGGAAGTCGGGGTTCAAATCCGATCCATCAAATGTCTTGTAGCGCACATTCCGCTTTAGCAAAATGATGAGAGGACGGAATTGTTGTCTTGGGTATAGTTAGGCGTAAGTCCGAAAGTCAGTTGTCGAAAAGAAAAAAAAAATGAGACAGTTTTTTCGATTTATAATTCAATCGAGATGATCAAATTGAATTTGAAATGGAATCTTGTGATAATACACACACTAGTATGTGGCCATGTGGGGTTTGTGTGCAATGGTGATGGTGAATGATATGGATTTGAAATTGGTGAAGGGAAACCATTATTAGTTTTCTTGGAGTGTACAATGATAGAGAATTAATGGTATTTTACACTTACACTTATGGACAATCCCACTTTGTCTTGTTTAAAGTTGTTAGTGTATGAAATCAAATGATTTGCTTGTGATTGTGAGATATATGTATATCCTTAAAGTTATATTCTTTGTCATGTTCATTTTTTCTTTCATGTTGGTAAAGTTTGTTTGTTTGTTATTATCTTGAAAAAAGAAAGAATTTATTGCAATTCCAAAGAATGGAAAAAGGGCCACGCATATTAGATGGGTTCAATTGGTTTTTTTTTTGGAAAGATATGTGAGAATGATAATTGGAATCCAGGTAAGCAATTTGTGTTTGGTATAAAAGATAGTGATCGAGTGTCTGTTTTCTATTTTTTATAATTCACCTTCCACGCTTACGCCTAACTACGCCTTATCTTTTGACAATACAATAAACTTTTGACACCTCATTCATTGCCGCCAAGGTAAATCATGGACATGTGCACGACGATGTTACGATAACGTTCTCTTGACGCTGGTCACCGACGATCAACCGATAAAGATCCTCCTGTATAAAGTTATGTTATGCAAACCCTCAAATCTAATAATAATGACCTCTCCCAAATCGAACCCACACGGATCTTTATTCATATGAGTTCCCACCAAATCTTCACAAGCTCGCATATGCCCCGGAGAACAATTTGATGGAGTAGAAATTTGAACCCCGACCTCCACCCCATAATTATAGTGTGGTTTATTGACAAACACTCCTTAAATAATTTGCTAAAAAAAAATTAAAACAATGAAAAATAACCATAATTTTGTTGGGCTCGAAACCCAATTACTTAAAAATTTGTACTACTCATATAGTATACGTAAGTATGAATAATTGAATAATATTTTTATTTTTGCGTAAATTATGAATTGTTGTATAATATTTACTTCGTAGTACTGAAGTGAAACGTGTACTATATGTATTATAATTACTTTGTATAACATCGGCAAATAATATTTATTTTGCAAATATTTACAACATGTAAATATAAGTTAAAGTCATGAGTATTACTAGAGAATCATATAAATGAAATAATGATCCTGATAAAAAATGAATGTACTAGTTAATTAAAACAACTGTTCTCACTTAGATAATATTTACAAGTTAAAATACATAGAAATAAAAATATTGAAATACATGTGTAAAAATTCTTAACAGAAGATTAATTTGTTGGAATTGGTCTTTGATAAATGGGGTGTTGACCCGATTTTGACCAATTAATTAAGTGGTTTCCATTTGTGAAAAATGGAATTAAATTATTTGTAAAAATTCTACTAAGAGAGTAGATGAGAATAGCATTTGGAATTTCTCAAAACCGATTCCGGGTGAATGAGAAATTAATGCTTTAGAAGTTAGCCACTTAATACAAATAAATGGTATGGAAAATGGGAAATGTGGGGGAGGAGAGATCTTCATCCCACATAGGAAAAAGGAGGTAAAGTTGCACATTTTATTTATCCTAAGTTGGACAAATGGGTTTGGGCCAGGGGCACCCAAGTTTTTAAAGGGGAGAGGACCTACATGCTTACGGGTTTGGTCAAAAGTACACACGCGCCGCATGCCGCCGGCCGTGAGCTTGAGCTTGGGCTTGGGCTTCAAGGCCCTAATTCTTGTAATTAATTAAATAGATTTAATTAATTTTCGTAATTAATTAAAAGAGCCCTACTTGATGAAAGAACACGAAAAAAATCAAAAAACATAAAATCGAGCATTGCATTTTTGCATCTTGCCCATTTTCCTCCTCGAAAGCTTGAAAGTAATCAAACACTTGTCTTGTTATTTGTTGTTCCTGGTTTCTTTGTCTTTGCTAACCGGAACTATTAAAGTCGTTAATATCTTAGAGCGATCGCCGGAATCGTAAGACTAGTATACGGGCGTTTTTTCGTCTTGCGGAGACAGACCTAATTCGCCTCGACTTAAGCCTTATACACTATCCACCATTTTCTCAAAAAATGCGAAACCTTTCACGGAAATTTACCCAACAATTACAAGACGAAAACATCTTTTTTCTCGTTCGTTTCTTTGTTTCTCAAGTAAAGACGATGGCATCCAATTTGATCTCGTTCACACCTATGGTCTTCCCGCTCACGCAAAAAGCCGCCCAAGTTTTCTCGTGCCGACTTCAAACGTTGGCAACGAAAGATGTTGTTCTACCTCACTAGTTTGGGGTTGGCTCGTTTCCTAAAGGGCGACCCCCTACTACCGATTGAAGAAGATGAAGTTGACAACAACCGAGAATCATTTGTGGATGCTTGGCATAACAACGATTTTCTATGTCGCAACCACGTCTTGAATGGGCTAGACGACACTCTCTACAATGTCTATAAAGACGTTCAAGGCGTCCAAGGAATTGTGGGAATCCTTGGAGAAGAAATACAAGACGGAAGATGTCGGCACAAAGAAATTTGTTGTCGTCAAATTCCTGAGTACAAGATGGTTGACACCAAGACGGTGATCAACCAAGTTCGAGAGATTCAAATAATCTTTCACGACTTAGTGTCCGAAGGGATCTTTTGAATGAATCCTTTCAAGTGACTTGCAATTATCGAAAAATTGCCGCCATTGTGGAAGGACTTCAAAAACTACATCAAGCACAAGCGCAAAGAGATGGGCTTGAGGATCGGATTGTTCGGCCGCGTCGAAGAAGACAACCGGAAATCAAATGTTAAAACCAAGAAATGAATGGAGGCTAAGGCCAATCTGTTTGAGTCGAGCACTAGCAAGAAACGTAAGCACTCAGGAAGAAAGGAGAAAGGCAAGGCCAAAAAGTTCAAGGAATTGCTACAATTGTGGCAAACCGAACCACATGGCGAAGGATTGCCGACACCCAAAGAAGGGCAATCAAAGTGGCAACCAACAAGCGATGTGACGGAGGACAAGTCGGTTCAATAGACTTGTCGGAGCTCGATCTCTCCGCCGTTGTGTTTGAAGCGATATGGTGGATAACCCCGAGGGAGTGGTGGATAGATATCGGGGCCACTCGTCACATTTGTGCCGATAAGGAGATGTTCTCCTCCTACACTCCGATCAATGGAAGAAAGTTGTTCATGGGGAACTCCTCGACTTCCAACATCGTTGGCTTGGAAAGGTGGTGCTCAATATGACTTAGGGAAGGAGCTTACGCTTGTAGATGTCTTTGCATGTCCCGGACATCCGCAAGAACTTGGTTTCCGGTCCGTTGCTTAGCAAGTAGCCGCTTTAGGCTAGTGTTTGAGTCCGACAAGTTTGTAATGACCAAGAATGGTCGCTTTTTATGTAAATGTTACCTTGATAAGGGCCTGTTTAAAATGTCCAGTAATGCTTTTTCGCCAAGAGGCGAAGAATAAAAACGTTATTTCGTACTTGTTGGATTGTTCTAATTTATGGCATGATAGATTAGGACACGTAAACTTCAACACAATTAAAGGTTAGTGAATCTGGATTTAATACCTATGTTTAAAACCGATTCACAAGACAAATGCGAAATTTGTGTTGAAGCAAAATTGCCAAGGCACCGTTTCATTCGAACGGAAGTACCAAACCACTCGAGTTAATTCATACGGATGTGTGTGACTTAAAACTTGTGCAAACTCGAGGTGAGAAAAAGTATTTCATAACGTTTATAGACGATTGCACAAGATATTGTTATGTATATCTTTTGAAAAGCAAAGATAAAGCTTTAGTAGCTTTTAAAACTTATAAGAATGAAGTTGAAAATCAAATAATTTGAAAATTAAGATGATTCGTGATAGAGACGGAGAGTATGTTGCTCCGTTTGAAGAATTTTGCTCGGAAGCGGGTATAATTCATCAAACGACCGCACCTTACTCACCTCAATCAAATGGTGTTGCGAACGCAAAAATCGTACTTTTAAGGAGATGATGAATGCGATGTTGTTAAGTTAAACTTACCCCAAAACTTGTGGGGAAGCCATACTTTCTGCGAACTACATTCTTAATAAGATCCCACACAAAGTAAAAATGAAACTCCATATGAGTTATGGAAGGGACATAAACCGTCATACAAATACCTTAAAGTGTGGGGGTGTTTGGCTAAAGTCAAGACCTAAGCCAAAACAAGTAAGAATCGGTCCGAAGACGATCGATTGTGCTTTCATTGGATATGCTAACAATAGTAGTGCATATCGCTTTTTAGTGCACAAGTCGGCTATTCCCGATATAAATGAAGGAATGATCATTGAATCAAGGAATCTTTGATTCTTCGAGAGTATCTTTCCGAACAAAGAACGGAAAGAAGAAAGCTCGAGTAAACGGACTTATGAAACCGCAAGGTTACCTCAAAGTGATGATGAAGAGGAACCAAGACGCATAAAAGGACAAAAGTAGCTAAGTCTTTTGGTCCTGATTTTCTAACTTATATGTTAGAAAACGAACCCCGAACTATTCAAGAAGCATTGTCTAGTCCGTGAAGCTTCTCTCGGAAAGAAGCTATCAATAATGAGATAGATTCCATCATGCAAAATCACACTTGGGAGTTGGTTGATCTCCGCCGGGTTGCAAGACTTTGGGATGCAAGTGGATCCTTAAAAGGAAGTATAAAGCGAGATGGATCTATTGACAAGTATAAAGCCCGATTGGTAGCTAAAGGGTTTAGACAAAAGGAGGATATGACTTTTTCGATACATATTCTCCTGTCATTTAGGATTACGTCCATTCGTGTTCTCATTGCTATTGCAGACTTTGCATAACCTTGAGATACATCAAATGGACGTTAAAACCGCCTTCTTGAATGGGGAACTTGAAGAGAAATTTATATGGAACAACCCGAGGGGTACATTGCACCCGGTCAAGAAGCGAAAGGTGTGTAAACTTGTTAAGTCACTTTATGGACTAAAACAAGCACCTAAGCAATGGCACAAAAAGTTTGACTTCGACTATGAAGTCAAACGGTTTCAAGATCAACGAATGTGACAAGTGTGTCTACATTAAAGGTACTACAAAAATGATTACGTCATAGTATGCCTTTATGTAGATGATATGTTGATTATGGGAAGTAGTCATGATTTAATCGTGAATACTAAGAACATGTTAAAAAGGAACTTTGACATGAAGGATATGGGATTATCGATGTTATATTAGGGATTAAAATCTCTAGGACTTGGATGGAATTGTCTTGTCACAATCTCATTATGTCGAGAGCATACTCGGAAGATTTAATGTTTTTGATAGCGCTCCGGCTAAGACACCGTAGATCTAAGTCTACATCTGGCCAAGAATAGAGGCGAACCAGTTTCTCCGGAATATGCAAGGGTAATTGGCGGTCGATGTACTTAACGAATTGTACACGTCCGGACATTGCATATTCAAAAGAAGTAAACTAAGTAGTTCACAAGTAACCCAAGTAAGGATCACCGGAAAGCGTGACAAGGGTACTTAGATATTTAAAGTATACCATGAACTATGGAATACTTTATACAAGATATCCAAAGCAGATTAGAAGGATCTTGTGATGCCAATGGATATCGGACACAAAAAGACTCCAAGTCCACAAGTGGATTTGTTTTCACAATAGGTGGAGGAGCGGTGTCACGGAAGTCTTCTAAGCAGACGTGCATAGCTCGATCCACTATGGAATCCGAGTTCATTGCTTTGGATAAAGTCGGAGAAGAAGCGAGAATGGCTTAGAAACTTCTTAGAGGATATTTCTTGTTGGAATAAGCATGTGCCTCTTTGTTATGATACACTGTGTGATAGTCAATCAAAGAATCGGAAGGGCACAAAACAAGATGTATAATGGTAAGTTTAGACATATACGTCGGAGACACAATACCATTAGACCGATTGATTTCGAATGGGGTTATTTCGGTTGACTACGTGAAGTCAAAGGAAAACCTTGCGATCCGCTTACAAAAGGCATAAATCGAGATCACCAGTATAAACTTTAAGGGAATGGGTTTAAAATCCACAACTTAAAGAATGTTCGTAATGCGAACCCAACCTTGTGAATTGGAGATCCCAAGACCTTGGTTCAATGGGACAACTAAGTTATGAATGTTCAAATTAACACTTGGAAAATGTGTTAGCTCATTCTCGATACATCCAAGTGTATTTAAACCTGCTGAATGTGGTGAGGTTAAGTTTAAGACTTTTAATGATTCCTATACCGAAATGTGGAGTATTGCAGGATACTCTTCAATAGGAGATCACCTATATAAGTGAGAAGTAATGTCCGCTTCGGGAAAGAAAACACTTATGAATCTAAGATATGGTCAAGAGCCGAAATGGACACAACGTGAGAACAACAAGTGTTAGAGTTGTTATTGTGTAAGATCTTGTTGTCTTGGTTTACACAAACTACCGAGTAGTTCAAGACATCGCGTCACTAAGCGGTAGTAAAACCGATAAGTACCTTACTAAGGAAGGTTCAAAGCCACAAGCTACCTATCCTGATGCAATAACGATTCGCCGAGACTTTCAAGCGAATCTGCGTACACGCATGCATTAATTTCATTCATGTGGGGGGATTGTTGGAATTGGTCTTTGATAAATGGGGTGTTGACCCGATTTTGACCAATTAATTAAGTGGTTTCCATTTGTGAAAAATGAAATTAAATTATTTGTAAAAATTCTACTAAGAGAGTAGATGAGAATAGCATTTGGAATTTCTCAAACCGATTCCGGGTGAATGAGAAATTAATGCTTTAGAAGTTAGCCACTTAATACAAATAAATGGTATGGAAAATGGGAAATGTGGGGGAGGAGAGATGCTCCATCCCACATAGGAAAAAGGAGGTAAAGTTGCACACTTTATTTATCCTAAGTTGACAAATGGGTTTGGGCCCTCAAAAGGCACCTAAGTTTTTAAAGGGGAGAGGACCTACATGCTTCGGGTTTGGTCAAAGCACACGCGCTGCGCCGCCGCGCCCAACAGCTCGGCTCGGCCCCGCCTTGGTCCGGGTCGTGGTCGCGGGCTTGGGCTTGGGCTTCAAGGCCCTTATTCTTTTTGGACCAAAAACCTTTTAAAAATTAAATATTTAATAAATTTTTGTAATTAATTAAATAGATTTAATTAATTTTCGTCAGCGCACGCCCGTGCGTCTAGCCGTGCTCTCTCTCGCAAAAGGCGTCTGTTCAACGGAAATGTGCCTTTTCGAGCCTACAGACGCGATTTTCCGTACGGGCATTTCGTTGCCTATATTAATGGAGCCCCTCTTGATGAAAAACACGAAAAAATCAAAAACATAAAATCGAGCATTGCACTTTGCATCTTGCCCATTTTTCTCCTTGAAAGCTTGAAAGTAATCAAACACTTGTCTTGTTCACGTTGTTCCTTTTGCTTTGTCTTTAAACTAACCTAACTATTAAAATCGTTATCTTAGAGGCGAGCGCCGAACCGTAAGCACTAGTATACGGGCGTTTTTCGTCTTGCGGAGACAGAATCTAATTCTCGCCTCGACTTAAGCCTATACACTATACAACCATTTTCTCGCAAACAAACCTTTCACTTTAAATTTACCCAACATAATTCATATAAATAATATGTCAAAAATAAATTATTGTTCCTGTCAAACAATTATGTGATCATATTCTACTTATAGTCCTACAAATTTGTATATGATCATATTTCGTAATTTTTAGTTTGTTGTCGTCTTTTAAGAAAATTATACTACACTCATATATTTTAGATTCTAAGTACGTTGTGTACTAATAATAATATGCCAAAAAAAGTAGGTACCAAAAGTGAAAACCGCTAATACGTTGAAAGAACAATTAACCCATATATTTTCAAACTAATATTATCTAAGGTAAATTCTCATTTACTATTAGTTTATCTTATTAGTTGTATCACATCAAGTTTTTATAATAATTATTGTTGATACTATACTAAGGTAATGGCTGAAAAACATATATTTTTCTTAGGATAACGATTGAACAATATTATAAATATGTACGTATTATTTATTTTTTAAAATACATGGGGTACATATGAATATAACTATCTATATTTATAAATATGTACTTACTTAAATTTGATTATCGAATATCGGCATTCATTCATATCCATGTAATTTTTTTCTAGGTTCAAATGAATTCCATTCATTCATCGGAAAAATTTACAACAAATTAAACATCGAGTAAAAAATAATTGCAAGTTTTGCATGTTCATAAACCTATATAGATTTAAAATATCTTTTAAAATATACACATATCTAACTCGATCCGTAAAATCGAACACCACAACAAAAGCATTTGGACAAAATATGTAAAGAAATTGATCTTATTTTTGTCACATATTATCGGGTAATGACTATCCGCAATCTTTTGTACAAGATTCCAATATTGGACAAACTTATTTATGAGGAAAAAACCACCCATATCGAGTTGAAATATTAAGTGGTTAAAATTACTTCCTCGTAAAAATCAGACTACCAAAACTCGGATAAATATTGCACTCAACTATAAACCCACCCAGCTATAGAACTGGGCCTTTTACAAAGCCCAAAACAAGTAGTAAGATGAGCTCATTCGTCCAATTAGGCATGTATGTAAATTGGACATTTGTACCTTTATGGGTTAGGCTTTTCAAAATGGACATTTTTATGGAGACACAGGAAAACACCTCTTTGTACTTTTGGGTCCAATATTTATATTAAGGTTGGGAACCCATTATTAAATGAATTTAAGTCCATTAAAATCCCAGCCCATGAATTGAACCCACATCCAATTGTTATTTTGGGTTTGAAGTGTACTGAGAGCTTTGTTTGGTACAGCCGCCTCAAGCAACCAGCATCGCGGCCGTAGGAAACGGAGTAGCTAGTGTTCCGGAGATTTTGGTCCGCCTCCTGTCGCCGCTCGAATTTGCAGTTCTAACTACCTCCCCAAATTGCTTTGAATCAGGTAAATCCCTTTTCTTCTATTATCTCCTTTTGTTGTTTCGTTACAAAATCTGTGGCAAATTGCAAGTCTCGTGAGAAAATCAAGCTTGAGAGCAGTGGATGGCGGTGGACTGATGGTGGTTCTCTCTCTCTCTCTCTCTCTGTGTGTTTTTTTTGGGGAACTATTTTTTTCTTTTTGCAATTTCATTTCTTTGGCCTGCTATTTCTTTTGGTATTTAGATGTTTAGATTTTGGAAGTTCTTTTTGCTGTTTATTGGTTTTTGGTTACGTTTTGTGAGTATAAACGAATTAATCGTCAAGTGATGTAATGTTATTTGTGTTACTCCAGTGAGGAATCACTAACTACTTTTAGGGTAGCTTCATATATCTTCAAATTTTGTGATGTCTTAATGTTCTTTGCCAACGAACGCCTCTGTCCAATTACACCAGCTCTGGTTGCCAAGGCCTTGGGAGCGCGGATGGAGGCTGTGTAACTCTTGTTTGGTTTTTGGTTTTGGTAACTATTTGTTTTGGAGTTAGACAATTGACTTTATATGAGGTGTAGTTTTAATTTGGGTTGTGAAGATTTGAGTGCTTGCAAGCACATGTAATTATTTTTCTCCCCAATGTAAAGGTTCACAAAAGCTTTGTGGATATAGAGTATTTGGGTAAACCATGTAAGTTCAGTGTCGTTTTATCTGTTTTATTTTTATTATTCCCATATATTGTGGAGGTTATGATTCATCAAGATATATTTTATAATTTTTACCATATAATTTTTATTATTCCCATATATTGTGGAGGTTATGATTCATCAAGATATATTTTATAATTTTTACCATATAATTTTTATTATTCCCATATATTGTGGAGGTTATGATTCAAATCAAATGCATTCCTATTCCCTTTTCTACCATAATGAAGTCTGAGTAGGGAATTTTTTTGTGAAAATCTATTACTATTTAATTATGGATTTTCTCAGCTATTTTCACTTAATTAAATTGAATAATTATTATCTACTGCTGTTAACAGGATTTGTTGAGATTGGGGTTCCGAGTAGCTTAATATTTTTTAATCATTTATTTCTTTTATTTTAAGTCAGCGGAAATTGAAATTTACCCACCGAATAACTCAATCAATGAAACCTACGTGCACTATTCTGATTTCTTTGGCTAAAATGCGTATACCTAGAACCTTTGGTAAGAGTGAAATTGAAAATTACCCTCTCTAGATTGTCAAAACCTCTATGCTGCGTTTTATTCTTATATTGTCTATCATCGACTCCACCCTCATATTTGATATTTCGCCTTCCTTCACTCACTTGTGCGTAAGTAGCTCTTTTCCTCACTTCTTTCTTTTTTATCTTGCTTATTTGCGGCGCTTAAGATTGCATCCATATAAATTTTTATTGTTCATGGCGGTTTCATATCAAAAGTTCACTTAATTTTGAGATGTGCATAAGTGTATTTATATTTCCCTTTTCGCGGTGAATTCCATCTGGGTTTTGTTTATCTTGAGGCATTTCTTTTATTTATTTATTCTTTGATTTTTTGGTTTTGCTGTTTTGGTTTATTCGCTGTTGATATTTTATGTATGTTAATGTGTATCCTAACTGTGTGATTATTTGTCTATTTCGTTGTTACATTTTGACTTGCTTTCTGTTTTTCTTTTAATATCCTGTAATGTGTTCAATGTCTAAAGCTGCACAGGAAAGAGCTAAATAGGGAATAAGGATGTTGGATATCAATCTCTTTCGTGAAGAGAAGGGCGGCAACCCTGAGAAAATTAGGGAGTCCCAGCGGCGTCGTTTTGCCAATGTTGATCTTGTAGATGAGGTCATTGAGCTTGACAAAGTTTGGCGTCAGCGTAACTATCTAATCACTATTACTCTAAATTCCTAATGTGCCCGGTTATGTGTTTTTCTTTTTTTATGTTCATTTTGTGGATTTATGAAATATCGAGTGATATTATTGTAGGTCAATTTGAGTTGGATGGCTTGAGGACAGATAGGAACAAGTTAAGCAAAGAGATTGCCCGCCTTAAAATTGTGAGTGCTCCTACAGTACTTTATTGGTTTTGCAATTAATTATTTGTTTGTTTCTTAATTGAGAATAGGGGTGTGCACAGTTCGGTTAACCGGCCGAACCGAACCGAAACCGAAAATTCGGTTCGAACCGAAACCAAACCGAGATTTTCGGTTCGGTTTTCGGTTTTCATATTTTTAGAATTTCGGTTTTCGGTTCGGTTTTGGGAGGCCGGTTAACCGAACCGAACCGAAAACCGAAATGTTTTTAGTTTTTTTTTTTTAATATATATATCATAAGTTGCTAATAGGAATAGCAACTCTCATAAAACAAAGCAAATTTTGCTTCTTAAAAATCGACAGAGGCTGAACCAATAACACAAAAAAAGCACTTTTTTTGGTGAAGAAAATCACTTTTTCTAAAACTCTTAACCCTCAGTCTCTCTCAGTCCATCACGTTCTGTCGTTCTCTCTGGCTCTCTCGCTCTCTCAGTCTGAAAGAAGTGAAAAAAAGAAAACACTCAAACTCGGTCTCTCTCGCTCGACTGTAATAGGTGGTTCATGCATTTTGTAAGGTTTTTTTTAGGTAATGGTTTTTTTAATGATGTATTGGACTATTCAGATTTTTTTAGGTAATGGTTTTTTTAGGTAATGATTAGAATGCTGAATACTTTTTTTTTTCTAAATATTTCGGTTGGTTCGGTTTATAACCGAAAAACCGATATTTTGGTTCGGTTTTTAACCGAACCGAAATTAATAAATACGGTTCGGTTTCGGTTTGTGATTTTGACCAACCGAAATTCCGGTTAACCGAAATTTCGGTTCGGTTCGGTTTACGAACGAACACCCCTAATTGAGAATCTGGCTTATGGGCGTTACTTTTTCCTATTGTGTTTTTCGAAAAAGGAGTCTGTTTGAAAATATAGTACTAGGATCTTGAATAAAATAAATATAGACTAATTCATGATGGGAATATTGTCCAGTGCCTAGAAGAATAAAAAAGAAGTAATGTGGAAAAAATCAGAAGAGGGCGGTGAAGGATTTCCAATATGCTTTCCTTTTTCTTTTGGTTTGTATTATATGGAAATGTAGCTTTTAATTCTTTTTCTTCAATTGGAGGGCTAATACATTCTTGTATGGGTTATGGAGTATGGACCTGTTACAGAATCAGATAAAAAAACAGAAGCTAAAATGATAAAGAACATTTAGCTTAGAGGCTTGATTTCTTCCATATTATATCTTGAAGAAGCAATGTATTGCTTTCACCATAGATGCATCTTAACTTGCATAAGAATTATAAAGATCAAAATATTAAGGAAGCTGACCTATACGTGTTTCTTGTTTTATTTTTGTAATTTGGACTGAATTCTTTTATTGTTTCAGGCGAAAGAAGATGCAAGTGGAATGATTGCCACTACTGAGGAGAACAGAGAACTGACTGCAAAGACAGAGGTCGAGGTGCAGGAGGCCCTAACAGCTGTGCAGTCTAGATTGTCTATTATTGGAAACCTAGTGCATGATTCAGTCCCTGTAAACAATGATGAGGTGTGTCTGAGATTCTATTAATTCTTTGAATCTTATGTTATCCTGTGGTTAATAATTTTTTGTGATGAATGATGGTATTTTACTAGGAAAACAATGCCATTGTTCGGTCATGGGGAGAAAAGCGGACTGAGCCAAAGCTGAAGAATCATGTGGAGCTTGTTGAGCTTCTTGGAATTGCAGATCTAAAGAAAGGTGCTCACTGTATCATAAACACGATTAATTGAATAATCCGAGACTGTTTAGGTTGATTTTGCGAGTTGTCTTTTATGTATAAGATCTTGACAGCTTGAGATTGACATATTTGCACCCACATTTATGTTCTTTTGGTGTTCTACTTCAGTTGAGTATAGATCACATTTTCAAGAAGATCAGAATCATCTCCAGTCAAATGGTCATAAGAATACTGTATATGAAGTAATCGATTACAGTGATGTGTGGACCGAAGAAGATCCATTTTTGGCTTTTGTGCCGACAAAAATGATTAGGAAATATGTTCAAGTACTTAATAGTTTTTCACTGTCTGGATGACCAAATGCCTAGCTACTACTCAGTTTTGATTAACTCGGTTTGCATTTAATTTATTAACTCATCATATCTGTCTCCAGTTTCAAGACTTATTCGGGCTGTTTTACCTTTTGAGTTTGACTTGTCCAAACTTTAAACCAGCAGAATAAACTGTAAAATTTAATCTTCAATATTGATTGAGAGGATGTTGTCAATAATTTATTAACTCATCATATCTCTCTCTCAGCGGCCTAGGGAATCACATTGCATTTAATGATTTTTGAAATTTAAGTTTGAAAGCATGACTGTATCAAAACGCTTGGGCCTGCCAGTTTTCAGCTCTACTAGCCTACTGTTGGTTCAATTGAATATTGATAAGACATGAGCAGGTTCCCAAGTTTCACTTAATACATGGACTTAAACAGTTAAATTCAAATCCAACTGATATCTATTTTGTACTAAAAAAGCCTATCATGAAATCAACCCAATGTAGGAGGTGCATATAGCTTCAGAGGAGAGATTTTTGTGTTTGGTTTGACCCTAACCTGCTGGGTGATGCTGAAGTCTATCTTTCTTTGTCCTGAGTGGCTTTAGTATCTTTACTAAGTTTTATTTTGTCATCAACTGTAAAGATCTAGAGGAGGAAGTCAGGAAGAAAACAAAAACAAATTTACTAATCAAGACTGTAGGCGTGCCAACAGTCACTTATTGATCTTTGTCCATTTTCATGCTTATTTTCTTTTTCCATCTGATGCAAGGGGTTTGATGCTACCCAAGTGGGTTGTGCCCAACCCCCTTGTGATTTTGCCAAGTGTTCCACTATGACATATGCATGTATTTTTTTCCAAAAAAAGAAAATCAAAATGGGACACATGTCACAATCCGACGGGAGTTGGACATTACCCACTTGGGTAGCATCTACTTACCCCTGATGCAAATGTTATAAATTCTCATCCGTTTCCAGCTATGCAGCCCATATCTTCGTTGCATTGTTTGATTTTCTGAAACTTCATTATTTTACCTTTTTGATATAGTAACTAGTTTGCTAATACAATTTAATTTTGGATTTTTTAGGTGCAAATGTAGCTGGAGGCAGAGGTTTCTATCTCAAAGGGGATGGAGTGCGACTTAATCAAGCTCTAATTAACTTTGGTCTTGATTTTTTGGAAAAGAGGGGCTTTACTGCATTGCAAACTCCTTTCTTCATGAGGAAAGATATTATGGCTAAATGTGCTCAGTTGGCTCAATTCGATGAGGAACTTTACAAGGTAACTTCTTTTATCTAGTTTAATAGCTTGCGAACAACTATTTCTAAATGAATCATAGTTATAAAGAAACTGTACGAAATGCAGTTGGCTGAACCGATCTCATTGTCTCATAGAGATAAAATAGAAAGAAAAAGATACCCCACCTGGTTTGAGTAGAACTGAGAAAGTGTCCTCTGACCTCTCAAGTCAATACAGTTTGGTGAGATGCTGCCTTGCACCTCAGATATAGAAACAACCAAGGGCTTTCAGTTCTTAACTTTTGAATAACTGAACGCAACTCACCTTATTTTCCTACTATAATTGAGGTTTTATTTGTGTTAGTTAGCTAATTGCAGTTGTCTTTCTGTGTTTATCCCACTCAAGTACTGAACTCCCAACATCTATCAATAACTTAAAAAGGCATAGATAGCATCAGTAGTGGAGTAGATATTGTGTATATATATGTTTTAAGAAATCCATGGCTGTTATAAAGGGAATAATTATGTATATCTGGAGAAATATATCATTGAAAAATGAATATTTGGTGTGTACTTCATCTCCCGCAGCAAGTTCATTACTTTTTGTCAGTACCAATATGTGCCAGAATTCCAGCTGGTATTGAATCTTTCATTGTAGAAAAAGTTGAAAGGAGTCATTAAGTACATAATATTCTTAAAAGCCCCACACCTTTTCGGAGTATTATGCCGCTTTCCTCTAGCCCACTGCGTTTCAGCTATTTCTTCAATCTGATTATGCCAAACATGCAAAGGTAAGAGGGTACTTTTGAACATTATAGTCGAAAAATGGAAGCATTGCTTTAAGTGATGAAGTGTGAGAACCTTAATAGTACAATCTAGGAATTCAAAGGGTAACACTGTGTTGGTTTAGCATATGAATGTCCATAAGTATGTTGAATAGATGCTTGACATCGTTGAACATTCAATTAATGAATTATGAATCATTAGTTCAGTTCTAGCGCAAGCTAAGATGAGCGTATGTGTTTCTAAAAAAGAGAAATTTCTCTTTTTTGTATCACAATGTAGCCATTTTGTCGAGGCCATGCACATGCTATATAATTTTAGCAGGATGCATAATTGCTGTACTTATGCCTACTTTATATGAAAAGTTTTAAATGTTGCTGCAGGTAACTGGAGAGGGAGATGACAAATATCTGATTGCAACGGCTGAACAACCACTTTGTGCATATCATCTAGACGATTGGATTCATCCTTCGCAACTACCATTGAGGTATGAGATCTATGTAAATCGAACCCTAATTTGCTTTTCTGGTCGTGTTGTAGTCCAATTCTATCACTAGCACCCAAAAGTATTTCTATGGTTTTGGTTTTTTTCTGTATGCTGACCGACATTATGAGTTCTATCAGATATGCTGGATACTCGTCGTGCTTCCGTAAAGAAGCCGGTTCACATGGTCGAGATACCCTGGGAATTTTCCGTGTTCATCAGTTTGAGAAAATTGAACAATTCTGTATAACCAGTCCAAATGGAAATGATTCCTGGGAAATGCATGAAGAGATGCTAAAAATTCTGAAGATTTCTACAGACTGGTATTCTTCTCTGCTTCTTTCCTGAATGAATTTCTCGTTGAGTAACAGCTAATATATGTATGGTGTTTTGCCTTTGCGATTTGAAAGATTTATGTATATGAGTATATATCCATGATTGTTTATTTAATGTTTGCCCCATAAGTTAAGCATGTGCTTTTATCGAAGCTTGTGACATCAAGTCTTCTGTGAACAGCTGAATATTCCTATCAAGTTGTATCTATCGTCTCTGGTGCTCTGAATGATGCTGCTGCAAAGAAGTACGACTTGGAAGGGTGGTTTCCAGCATCGAAGACGTATAGAGAGCTTGTTTCCTGCTCAAACTGCACTGATTATCAGTCGAGAAGATTAGAAACTCGATATGGGCAAAAAAGGTGGAGTTATACTTTTGTGCATTGAGTTTCCTGCTGTATTGTTTGCTATTTATACATATCACTACTGATGTTGGACAGCAGGAGGCATTAGAACAAAACGATTCGAAAAAGGGTTGATTACAAAAGATACCCTTGAGGTTCAGTCAAAATTTCAAAATGAACTCATCTTTCTAATTACAAATACCACCTTGATATTTGTCTCTATTTTACAAATTGCACCCGCAAGACAAGGATATTTTTTAAGTAAATACAAATCTCGAGGTGTTTGTAATACCTTAAGGGGTTATTTGTAATATTGAAAGATAACTGAACTTTCTTTTGTAATTAGACTAAACCTCAGGGTATTTTTTGTAATTTACCCTTTAAAAAATATATATGCATCTATCAATTGATTTAGTATCGTTCATTTTCTTTCCAAAAAGGATTAACTCTTTACGGTTATGATTACAGAGTAACGATAAGGCCAAGGAATATGTCCACATGTTGAACTCTACCCTCACAGCTACTGAGAGGACAATATGCTGCATCCTTGAGAATAACCAGAAAGAGGACGGAGTAGAAATACCCGAGGTTCTAAGAGTCTTCATGGGTGGGAAGGCGTTCATTCCTTTCAAAAACAACCCTGCTGCCAAAGAGCCAAAAGGGAAGAAGACCAAGGAATGAGCCAAAGTTCGTCGTTATGTAATACTCAGCTTATTTTCCTTGTCGTGCTTCAATCTCCTTTGGTTAAGGTGCATTTATTCCAAACTTCCCGATTTTTGCAGCATGTCGTTTTGAAGGTTTTTGCAGTGCCTAAGGATGTTCATTTTCGTTGAATTGCATGTTGTTCTTAGTTAATACATGATATTTAAAGCTATTTTATTATTGTTTTGATAGAGATTGAAAATCGAGTGTATTTACTAAGTTACAACTCACAACTTTGTTGGCCTTTTGTTCCAACGCTATTTTCAATTTTTGGAGGTTGAATGTAGGACACAAAATAACTAATTGGTATTTTTGTTCGCCTATCTGTGAGGTTGGTTTCCTTTTTTACATGTACCAAATTTGATTCGTGCAGAGGTTAACGTAATAATGTGATTTGGGTAAAACTAACTTTAGTGTCTATTTTGTTAAATTTTTACTTATCAGGAAGATGAAACTTGGTAAAAAGGAATTGCCATAAAGTTTCTGTAGTGTAAAACGCGTGTTTGAACTATTTTACCAAAAAGAGTTTTTTTCTGATTTTGTATCTTAGAAATTCTTGTATACTTAATGTTTTCGTGCATTAATTACCTTTCAAAGAAAAGACGATATGCTCACTTAGATGTTGCTGATGTTGTGTTTAAAAGTTAAAACACTTCAAATTTTTAGTCATAAATGTTCACTACCCTGAAAAATTGAAATATGCATATCTGAAAATCCTCTTATCAAAAATTCCATCGACGTTTCAGAAAGCCGCACAAACCTTAAAAAGGCATTTGAAATTTTTTGTCTAGCTTTGAACATTTTATATTTAATTTCCCTGAGAGTTGACTTTGACCTATCATTAGTTGAACATATCAACTTTTGGTTGGTTTAGGGGAGTACAGTACAACAAATTATATAGCTCAGGGACATAATATGTATTTTTAAAGTTCAACGAGCAAAGTGAAAAAAAAAAAGAAAAAACATTGTTTTCATTTTTAATAAAATTCATATGCTGGAGGTCCTTTGTTGATGAAAGGGGAATGGACATCATGTGTCACGCTTTTCACATTCACTCAAAGAATAAAAAAATTCGCATTCCATCCCCAAAAGCATGAGGGTGGAATGAGTGCATTTTGATCTAATTCCAATTTTGATGTTTTTTTTTTCCTTTCATTTTTTGGCTCGTTTATTACTTTGAAGTCTTATGTGCTTACTTCTCAGTAGGAGTTGAATTCTAATAATTAGGATCAATCAAATTTTCTATTTACCATTAAAATATTATAAATACATACATTTTATGCTATTAATTAATATTGCCAACAGAAAAAAAAACAGTTATTCACTTATTTATACTTTTACATCTGTTGATTTTTTTTTAGAAGAAAGCAAAGCTTTTATAACTTAGGAGATCAACTCCAAATCAACCAAGTCCGCCAAAGAATCGGGTATATCGCCGATTAATGACTGAGTACAATGTAAAAAAAGCCAAATGAGAAATTTTGTGGGCGAGCATATTGCCCGATCGTCTAACAAAGCTAGATTTAACGGCAATAAAAGAAGAAAAAATACCAAGAACATCATGAACAATGTTTCCGAAATATGAAAAATCCTCCTCTTTCCGAGCTAGTCGATAGTGGAGCGAAAGGTTATCGTTTCGAGTATAATCTGGGACAATTGCATTTCCTTAGCAAGGCTAATCTCTTCCCGGACGCTAGCGCTTCCGCAATGTGAACGTCAAACTCCACTGCTATAAATTTTGTGAGAGTTTTCATAACTTTTCCTCTGTGGTCTCGAATAATCACTCCCAACCCCGTTCCTTCTCCTTCCATGATTGACGATCCGTATTAATCTTTACCCAACCATTCTCCGGAGGGACCCATCCATGGCGGATCTATTAGGTGCAATGGGGGTACAATTGTACCCCAATTTTGAAAAAAATAATATTTAGTTAAAAAAGTAATAAAAATAATTTTGTACCCCTATTTTTATAGTAATAATTAGAAAATTCAAATAATACAATACAAATTCCCACAATAAAATCTTAAAAAATTAAAAATTAACTTAACAACGCGAATAAATAAAACACATGGTAAAATTATTAAATAATATTTCCTACTTAATAATCTGATATTATTTTAAAATAACTACAATACATGGAGATAAAATTCATAGAATTATATATTAGAAAAATGCACATGTCATTATACAAAATGGAGGTCTCACAGATATACAAATTTCGTGCATTGCACGGTCTCGTATAGTTATACTTTAACAAGTTGCAATTATACCTTTTATTTTAACAAAATTTTAAACACTGTTTTATGTGTATTTTTTTTTTTTAGTATCTATTGTAACCCCATTTTTAAAATTTTGGATCCGCCTCTTCACCCATCGATCATTCCACCTCTGGTTCAGTCCCGATAAACTTAGTTGTTGGGCCTTTTCATATTCCCCTAATCACGTTCACAACAAACATAGAGCATCCTTGCTGTCCCATCTCAATGCCTTTAAATATAAGCTGATTTCTCGAGTGCCAAAATTGCCCAAAGGTATGAAATGAACATGGGTTGGCTATCAATGAACCCCTCTCCATAGGAAAATCTTCAACTTCGGCGGTGTATTCATATTCCACATCCATTTCCACAGCCCCCAGTCGGAATTCGATGTAGTATGGATACATGGCAAAATTGGTCTGACCAATGGGTCGGCCAACCAAATCCGATATACGATTGGGATGAACCTTGTTTTTTAAGGCCCAAAAAATTTGGACTTAAATGGTCCGATCGAGCCAACCAGGCTCGGGCCAAAATAGCCCATTTTTTCAAACTGGCCCAAACCCAATAACGTACTTAGTCAATCCACAAAGGCACAAACTCAAGCCGTGATAGGTTGTCTTTCATTCCGTCCACTTTCAATTTCTTAGAGAATAGTGGTGATTTTTTTTTTAGTGGAAGTTGAATATATAGAATAAAAAAAGTAACGATGGTATTGATACGATAAAGAATCTTTTAGAGATGTTGATTGTGTGTGAATTTTTTTATCGAAATACATAAAATTATATTATTTTATATAATATACATGTAAAATATATATTAAATATATTTAAAAAAATAGCACGGAGCGGGGCGGGGTAGGTACCCATGAGACGGAGGTGATACCTGACACTGCTCTGCCCGCCGGGCGGGGGACCATTTTGCCATCCCCGCTCGTGGGTCGGTCAAGCTAGGAAAATTGAGGACCAACGAGAATACGACCCGGTTCGGTCTAATTTTTTTGGTTTGGTTCATTGGGCTTGGTCGAACCGACCACCACCCATTGTCAATTCTAATTGGAATGAATATAAGTGTCCTTTTTGGTAATTAAATATAAATATAAAAATATAAACGTGCAAAAGAAATTAAAAACCAAAATCTTAATACACAAGGGTAAAAATATATTTCCACATCTCATTTAACCATTAATCGAAGATTTCCTCGCAACGGTCCAATATCTCAAAAATATGAATATGGAGATAGAGTATAACAAATAATTATAAATACCTCATAACCCATTTAATCATGATTAATATCACTTTGACCTAAATTTATACTCGAAACCACATATCTATTAAAATAATTTCTTAGTGATTCAATATATGATTAAAAATCACAAATCTTATAAAGGTTAAATTGCAAAATATGCCCTGTAAACTACCGAGTGGTGGCAAAACTAGACAATAATTTATTCAACTTGCAATGTAGAACAATATTTTTTAAAATGGCAGATTGAGGACTAAATTGACCGATGATTTAAAAAATTCCCTTAATCGATTCTCAATTTGGGGATTCATTTATTTTGGTCTTAATTGCTAACTGACATATGACATGACAAATTCATGATGACTTGGATGAAAATAAATGAAGCATAAATAAAACTACCCACCCCTCGACAAAATCGAGCCCCAATTAAGTTGGAGAAAACCCAAAAATTAAATCTCGCTTCTTCTTTTTCATCAAAGTTATCGTGAATTTACTTGGTCATATGTCCAGCTTAGCAATTAGACCGAAAAATATGAAATCCCCAAATTGATAATCAATTCCGAGAGAAATTTGAAATTGATGGCCAATTTAGTCCTCAATCTGCCATTTTTTAAAAATTATCATGTCCTAAATCAAAATTGAATAAGTTTATCATTCCGTTTCTTACCACCCAATAGTTTTAGGGCATATTTTGCAATTTAGCCATCTTATAAATGTATCAATTGTTTTTGTTTTTTTTTTGAACGGATAAATTTATCAATTGTTAGTAAGTAAGGTTTGAAATAATTTTAAGAACAGTCAAAAACTTTAATGTTTAACCTATAATCGTACCAATATTACCAATAAAGGGCTTTTAAGCATTGCTTATTTGCTTATGGTGAACAGTTAGAAATCTTCTCTTTGGTTCCAAACCCGTTCTGCTACCTGAGTTATTCTCGACGCAAAGCATGAAGATAATGGGATTTTGCTTTCGGCAATTTCTAACTTCTTCCCTAAATTGCTATGAATCAGGTAAGTCTCATATCTTCTCTCATGACCCATTTCGTTTTCTCTCCGTCATTCATTGTTTCGGTACAGAATCTGCTGCAAATTGCAATTCCCGTGACAAAATAAAGCTTGGGCTGGGAAATATTAGGGGTTTGGATGATGCTATTTGTTTGTATAAGAATATGGCCAGAATGAGACCTCTTCCTTGTGTCAAACAATTCACTCAATTGCTTTCGCGTGTGGTCAATTTGAAAGAGTATTCCGCAGCTATTTGTCTTTTCAAAGATATGTGCAATTTGGGGATATCAGTTGATGAGTACACTATGTCTATTGCTATTAACAGTTATTGCCTTTCTAACCGGGTGGATTACGGGTTTTCCATTCTGGGTTGGTTCTATAAGCGCGGTTGTGTTCCTAATGCAATTACCTTCAACACCTTTCTGAGGGTTTGTTTCGGAAAACAGGATTATCGAGGCGCAAGAATTGTTTCGGAAGATACTAAGAAAAGGGATGTGTGAGCCAAGTGTTGTAACTTATGGGACGGTGATTGATGGACTTTGCAAGGCAGGTAACACTGCAATGGCGATTGAACTACTCAAGAATAATGGAAAAAGGAGTTGTAAGCCTGACATCCACATATATAGCACAGTTATTGATGGCTTATTTAAGGACAAAATGGTAGACTCCGCCTTGAAGCTTTTTGCTGAAATGACTGAAAAAGGCATCACACCTGATGTTGTCATTTACACTGCTTTGATTTGTGGCTTTTGTAACTTGGGTCGTTGGAGAGAAGTTAAATTGTTACTAAAGGAGATGATAGATTGCAAAATTCATCCGAATGTGACGACATTCAATACCTTGATTGATGCTTTATGTAAGGAAGGATTGATGGATGAAGCTGAAGATATACTCCACCTCATGATGGAAAGAAATGTGGTTCCTGATGTAGTCTCCTACAATGCATTGATGGATGGATATTGTCTTCGAGGACACATGACTAAAGCTAGAAATGTTTTTGATTCTATGGCTAGCAAGAATATTGCCCCAAATATTAGGAGTTTTAACATATTAATAAATGGGTATTGCAAGAAGATGAAGATAGATGATGCCGTTCATCTATTTCGTGAAATGCGCTTTAAAAGGTTGATGCCTGATATTGTGACGTATAATACTCTATTACACGGGTTGTTTCGTGTTGGCAGATGTTCTTCTGCACTAAAGCTCTTGGATGAGTTACAATCTGTTGGACTAAATGGGCTTTTGGAGGAAGCTAAAGATCTTTTCCTAAGGATGGAGCAGGCAAGTTTGTCGCCAAATGGTGTAACCTACAATGTAATTGTTCGAGGAAATCTAAGGGGTGGCAAATTCGATGATGCTGCAAGGTTTTTGAGGAAATGGGTGATAAAGGATTCTCTCCAGACGCATCTCGTTTGCCTTGCTGCTTGATTTGCTCGGGACTGTGGAACACAATCCTACTTTTGAAAATGATTCAAAAGTTGGCTCCAAGTACTTTAAAACAAAAAAATGAGCCAAATAACGTGTTTTTCTATCATGCGAAGAAGATGAGGTTGAAAATCCGGATTACTCGTTGTGCATATGTTACAAGCAACCTCGACACTGGTTCTTTAGGAAGGTTCTGGCTTTCTCCTCTCTTGAATCAGAAGTTAAATAAAATAATTGTTAGAAAATAAATTTGATATGATGTTGGTTTTCTCTGCTACTTTTCCACTGTATATGAAAGTAAATTTTAAAATGCATAACAACAGATTCTTGAGAGTTTGCCGAGCAAGAAAATTGTTGTTTCTCGAATATATTTTTTTTTTCTGTAAGTAGATGAAATCTAGTGAGTTAAGCTTATTACTTATATATATATATATAGTAGATATGTTGTTTTCATTTCTCTGAGTTAACATATTAGTTATTTATCTATAATTTTGAATAAGGTCTAGACGACTAAGTTGTGATTTATTTTCTTTACTATGAAAACAAAATAGTTTCATTATTGTAGACATGTTATTATTTTGTCGTTTTATTTTTAGTTTCTTAATGTCCATTCGTGTAAGTAAGAAATAAAAGGAAAGAAAAATAATAAAGAGAAAGAATAACCTTAACGTATATTTAGAGTAGACGAATGGTGGGTGAACAGTGAACTAACATAGAGTGGTGATTGCCAAATTTCCATATTTCAGATGTGGTCTTTGTCAATGTCATACAAGGGAGGCTGATGCAAAACAACCATTGAACATATATTTAGATTAGGCATGAGAAAATAATATCAAATTGAAATTTAGTAAAATTGATTTTAATTATATTACACATACTTTGTAATATCTTTGTAGGAATCAATTGTTTTAGTGTCGAGCATTTTCTTTCCAAAAAGGATTAACTCCTTACAAATATGATTACAGAATAAAGATAAGGCTGAGGAATATGTCCACATGCTGAACTCTACCCTCTCAGCTACTCAGAGGACAATATGCTGCATCCTTGATAATAATTAGAAAGAGGATGGATTATAAATACCACAGGTTCGATGAGACTTCATGGGTGGGAAGGCCTTCATTCCTTTAAAAAACAAACCCAGCGTCCAAAGAGCCATAAGGGAAGAAGACCAAGGAATGAGCCAAAGTTCGTCGTTGTGTAATACTCAGCTCATTTTCCTTGTCGCTCGTGCATCTCCTTTGGTTAAGGTGCATTTTCCAAACTCCCAATTTTCACAGCATGTTGTTTTGAAGGTTTTTATATGTGCATTTTCGTTGAAATGTAGGTTGTTCTTAGTTAATACATGATATTTAAATCTATTTTATTATTGTTTTGATAGGGATTCAAAACTGAGTGTGTTCCTAAGTTACAACTCACAACCTTGTTGACCATTTGTTAAAATTCTATCTAAGAACTTTTGGAGGGTGTTTGTTGAAGACAATTAATTATAAGCATTTGAACTATTTTATCCCAAAGAGTTTTTCATTTTGAGATTACATTTCTTCACCTGAAGCTGAATGCCTGTGGGACACATTCTTCAGCAAGTGCAGATAGTTGTTTGTAATTCCACTAGGAACATGTATCTTAGTAATTCTTGTCTATTAATATCAAAGGATGAGAAGGAGATTGGAAATACACTGTTCTTGGGTACTGCTTTACTGCAGCTTATAACATCATAAAGTTGTCTCTTAGCTAATCTGACGCATTTAACCGAATATTATTCTCTTCGGGTTGTGAAGGCCTCTGAACATAATTGAACATTCGCAGAATTTTTGGCAGTGGATGGTTGGTTTTTCGTTCTGCTCATTTCTATTTTTGTAGAGAATATTGTGAAAAAATTATTTGAAAAAAAGGAAATAAATTTTGAGAGTATGATTGGACGTAAGAATTGTGATGATGACAGTTGATATGATGATTTTTTTAATATACTAGTGATGTGATGTGATTGATAAAAAAGAATGATCCCCATCCTTGAGGACTCCCACTGCTCTTGCCCTAGAGCTTTGTGGAGGAGGTGAATCGTGGTATGTGTCTCAACAAGTCAGGGCCCTGAGCTGCCCTAGACGAGTCACCACACAAGTAATCCCCCTCCACCCTGTTACCAGGGGGATTCGAAAATAATTATTTGATGTGATTAATGATTGGAAAAATAGAATGAATGATCAGTGTATTTTGGATGAAAAAAATTACAAACAATAATATTTTATGCGAAATTAATTCTTTGAGGGGAATTTTGAAAAAAAAAATGCCTACCATTCACACCCTTTATGCCTCTTATTCAGCCAAACTCGGATTCTGCAGTAAGCTTCAATTTATAAATTACTTGAAATTTCGTACATCAATAACCTTTTAAGAAAAGATGATATGCTCACTTAGATGTTACAAATGTTGTTTTTCAAGCACTTCAAATTTTGTGTCGTAATTGTTCACCACCCTGAAAAATCGAAATACACAAATCGGAAAATCCTCTGTCAAAATTGAATCGAGGTTAAGAAAGTTACACAAACCAAAAAGACATTTGGATGGACGGATTTATATGTGTGGGATCCATTTGTTTTTCAGCCCTATACACATGATTTCTCCTATACAACCTTATTAGATCTCAATGGATTCAAACTACCGACCTTGCAGTGGGCCCATAGCGCTTATACAGTACATCACTTCTCCGGGCCTATTTTCCTTTCATTTTGCTTGGTTAAATCATAAATGTCACTCTAAACTGGGCCCTAACACAATCTATGTTAATGTATCAAGATTCAAGACAAATAGACTACTATTTTAAAGATGGAAAACAAATAATCTTGAAATGTTATATCTCATTCCAGTTTATATCATACTACTACTTCGACTGTATTAGTTTTCCAGACATTTTTTTTATTGAAGTGATATATTTTCCCTAAAAAAAATAGTAAAAGTGACATTTTTTGGTGCTTTTAACATCAAAATGTTTTAGCGGTGGTCACGCGTTAAAAGAAATATTGATTTTATTAATTTCTTCTCATATAGTTTAGTAATTATAGTGTCATCAACACAGGAGATCAGCTAAGCAGGTTTCTCGACACATTGCACTGCACCCATATAAAGGACATGATTTGACATGCAGAATTTCAAGTTACTGCATATATATATTTATTTACAATGTCATGACATGAAAGATCAAATACAATCAAATACATTCATCAAAAAATTGTTTTTTTAGTCCTCTAAGTGGACTACTTCGGAGATTAAGTCATCACTTGTTTCAATTTTTATATTTAGCCCTTTAAGTGAGTTTTTTTTCCAGATTTTTAGTCGTGCGACCTACTACAACAGATAAAAGTGAGTTGTTGGGCTTATGTGAAATTTAAAAACGAAAAAACTTATTTTTTCATTCATATTTGGCTGACTAGGCATCATGTTTCTATTTTCTTATAGATGAATGGTGGACAGTATTCGGATGTAGTGCTCTTAACATACAAATTTGGCCATTAAGATTTTGAGTTAAACTTGGATGTAAAAGGAGTTGGAGTGTGTTTAAAAGAATACATACAAAGAAGAGGAATAGATTGGAACATCATAGGTTGCATGATCTTGTGTTTGTCTATTACAATTTGGGCTTAAAAGTTGGTAGTACTCTTGGTTGGAGGAGAGAGATAAATTTCGAGAAAACCGAAAGATACGGGGTATGTTTGTTTAGTGATTGAGAGTGATTGGGGGAGTTTACTCGGAAGTGATTTTGGGAATGGGGTTTGATGTGGTGTATTGGGAAATGTGTGTATTAGTAGATAAATGCATCGGGAAACGTAATGTATGTTTGGTTGGTGATTGGGGAAGTGATTGGGAGAAATGAGTGATTGGGGGATGTAAAACAAACATACCCACGGGTTCGAACCCTGGTTAACACCCTTATAAAGGGTTAGTGATACCACTTGAGCTACAAGCTAGTGGTCGGTTGGGCTTTAAAAGAAAGATACTACTTTTATTAAAAGTTTTTTTCGTATGATTTATTTTAATGCAACTTATAAGTTATTAATTTTTGTAGGCCTTATAATCTAAAGAATTGTTTTGATCCAATTGATTATGAAAGCATTGACAAAACTGAGTTTTGCGTTGTGGAAGAAGAAGAAAATTCCTCACCTATATTAGATATAGATGAGTTGAATAACATGCTTATAGCGAGGAAGGCCTTCCAAGAAATGGTCTAAAAGAAGAAGGTGATTTCTTCTTTACCATTATTGAAAAGTTTGACATAACATATTTTATATGAATATTATCTATTTGTTACTTGTTCGCTATTTATTTTGTTCTCTAAAAGTACCATTTTCCCCCCTAGATTTGGATAAACTCACCAGTGAGATGCAAAAATTACATATTGTTGAAGTACTTTGGGGGGAAGAGGATGATGAAGATGATGACTAATGAAGGAATGGTTTAACAAAAGCTTGTTCTTGTTGATAAAGTTCAAGTGGCAGTGACATATATGTTCAAGTTTAAACTTTAAATTTGAATTTGAGACTTATTTGTAATTTTGTATTATGATTGTGGTTAAACTTGAAGTTGGTATGTTTAGTATTATCTTTTTTTAAAGAACCTTAAACTTTGTGGGTATGAGGTTATTGAGATTTTGAACTTTGCCTTGTTTAGTATTTCTGTATTTGATTACATATATATTTTAGTGGGTTTGAGGTTATTGAAATTTTGAACTTTGCCTTGTTTAGTATTTCTGTATTTGATATTTTGATTACATATATATTTTAGTTCATTTTTACTTGGCCGGTTCAACCAGTTCGACCGGTTGAACCGCAAATCGGTAGCATGACCGGTTTGCTCACCGGTCCAGTTTTTAAAACATTGCTTAAAAGTGTAAATCATGCTACTATTACCCTCATTTTCGTATGTAAAAATCCTACTTCTGTTTCTCATTATAGGCCAATTAGCCTACGCTAAGTTTTTCACAAAATCATCTCAAAAATTCTTTCTAATAGGCTCAAGCAATGTCTTCATTTATACATTTGTGAGAATCAAGACAACTTCTGAGCAATGTTATCATTGCTCAGGAGGCAATCCTTTTCCTAAATCTGCATATAGATCAAGTAAAAAATGCTTCATGGCAATTAAACTTGATGTGGCTAAAGCTTTTGATATAGTAGAATTGGAGGGGATTAGGTTGGTTACGATGAAAATGAGCTTCGATATTTAAATTCATCACTTGCATGTCGACCTCTTTCTTCTCCTTTAATGTGAATGGAAAATTTTATGGATATATCAACCCCTCAAGTGGTCTGAAACAAGGAAACCCCATCTCTCCTTATTTGTTTCTTGTCATATCTGAGGTTTTTGCATATCTTATTAAACATGTATTTGATACTGGTTGGAATCTATATTCTGGTTGTTTTGATGGCCGATTGGATCATCTTCCTCTCCTTACTGGATTGTTGTTTCTCTTTTGTTTTCAGGATTTGGCTTCAGCCTTTATGTTTTCATGTTTGTCAAACCCATTTTCATTAAATGGTTCTATGTAGTCTGTATCCTATTTGGATAATAGATTTTGTATGAAAAAGGATTGTGGGTCATTGGTTTCCCGTTTGTAAATTTCTTTGAGTTATATATATAAATTCCTAGGAATTTTATTATGGGGGTCGATTTGCATATATTACAAATGGTTTCATATTGGATGGATAATATAAGACCCACTAATATAACTTAAAAATGTGGGTTGAAAGGTTTGAAAAATTAATATGAAATTACCCAAACAAATTCAATATATTAGTCTTATATATTAATATGGATTTAAGAGATTTTCTTGAATGTGTATTCTCAATTAGGGTTGAAAAATGAACCAAGCTACTCGATACTCGACTCAAAATCGATCGCTAAAAGCTCGTTTGAGCTCGGTTTGTGAAGATAATGAACCAAGTTTGAACACATATTTTTGTTCGATAAAATATGAAGATTGGCTCGAGATCGGTTCGATTAGTAAAAATAATAAAATATATTGTAAAAATATCAAACTACTCGAGCTCGATTAGGTGTTCGATTCGACTAAAACTCGTTTGAGCTTGATTTGATTAATAATCAAACAAACTCAAACACAATTTTTTGAAGATCAAATTTTATTCAAACAAGTTTGAACATTACTATGTTCAACTCGACTCGGTTCATTTACACCCGTATACTCAATTACTCACTGAGTAAAATCAAAACTTGAATAGAAAAAAAAATGAGAAAGAGAAAATGGAAATAGTGTGAAGAGAAATGAGGAGAAAATAGAAAAATGTCGGAAATAACATGAAGAGAAAATAAATAAATAAAAGGAAATAAAGAAAACATAAGGCGAAATTCCAAAACTGTCACCATCATTGGTTTTCCACATACATGGAAACTATCGTGACACGTCAATGAGTTGAGATAAATGTTATAGTCATGTCACATTAAATGATTAATATCATAAAAAACTAGGTTGATCCAGCAAAAAAACTATTTTTTCCTGCTATTCTCACACTTGAGTCAGGCCTACATGAGTATTATGATTAAGTGCAAATGCTCCCTTTGTGGCAAGACTCTCCTATTCTATTTCTGATATCACAATTTATTTCTACTACTCTTTTGTATTTAAAGTTTCATATCTTTGAATTTCTAATTGCAATTTAATTTTCACTATAGAGATAGAAAAATATCAAAACTCAAATCCTACTTCCAAAATTACCTGAATCCCGAAAATTAAATCTTCACATCTTTTTTTAGGGGTGTGGCAATTCCGACACAATAGATTAGGTAGAGGAGTTTCGGTTCAATTCAGAATCGAATTCAATCCAAATAACATGAATAACAAATAGGTCGATTTTGGGTTGCACCGAAATGACCCATTTCATCATTTAACCCCATTTGTTTTGTAATTATCAATTTTATAAATTAACCAAAGACACCACATGGCATAATCTATAAACCAACAAATAAATGGGTTGTTTATGTCTAATAATATACAAGTCGTTTCTAGTAGTGTTTGGGTTATTAGTGTTTTAAATATATTGACAGATCGTATTTGGGTTGATGAATCTAACAACTTAAATTGTTCATGGTTTTACATCTGTTAAATTGAATTATTCGGCAACAGATTATTTATTATAGATACAATTGTGCTTGAAATAAATACAAGTAACTTTTTGGTAACTAAATATTAAAATATAAATGTACCATAAATTAAAAACCAAACGGCTTGATACGTAAGGGTAAATATATATTTGGAAGTTCGATGCTACCCAATTGGGTAACACCCAAGTCCACTGAGATGCTTACATGTGTACAATATGACACACATGGACGTAGCTACCTTAGGACGAGTGCGGTCAGCGGACCGCACCTGATTTCTGGAGTGACTTAAATTTGATTTGGACCGCACTGAAAATTCAGTCGAAGGTCTAGTTCATATAAAAAAATAAGTGAAAATTTAAAAAGCCAATAAATCTTTTTGTCTTGACCCATAATATTAAGAATTACTTGGTCCAATTAAGGTATATGAATGGATAAATAATTGTCCTATTTGTTATATACAGAGATATGTCTTCCAAATTTGATAATGAATGTTTTTGAAAATATTTTTCGAATGAATTTTTGTATCTAAAAGTCTATTCCTTAATAATAATAGTTGTTGGGTCGTTAATTTAGAATAAATTTTTGGATAACTCACTTATCCAAAAAGTTCATTGTAGATAAACCATAATTGGAGATTATGAAAACCCGAAAAAAAAAATTGTTGCAAGTACGACCTTCATATTTGCCTCATTTTCTATTTTTTTCCTTATATCGATCCGACATCCATCATGCTAAAACGAAAGAATTTCCGACCACTGACCGGAATCCCTGCTTACGCCCATGATGACACGTGCATGTTTGTTTTTAAAAATAAAAATAGAAAATAAAAAATAAACACGTATAAACATCCCAAATTAGGTAGCATCTAATATTTCTACATCACATTTAACCATTAACTGAAGATCTACTCGCACGGTCCAATACCTCAAAATATAAATATGGATATATATTATAAATATAAATTATATAGGACACCTCAATACCTCATGACCCATTTAAACATGATTAATATGATAATATCACTTTCACCAAAATTTCTACTCAAAACCTCTAATATTTTTTGCACAAAAGTATTAAAATATTTTCTCCGCGATAAGTTTTATTAATAATTTGTAAAGTAGTAAGGTTTTAAATTTTTTTTAAGAACAATCAATTTCAATGTTTAACTTAATCCCACCAAAATTAAAGGCTTTAAGCAATGCTTAGGTCGAGATTTCGAACTATTCTCTTTAGTCCCGAACCTATTCTGCTACCTGGGTTATTCGGAAAGTAAAGAATGAAAAAGGGATTTTGCTTTGGGCAATTTCTAACTTCTTCTCTAAATTGCTATGAACCAGGTAAGTCCCATTTCTTCTCTCATAGCCCACTTCTTTCTCTCACTGTATTTCGTTATTTAGTATAAAATCTGCTACAAATTGCAATTCCCGTGAGGAAATGAAGGTTGGGCTGGGAAATATTAGGAATTTGGATGATGCTCATTGTTTGTACGAGAATATGGCCAGAACGAGACCTCTTCCTAGTGTCAAACAGTTCACTCAATTGCTTTCGCGTGTGGTCAATCTGAAAGAGTATTCCGCAGCCATTTACCTTTTCAAAGATATCTGTAATTTGGGGGTTTCAGTTGATGAATATACTATGTCTATTGCTATTGACAGTTGTTGCCTTTCTAATCGGGTCAATTACGGGTTTTCGATTCTGGGTTTGTTCTTCAAGCGTGGTTGTGTTCCTAATGCAATTACCTTCAACACCTTATTGAAAGGTTTGTTTAGAGAAAACAGGATTAATGAGGCGCAAGAATTGTTTAGGAAGATACTAAGAGAAGGGATGTGTGAGCTAAGTGTTGTAACTTATGGGACTGTGATTGATGGTCTTTGCAAGGCAGGTAACACTGCAATGGCGATTGAACTACTCAGAGTAATGGAAAAAGGGAGTTGTAAGCCTAACATCCAAATATATAACATGGTTATTGATGGTTTGTGTAAAGATGGGATGATAGACTTCGCCTTGAAGCTTTTTGCTGAAATGACTGAAAAAGGCATCACACCTGATGTTGTCACTTACACTGCTTTGATTTGTGGCTTTTGTAACTTGGGTCGTTGGAGAGAAGTTAAATTGTTACTAAAGGAGATGATAGATTGCAAAATTCATCCAGATGTGATGACATTCAATACCTTGATTGATGCTTTATGTAAGGAGGGATTGGTGGATGAAGCTAAAGATGTACTCCACCTCATGATGGAAAGAAATGTGGTTCCTAATGTAGTCTCCTACAATGCATTGATGGATGGATATTGTCTACAGGAACGAGTGGATGAAGCTAGGAAGGTTTTTGATTCTATGGCTAGCAAGAATATTTCCCTGATATTCGCAGTTTTAACACCTTAATCAATGGATATTGCAAGGAGATGGAGATAGATGACGCCATTCTTCTCTTTCGTGAAATGCGCCTTAAAGGGTTGATGCCTGATATTGTGGCATATACTACTCTATTGCAGGGGTTGTTTCGTGTTGGCAGATGTTCTTCTGCACTAAAGCTTTTTGACCAGTTACAAGCTGCTCGACTAAAACCAGACTTTCATACTTACTGTATCTTGTTGGATGGACTATGTAAGAATGGGCATGCCGAACAAGCATTATTGTTGTTGGATGCATTGGAGCACAAAGGAGAACATCTTCATATTGTTTACTACAGTTGTGTCCTAAATGGGTTATGTAATGCGAAAAAAATTCGTGTAGCTCAAGCTATTTTCAGGGATCTCCCTTCTAATTCTAAAGGATTGGAACCTAATGTGGTAACCTACAATATCCTGATAAAAGGATGTTGTCAAAATGGACTACTGGAGGAAGCTAAAGATCTTTTCCTAAGGATGGAGAAGGCAAGCTTGTCGCCGAATGGTGTAACCTACAATGTAATTGTTCGAGGAAATCTAAGGGGTGGCAAATATGATGATGCTGCAAGGTTTTTTGAGGAAATGGGTGATAAAGGATTCTCTCTAGATGCATCGACGTTTGCCTTTCTACTTGATTTGCTCGGGACTGTGGAACACAATCCTACTATTTTTAAGATGATTCAAAAGTTGGCTCCAAGTACTTTAAAACAAAAAAAGTTGAGAACGTGTTTCTCTATCGTGCGAAAAGAGGAGGGAAATATATTGCTTGTAATATATTTCTGCTTTACGTATTTGAGCTGTATTATCGTAGTTGAGCAAGTTTCCTGTTAGTTGGAAAAATTACTCGTGGTCCATTTCTGCAGATTCTTATGAACTTCATTCAATTGAGGAGGACTTGATCTCATCTCATGAGGTATTCGCTCAAACCTTGAAATTCATAATTTCCAATATTATCCGATTTATCTGGAGGTGTTGTACTGAGCATCTTTACTGAAATTGACAATGCCATTTTCTGGAGAAAATGATATTGAAGACAGCTTGCTTTCACTTCCATGTAACATTGAAGCTCTCATTGCTTTGCTGAAAAAAATGTTATTCCTTGAGGTTATTTTGTGTAACTTCAATGCTGAAAATTTTGTATCTTGTGGTTGCTGTTATGGTTTCAAGTGAAAGGATGCGGATATGATGAACAATACAGCCATAAATTTCCATGTTATTTAAATGATTGTGGTTTCCATCTTAGAATCTTCTTGTTGACAGAGAAAAGGAGTTTACCGTGCGGAACGGGCTGGCTAAGCCCCTGTGAGTACCGCAAAGCAAACATGCGTATGTGGAGTATATGTTTCTTATTTCTACACCACATCACTCGATTCTGTCACAGTTCCTCATTATTTGCATATCATATCTGCTCTGGGACTGCCATTTTCCTGATGTAGGGCTGAGGGTTCAACTGATATTTATGTACCAAATACGCAACGCTGAAGGTGGAGGAAGCAATCCCAACACTGGTTCTGGCTTTCTCTTCTTTTGAATCAAGAGTTAAATAAAAGAATTGTTAGAAAATAAATTGGATATGAGTTGGCTCTCTCTGCTACTTTTCCAGGTATACGAAATAAATTTTAAATGCATAACAACAGATGATATTGCTGAGGATATCTTGAGAGTTTGCCGAGCAAGAAAATTGTTGTTTGAGATAACTTAGAAAATGGTTTAACCCCTAAAATATTTCCTTTTCTTTTTCACATTGTTATTTTTTTTTCTTCTCTTCTTCAATATAGAGAATATGCGTGCATGATTTTTCTGTAGAGCGTGACTGGGAAATAAATCAGTTAATATACACTGAGAATAAAAAAGATTCAAGATTTCAATTGTATTTAAATCGTTAAATTGATTTTTCATTGTTTTGTTGATTATTGTGTTTAATAAACTTGTGTAAATTTTGAGCAAATTAGAAAAGTTATACCAAGCAGTTCTCTATATTTTGGGTGGCATGAAATTTGAATAAACATTATGATTTATATTTAATATTATAATTCTCGTGCTTAAAAATGAACTTATTTATATGGATAGAATGACCTTATAATCTAAAGAATTGTTATGATCCTATTGATTATGAAAGCATTGACAAAATTGATTTTTGGGTTGTGGAAGAAGAAGAAAAAGCAAATTCTTCACCTATATTGGATATGGACGAGTTGAATAACATGCTTTATGGTGAGGAAGGCCTTCCAAGAAATGGTCTTGCAGAAGAAGGTGATTCTTTCTTTACTATCATTGAAAAGTTTGACATAACATATTTTATATGAATGTTATCTATTTGTTACTTGTTCGCTACTTATTTTGTTCTCTAAAGTTACCATTTTTTTCCCTAGATTTGGATAAACTCGCAAGTGAGATGCAAAAATTACATAATGTTGAAGTACTTTGGGGGGAGGAGGAGGATGAAGGTGATGACTATGAAGGAATGGTTTAACAAAAGCATGTTCTTGTTGATAAAGTTCAAGTGGCAGTGACATATATGTTCAAGTTTTAACTTTAAATTTGAATTTGAGACTTATTTGTAATTTTGTATTATGTTTGTGGCTAAACTTGATGTTGGTATGTTTAGTATTATCTTTTTTTTTAGAGGAAAAATTATTGAACCCCCCAAACTATACGCGATTTTCTACATTGCCCCCTAAACTAATTTTTTTTCTACGTAACCCCCTCAACTACATGAAAATTTCTACGGTCCCATCTCTCCTCCCCGCCGCCGGAATATTCCGGTCAGATTCGCCGACGGTGGAAGAGATGAGACTGTGGAACACAATCCTACTATTTTTAAGATGATTCAAAAGTTGGCTCCAAGTACTTTAAAACAAAAAGGTTGAGAACGTGTTTCTCTATCGTGCGAAAAAGAGGAGGAAAATATATGCTTGTAATATATTTCTGCTTTACGTATTTGAGCTGTATTATCGTAGTTGAGCAAGTTTCCTGTTAATTGGAAAAATTACTCGTAGTCCATTTCTGCAAAGTCTTATGAACTTCATTCAATTGAGGAGGACTTGATCTCATCTCATGAGGTATTCGCTCAAACCTTGAAATTCATAATTTCTAATAATATTATCCGATTTATCTGGAGGTGTTGTACCGAACATCTTTACTGAAATTGACAATGTCATTTTCTGGAGAAAATGATATTGAAGACAGCTTGCTTTCACTTCCATGTAACATTGAAGCTCTCATTGCTTTGCTGAAAAAAATGTTATTCCTTTTTGTGTAATTTCAATGTTGAAAATTTTGTATCTTGTGGTTGCTGTTATGGTTTCAAGTGAAAGGATGCGGATATGATGAACAATACAGCCATAAATTTCCATGTTATTTAAATGATTGTGGTTTCCCTCTCAGAATCTTGTTGTTGAGAGAGAAAAGGAGTTTACCGTGCCGAAAAATGTTTGGGCTAGGGATAGCCGAACCGGCTGGCTAAGCCCCTGTGAGTACCGCAAAGCAAACATGCGTATGTGGAGTATATGTTTCTTATTTCTACACCACATCACTCGATTCTGTCGCAGTTCCTTATTATTTGCAGATCATATCTGCTCTGGGACTGCCATTTTCCTGATGTTGGGCTGAGGGTTCAACTGATATTTATGTACCAAATACGCAACGCTGCAGGTGGAGGAATTAATGGATGTTTATAATTAAAGAAGAGGGGTGTATTAATAGGTTTTGAGGGTGATAATAGCACTCCCCTAAATTTTATATTCCTGTTACCAATATAATATTCATTTGATAATTTAATCTCAGTTTCGCATTTCATCGCATTTTTCCTCAAATCATTGACTAAAATCCAAGATCACTTACCGAACATCGTGAATATCTAACAGCATATTATAGAAAGGTGTCACCATTCTCCATCCGTTTCGAAATAACCAGAAATATTCAAAACATCTTATATCTAACAGAAACCAGCATTTATCGTCGTTTGAACATATTACAGATAGTGCAAGAAGATAATACGTGTTTTTCCTGATGAAACATGATTATACCATTCTTGCTACTAAGCCCCTTCTGCCAAGGTTCCCTTTGATGTGCTGATATAGAGTACTGCATTCAGATAAACAAATGAAGCAATATATATCAATTCGGAAATAGCCAGAAACACAAGTATATCAAATTAAAAGCTCATATGATACCATTATTTCCTCGAATGAAGGCATCCCCATATTTGTTCTTCAACTGCCCATTCACATACTCCTCTGTTTGTTCCATCGCAATATTCATATATCCATCCAGACATGCAAGAATACCTGTGTAATAAAGTAATACACTTTTAAGATCTATTCATGTAAGAATGGATAAAAAATGAACAGAAACTGAGAAAATGGTAATGATAGGAATAAATACAAAAACTACCCTGAGGATTAGCCTAATTACAAAAAACTCCAGTTTGTCTTTCAAAATGCAAAGATCAAATGTTACGAACATCCTCTTGAGGTTTATATACCTAACAACTACCCTCCCTCTTGAGGTACAATTTGTAAAAGAGACACAAACGTCAAGGGGTAATTGTAAATTTAAAAGATAACTGGATTTTTTTGTAATTAGCCTAAACCTCAAGGGTAATTTTTGTAATTAACCCAAAATGATTTACAGATTTTCATTTCAGTTGAATATTACCAAGCTAACAACGTATTGACTAGAATATCTAATCCTTCTTAGCCATTTATGCAATTCATGGAAGGATAGTATATGCATATAAAACAGTGTCATGGACCAACAACACACGATTAGACATCAATTAAGAATAACTAGTGTCTGGGAAGTTAACATCTCAGTGAGGACATGGATTTAACTCATTCGACTAGCAAGTATATCATAATATTTCAACCAAAACAAGTTAGCACATGGTTATTGCTAAGGCCCAGCTACCGACACAGAGATCACAATGGTCCATCCACATTTATATGACAATACAAAGGCAGTTACATCAATATAAAGTATTAGATTCCATGTGCTCATCACATAAGACGAGTACTGAAATCGTCATCGACTAACAAATCAATGTGCAAAACATTTAATCAAATGAGATTATTGCAAAATGAAATGAGAACAATCAGCTCAGGCACACACATACACAGAGGAAAGGGAAATTACTGTAATGTCTTCAGTAGGAAAATGCATAGAGTCGTATAAATAAGCTCATGTTTAGGTTATTAAACAAGAGCCAAGTATATTGCTGAAAGAGTTATACAATGTCTCCACTAAGATTAGATGGAGAGTGCCCAAGGAGCTTTATTTCAAAGCTGTCATGCAGTCAACGTAGAATTCATGGAATATAAAACGATGCAATCTCAAAGTAGAATTCAAAACCAGCACTAGGTCCAATTAACTCTAACACCTTTTCAAAGTAGTCTTTTGCACTGGCTTTCCTTGGTTTTTCAATTGTTGTTTGCAAGAAAATGTTTCCCTCCAATCATACTAGATTTAGTCCTATTTGTTCTAGTTGAATGCAAAATAATGTTAAATTTTGCAAAATGGATGGCATTTAGTAAATTGCTGGAAAAAAATACCAAGTGGCCACCATGGGTCCAAGAGCATATTCTAAAAACATCTTAACCGCACTTCTTAACCTGAAATGTCAGAAAATGACAAGCGTAAAACAATCTAATGCATCCCTTCCCTTCATGATTACCAAGTCCACCCCTAGACTGTTCCAACCACTCTACTCCAATAGTCTCACCTTCTGCCTTCATGCATCAAGCACATACCCCACTGGCCAACTATTCCCAACTCAAATTCTGACGAAAGAAACAAATCTGCAATGAAAATGTAGACTACAAACTTAAATGGACTAAGGCCTCATAGTCCTAGCTTTGAATATTCATTCAAGTAGGTTATTTGCAATTTCATGCCTAAGTCCTTGCCAATTTAACGGAACTATGGTTTGTTAGGCAAGTCTCACCACTCCTATAAATAGGATAGGCACTTGAATCACTCCGACTTAACACAACAGTTTGAATTAAGCCAATACATGGATCAAAAACCAGGATAAAAACTCAAATGCACAATTGTTCAACTCATCCTGACAATTCCATTCGCAAAATAAATTTTAGCCAAAGCTTATCCAAAAATTGCAAATAGAATGCAGCAGGGCAAGGAAATCTTTACACAAAAATCAGCTATAGAAACAACAAAGGCAAAAAGTAGAGGATGCTCATGCAAACATTTACCACTGTAAGTGCCAAGAAATTCATAATTAATTAAAAACAAAAATGTAAATAAACACTATATATATCAAGAATGTGACAAAAGATATGCAAAAAAAAAGTAAATGCAAGTGACCTCTATAGTCAACCCCGGAGTTCAATTTGACTACAACAGGTCGACCACGTATTGATTTGAGAAAATCAGCAGGGGTTTTCGTGGTTGATGGTTTCTCTGCTGTTCCACTCATTGTTTGAATTAAACTGCCACCAATACAAAACACTCACACACACACAATTAGCAAATCCTCAAAACAAAAGTGAATGACAAATTTTGATAAGAAAACCCACAAATAATGCAAAAAGAATAAAAGGCAGAGGAAAAACAGTTAAAATCATAATTATGTTCAATACTCCAATATTCTTTTCAAATCCAAGTCATATTATTGTTTAGAAAACATTAAAACCCACTCTGCTGTGCACTCGGATCCTTGCGAACACCCACGAATAATGCACATCTTCTGAAACCTAATCCACCGCATCGTAAAGTCTGATTAAATTTATTCGCAGCACTAAGTCTACATGAGTTCATATGCATCTATATAAGCATTACCACCAACAGGTGGTCACCCCCTTTCTATTCCCCCAAATTTACGAAGTAGAATAAACAAATACATCAACAGCCTAATCAAGCAGAATGTAGTCCAATTTTAGGGTCGACGGCTCTTCTCCATTCACAAGCATCTTCAGACCATCTTTTAACTCTGATACACCTTCTCCCAAAACAGCACAAACCGGGAAAATGGGGACACCAGGCACCCTTTCTCTTAACTCTTCGTAAACTTCTTCTGCCCCCACCTCATCAATCTTATTCGCCACCACTAACGATGGTCGATCCGATAGGCCCTCCCGGTAAAACTCCAGCTCCAACATCAAATCCTTTAGTTGTTCCCATGGGGGTATACCCTTTCTACCATCTATTGCCGCAGCTAAATCCAACACGTAAGCTAAGACCTTAGTGCGTTCGATATGACGTAAAAAAGCATGTCCAAGGCCGCGATTTTCATGTGCTCCTCTTATAAGCCCTGGGATATCAGCCACAGTAATGGAAAGATCGTCGTAGTTTAAGTTCCCTAAATTAGGCCTTAGAGTAGTGAAGGCATAATGGCCAACTATAGGTTTAGCCCTTGATAAAGCACCAAGAAGAGTGCTTTTACCGGCATTTGGCATCCCAACGAGACCCACATCAGCAATACTCTTGAGTTCTAATAAAAGAACAGCCTCCGAACCAGCTAAGCCAATATTAGGTGCTGCACGGACGTCATCTTCAGAAATTTCATCATTTGAGTCATTATCTCTGTACGTTTTAGAGCCTTTTGCGTAATGCAAATTCCCCAAGCCACCATCCCCTCCTTGAGCAACAGTTATTCGCTGGCCAGGCTCTGTTAATTCAGCAACATTATATTGTATTTGTTCTGACTCTTCCAAATTTTCCTCACACTCTGTTCCAGACATATTCGTTTCACCATCCAAATCCTCCCACTCACTATAGCCTTCAGGTTCATTTTGGGATTTATATATCGAAGGTGAAAATCGAGAAGAAACTTGAAACCGTGAAGCATGAGTTGGTTCTTTTAAAGTTTCTTTACATGAAGGAGCCGAGTCGCATCAGCATTGTCTGTCTTCTCCATCTTCCCGTTTCTGTCAGTAGGAGATTGTTGAGAAGATTCAGACGAAACAAAATCCAGTGTCCCAGGGATGTCCCAAGGATCCAAAGCTCCAGAAGGCTTCTTCTCAACTGAAGAGGGAAGTTCACCCTCTAGAAGATGAATCACGGTGCCAACAGGTACCAGAACAGCCTTGTCAGCTCCTCGGCTTCCTATCATGTTTTTGGGAGCTCCATGCCCTCCTCTCTTTGCATTAATATGGTGTTGCAGACTGCTGAAGTCCCAAACTGCTGCAGAACATTCTAGGATCACGCCACCACCTCTTCCACCATTCCCACCATCAGGTCTACCACGCGATCATGACGGCTGCGATTTAAAGCTGGAACAACCATTTCCGCCATCACCTCCTTTAGCCCATAGCCGGAATCGATCTATCATTTTGCGCTCCTGTAATAGTGCCATTTTTGCTCTCTTGATGGAAAAGTCTGAATAAGAGCATGACAGAAAAAGCCATTGGGATCCTGAGAATTTCGTCATGGCCTCCAAATAAGTGACGGTATTCCTGCCCCGTAACAACATCCCTTTCAAAGTATCCTCCCTCAGAAATTCAAAGTGTTTGTTTTTATTAATAGTTGAAGAAATCTCACAGTTTGGCACAAAGGAACAGCCGCGATGAGATCAAAAGCTGGTAGCGGAGAAGCTTCACTTACCGAGAAAAGCTGCAGCTCCTCTCTACGGAATCAATGAAGAGTTTAACTGTCGACGGGTTCATGAGTCGAGGTTTTTCCCAGTGGAAAACAGTTTTGAACGTATAGAATAAACAAGTACTAGAAATTAGGGCAACACGAAACCCAAAAGACAAAATACAAAAGCTTTTTCCCCAAATTGCAAAAGTTAAACTCAATATCTAGCATAAACCCAGTATGTACAACAAGCGGAAATAAACACAAATGAAATTATACATACTTAACAAACACATATACGCTCAAAATGCTACCAGCATCTGAATAAGTAGCTACATACATTTTCAGAAAAAATCAACACATAAGTACAGGGACGGGTGTCAGTGGGAACGTATATCCACAAAATAACTTAATTAAGAAAAAAAAACATTATTCTCATTGCCCTTGAAGAAACAAAACATTACCTGGAACAACGAAACTCCGGTAAACGACGGTCAGATGAGGCAGCTGATGCAGTGTCGTGTGAGAAGAAATATCGTTTGAAGCGTGATTTTAAGGGTTTTTCTGATTAGGGATTTTGTGTTTTACTTTTGGGCTGGGCTGAAAGAAAAATGGGATAAGAACCAAGATACAAACTTTATTTCGATGGGCTTCTTGTTTTATTGGGTTTAGTATTGTTGACTACTAGCATAAATTTGCTTTATAGTATAGGTTTATGATTTTGTAGGTTTTTACGATTTTGATATTTGTTATCACCGTAAAGTTCTTCTAGCGAATGGACTTAATTGTTTCTAAAAAAAAAAAAAATAGAACAACTAATAGAATCATGTATTGCTAAGGTAGAGTGATTGTTTGAATTGTTCATGTCAATGCAGATATGATCCGTAATGTTTCTAAAGTTTAATATAATTAATCAATGACAATAAATAATTAAAAAGATTATATACTATCTTTTTGTCTTAAAATATGTTGATCTAGTTCTTTGTACTTTTGTGTTTCATTTTTTTAGTTAGAGTTGAATAATAATAATTAGGATCAAGCGAATTTTCTATTTATCATTAAATTATTATAATACATTTTGTTTTGCGAATACTTTTATCGACATAAAAATAAAAATTTAAGTTATTCATAATTTCATGCCTTGAATTTTGTTAATAAAAAACGATCACAAATTCTTTGAATTACTATAATTTATCAATTACCAACTTGTAATAAAGGACTTTGCAATTTCGATGCTTGGGGCAATCGGGAAAAGTTAATTATTTCTATGGGAGGCGCTATTTGCACTTCATTTTTTATTTATACACCCCATTACTTCATACATTTATACCATATTTTCTGATTGACCCACTCAATTACTTAGTACGCCCACCCCTAATTTTCTAATTTTACCTTTCAAGCAAAAAGACACGTTTACACCACTTTTAACATAGGGTTGAAGAGGTAATTTATTTTTATTTTCACTAGCGTGCAATTTTATAGTAGAATCAAGTACCAAAATATGCTATTTTTGTTAGATTGGATGTTTTATGGGTTGGGTTCGGATTGTTGTTGAAAAAAATCGGTCTTTTGATTCAAATTTGTGCATTTTCCTATAGGTGTTCGAGATGGGCTTTTAAAATAGGTAGCACAACCGTGCATTTAAAACAATGGCATGATCACGCCGCAAATTTTTTTGGTGAAAATAGGTTCATGGTCTTGTCATATTTTAAAATAAGGCATGGCGCGCACACTTTAAAATAAGGCTTGATTGTGTCATGTATTAAAAGAGACATGATTGTGCCATGTAAAATAGTTGCATGCGCGATCTCATGAAATTTCTAACGGGAAAAACATGAAAAATATGATACTTCAAGCAATATAACAATAAGATTATTATATTATTGGTGTCGATGAATTCATTATGGTCCATATTTGCAGAATTTGATTGTTGAAGAATTAGGGTTTAGAGATTTTCTTTCTGTAGATTTCGTATGTTAGTAAGGTAAGGGTATCATAGTCATTTGAAATTATCACATTTTTGTAATTGTATTAATAAATAAAACGGGCTTAAAAAAAGTAAAATTAGAGTTTTTAGTCCCAAAGCGGCAAAGTTGTTCTGCTACCTCAGTTAATCTCGGCGTAAAGAATGAAGATGAATCATTGTGAAGAAGCATACCTTGTGTATTTTCTGAAAAGTGAAGGACAACCTCAAAAATATTATGGTGGTAGCATCTAGAGTGATGGTCGACACCATAGCTGATGGTGATTTATTTGAAGATTTGATTAGCATTGCATACAATCCTGATCGAGAATGTGGGTGTGTAATATATTTGTGTTTTTTGGGCAACTACACGAAAACTTAAATCTTCTATTGGAGGGATCTTGAATGGTGGTCATTGGCGTATGAAGGTGGCGAGGAATTTTTGGTCCAGGGCGAAAGCTAGGGGTGGGCATTCGGGGCGGGTAGTCGGGTCTCGACCCAATCGGGTATTCCCTGGTCGGGTCGGGTATTTTTATAAAAAATCGGGTGTCGGGTTACCCGATACCTATATCATGATTTTAGCCCGGGTGTCGGGTAGTAAATTATTCTTTTGGAAATTTTGGTTTTGATAAAGTGGGTGTCGACCCGACTTTGACCAATTTTTCGGTGGCTAAATATTTAATTCGGAGGAATTAAATTATATATTATTAATCTACGTTAAGTAGATGTTCGTAGTATTTTATTTCTCAAACCGAATTTCGGTGAGTGAAAATTAATACAAGGTAGCTACATAGATGGGCATTATGTAAAGATTATTTAAAGGAGATGAAAGGCTTATGCCTTATCCCACATGGAATACAAATCATAGTTTATCCTAGTTTATTTACTTTAGAAGGTGTTATTTGTTGTATAAACTATAACACAAGTGGATGATCACAAGTGGGCCACACGCGCGCGCGCCCGCCGGCCTTACTGGGCTCGGGCTGGGCTTGGGCCGGGGCGGCCGACCTATTGGGCCCGGTCGAGGTCGGCTAAAGTTTTGCCCTCGAAAAATGGGCTTGGCCTGGTTCGAGTATTTGTTGGATCTAAAAAGCCATGAATGCGGACATTGTAGGTGTCGGATTCGTGTATTGTTGGAGTTAGTAACTCCTACGGTAGTGATCACTTGAAAAGAGCCCACTACTTGTCTCGGTTATGGAGTAGTGGGGTGTAACATCTGGGATGTTACAATTGGATTAATGCCACTACTTTTTTATCTCCCGCGGTGTTGGTTGTCTATAAAATCATTGCTTTGTGCATTGCGAGATTACACCGCGAGAAAATTCATAGCATTTCATACACCAAAAGCTATTTTCTACATTCGCACTAAGTCCAAAGAACCGGAGTCTTGAAGACATTTCTAGTTGAAGGTCTTACGTGTTAGTGGTGCTTCTACTACCTGACGTAAGCGTTCGTTTAATCTTTGGAAGCAATACGTCAAACCGTGAGCACTAAGCGGGGCGTAATTGCTTTGCGGAAAGAGATTCGTCTCGACTAGAACTTCGAAAGTTCTTTTGAAGAAGTTGTAATAGATATTATTTTTCTTGTAATCTTTCTTTCTCGTAATTTGCCATTTTTTGAAGGCATCCCGATTCTGTAACATTGTAATCAACAATCGCAGCAATTATCAAGAACTTCACGATGGCAAGCCTGGAGCTATAACCCCGATCATCCCTCCCGCTCAGGTAGAAACCCGAAAAATTCATGGGTTTCGACTTCAAGAAGTGGCAGCAAAAAATGTTGTTCTACCGACTACCCTAAGTCGGCAAGATATCGACCAGGGGCGCTCGTTGTTCTTTGAGAACGAAGCGAATCTTTGAAAACGCTGGGCTGCGTTTGATGCATAGGGCAGTGATTTCTGTCTTAGTAACTATGTCTAAGCGGACTTAGTGATGCATTTCTGATGTGTATTGTCTTTGTGAAATCCTCCAAAGAATTGTGGGAATCTTTGGAGAAGAAGTACAAAACCGAGGATGCTTAGGCCAAAGAAATTTGTTGTCGGTAAGTTCTTGGATTTTGTGATGGTTGATTCTAAAACCGTGATGGAACAAGTTCGAAAGTTCCGAGTTGATCTACATGAAATCTCTGCTCTGGGGAATGGCTTTCTTAAGCATTCAAGTGGCGCCTTGATTGAAAATTGCCCCGAGTTGGAGGGATTTCAAGAATTATCTTAAACATAAGCGAAAGGAGAT